>ML792523.1:279457-296776 GCA_009831015.1 Picea engelmannii
GAGAGAGAGAGAGAGAGAGAGAGAGAGAGAGAGAGAGAGAGAGAGATTTGGAATAATTAGATAAAAAAATGCTATAAAGTAATAATTATAAAATACAAGAATATATTAAAAAAACCAGTTTTAATGAGCATGATAATTTATGATGGATATTCAAAACAATTATGTTAATAAACATGTATTATTAACAAGTTATAAATATTGTAAAAAAATGTGGATGAATAAACAAAATGGTTGGTTCCTTGGGAATCCTAAAAACTAAATGATAATTTCACTACAAGTGTAAGTTGTTTTGAGCTAGCTAGCTTAAAATTTGACAACGAAAATAAGTGTATGGTTGCATAAAATGATAAAAAAAAAATTGTCAAATCCAAGAGAGAAACATGAAAATATGAATTATAGAAACCCAAGTTAAATAACTTAGCTTGAAGACAACAAAACATCAAAATCTACATTTATTGGGATTGTTGAAAAGAAGTGTATGGTTGCAATAAAGAACAAAATGATAAAACACAAAACATCAAAATCTATTTATTGGGATTGTTGAAAATAAATCTATATTTATTGGGATTGTTGAAAAGAAATGTATGATTGCAATAAAGAACAAAATGATAAAACATAATTGTCAAATTGTCAAATCCAAGAGAGAAATAAGAAAAAATGAATTATATAAATTCAAGTTAAACAAGTGCTGCATAGCAACGTAGTCCCTGCCATGTTGGAATGAGAATAAATGCGACCGAGTACAAACATGTGGGAAGCAAGTTGAAGTACATGCGGTATGCATGCAGAATTTAGCATTCCCAAATAAGTTTTCTTTGAAATTTATCAAAAATTAATACAATGTTACATCAACAAAGGTTCCTAGTATCTAAATTTGATAGTACAGGAAAGCTACACGATTCTCTAAACACAAGTAAATAATCCTTCTATAACCTCACCATTGAAATGAAATTTGCAAGAGGAAGAATAGTAATAATGTCTTGAATAGAATAGTAATAACGTCTGTTACATCAACAAAGGTTCTCGGACAAAAAAAAAATAGCATACAATAGGAGACAAAAAATCTAGCATTCCCGAATTAGTTTTGTTTGAAAGAAAGGTTCAAACACTTATCGAAATAAAAATATTTTTTGACATAATGCTTGTTACGTAGAATAGGACACAAAAAATTTAGCATGCTCGAATTAATTTTCTTTGAAACAAAGGTTCCTGGACACAAAAAAATTGAAATTTATCAAAAATTAATAATGTCTGTTACTTCAAATAGTAATAACGTCTTGCAACAAAGGCATTCCCCAATTAGTTTTATTTGAAATTTATCAAAAATTAATAATGTTTGTTACATATTTCTGGAAATTTAAATGTGTTTTTCATATAGACTGGGATTGGGGCTCCCGCAGACCATAAAAAGAAATAAGTACAAGAATTAGGAATGTTGAAAGAATAAGTTCGCGACGGTAGAGAGGAAGACCTGAAAAGAAGAAATTGGAAGTTACGAGTGTTTGGTTACAGTTTTTTATTTAAAGAGGTATAATAACTGGATTGATAAAGAAAACAAGATGACAGTATAGACTTACTATGAAGCCGATGCGTTTTTGTTACTGTCGTCGATGGTCAGTGGAATCGTGTAAACTGGTTGTTGCCCTTCCTGGATGAGGTTGTCCATTCTCCATTGGAACCATTCTTCAATGTATCTTCTCATGGGGGCCATGTTGATTTCATCCCAGATTTCTATGTCGTAAAGGTCATTTTCTAATTTCCTTAGATCCATTGAAATACTATGCAGACTTTGTTCAATTTCTTCATTGTGTGCTGAATAGTCCAGTACCCAGTGCTCGAGCTCATCTACACGATGTACAACTATGCCGTAAAATTTTTCGAAAGACAACCCCTTTAAAATATCAAGTTGTTCATTGAAGGCCTCTTTGGTCATTGACAATGATTTGAGAATTAAGTTTGGGTCTTCAACCTCGTTGGTACTTCCGGCTAAGTCTATTTGGATCAGGTTTGTGAATAATTCTTCCTTTTCTAATATGGCTTGTTTACATGATTCGACAATGAGCTCTAGGTTCTTAACTTTCTTTTGCCAGCATGATTTTACTTTTTTGGTCCGCTTTGGGGAGGGGATATTCTCTTGTATTCTTTTCAGTTCTGAGGTGTTGATGGCATGGTTAGAAAAATGGGTCAACACCTGTTCATGGAAACGTTGATCATTTTTTAAATTCGCGTGCAAATGTTTGAGCAAATCATTTGCCATATTTCGGAAGGAAACTATATTTTGTGATGTTTCCCAGGCTTCGGTAACTAACTGCATTCTTTTCTTGATGTTATTGTCTACAAGGGTTCTAGACGATGCAAGGAGGGTAGATGATACTTTCATCTTGGATGCAGTGGTAGCAGGCACATTTTTTGCTAAAGGACTAGCAAATTCTGGGGTAGCAATGAAAGACTCCTCAAATTCGTTGAGGCGGTCTTTCAGTCTGGCATTTTCCACTTCAATTTTTCCAATAGAATCATCAAGAACATCACCGGTTACGCGATGAAATAGGGAGATTTGGGACGACCGCATTTTCCTAAAGTTAATCTCTTTGTGAGATTTTCCTTTCCTATTTGTTACATCTCTCTTTTCAATGACCATATTTTTAGATTGACTGTAAAAAACAACGCTCTGGAATACGAAGGATTCTTCTTCGTAAAAAATGTCGGTCTCAACTATTTCCATTGCGGATGGACCAAATTTGTGCATGTGCTCAATTTCAGTTTCAAGTTTCAGCTGTTCACTTTCAATTTCGAGGTCGTCCGCCTGCCCTACATTGTTTTTTCTCTTCTTCATCAGTGGAATTTTGTGAGAACTATCAATAATTTATGAGAGGAGGGTTCTTATCTCCTCCTCCGTTTGAATATTTATGGGTTGCTTTCTTACTGGGGTGGACCGTTGAAGAGATGCTCCTTGATGTCGCGCTCTTGGGAGTGCTGGCGGGGGACTGGGCACTCTTCTCACTAGATACTTTTCCCTGTTGTCTGTACAATTCACGCTTTGTAATGTCTCTACGTTGCAATTTCCAGAAGAAGAATTGTTGTCGTCACTGTCCCTGTCTTCGGTCAGGTGAATATGGATAAAAGAGATGCTAAAGCCAACTACCAGTAAATGTTCTCGAAAAATACCATTAGGGTTGAACCCTTTTAGCCTTTCAGCATATGTTAGGTTCAATTTCTTGAAATGGTCGACAAATTCATCAATCTTGTTGACGTTTATGCACATGAAGTCCCCGACTTTCTAGTGTAGAGGAATGAACTATTTTTTTTCTTGTCATAGAAAAAATGCAACCAGTGGTTGTATTGCCTTGCTATTTCTGCAACAAACATCTTTTTCGTGATGTGGCATGGAAGGAAAGAAGGATTTCCCTTGGATACAAAGACCATTAGTACACTATGATTTTCCTTTTGTTCAAGTGTGCCCTTCCTGTTCAAAAACTTGGTTGCCTGGCCAAACATTGGTGGAGCATCCTTCCCTAACAATAAATATTTGAAAACTGAGACAAAAACATTAAAAACTTCATAAAAACAATGGGAGGCCTTGTGCCTCCACAGGGCTTGGTACCAGAATGTTACTGGGTCGAATCCACAATCTATTTTCTTGGAAAGAGACAGTTTTGGAAACAGACAACAATGCACTATTGTGAAAATCAAGTAGGATGACATATACAATTTATTCGACTTTGAATCGTGACAACTGGGAACATATCTCAATGGAAATTAGCTTCCCCCAATCGAAAATGAATTGTTCCTTGATTGTGAAGTACAAAATAAAAATAATTGTATGGGAAATGCTTGCCGTTGATGCCTGTCCCGTTATTCTTGTAAACAACCAAGCAATTTCCCGGAATGGGTTTCTAAAGGAACCTACCTACAACTTTGTGATATCTTTAGGAACTTTTGTTGGGTATTCGAGGAACTCGGCTAATATGTCAAACCTGTTATCATGTTTTCCTAGGAACTGCTTGCAGTCTTGTCCTCTGAAGGTCAATGTTGGCTCTGAAAATTTTAAGATCTTGCGGAAGACCTGAGGTGACAAAGAAACAAGAGAATAGTCACCCAATGGAATAATTCTTTGGCTTGGAATATATTTTTCGGCGCACCAAGAGACCACCTCCTTACAGTAAAAAACCTTAGGGACGCAGCCTGCACGAGCGATTCCAGAGGTCCAAATCACTTTATTCTGGGTGGAATAGGATGAATAGTAAAAGTATGCCCTGGACCACTGGAAGTTTTGGTCTTGATGTCCGAAGATATTTACTGTATCTCCACAATACTATTGTTGACCTGTTGCCATAAGTTTATAAGAATGTTTGTTTGCTCCAGACGATGAATGAAATGAAAATTTGGAAGGGATAATATAACGTTGCACAAATCTTGGTCCAATGCGTGTGAATGGGAGATCTCCTCAAGACTTTCGCTCATTAATGACAATTTCGACGGTTGTTGCATGATGCATTGTTAACATTAAACACTAGTAATTGCATACATAGAAATGAGAACATGGCGGATACGATAATGAGTGATTAATCATTGTAGATTTCTTGAACGGGCCAATGCTACGACCCGTGTTTGAGATGAACAATCAGAAGGGAGAACATAACTCTCCATAGATATTGGTTTAATGCGTAATAATGGGAGATCTCCTTGAGCGTTTCGCTCATTAATGACAATGTTGGTGTTTCTTGCACGGTCAACTGTTAGCATGAAAGGTTTCTAATTGCATACTAAGAAAGAAGTATGGTGGTCGTGGGGACGGGAAAAAGTAGCTTCAAAATAGGGTTACAAGGTACAACTGTTCGAGGTGAGGGTGCAAGGGTCAAATTGTATGTCTCAGAAATTTTTGAGTGCAATACGCATAACACCGAAGAGGACATGATAGGACAGTCCAGAGGGAAATTTGTATATCACTAGTAAGAGCATAACTAATGTATATTAGGAAGGACAAGAAGTTAGTGGGGATGGAAGGAAACGACAAATATTTTGAAACATTTGTGAGTCATGGTAGAGTGAAGCTTGTGAGTTCGGGGAGTCCGCGGTGGAATTGTAGATCACAGAAGTTTTGAGTGAATGATGTATATCACGGAACAATAAGCAACAGAGTTCGAAAGCGCCAACCCAACAACTGCGGCCATAAAATTGGATAAGTATGGAAAGGAACAATGGTCGGTTGGATTCATCATGTGAGGATATAGATGGAGATGAAGATATGTCAACTCACCAATGCTGGAACCCACGATCATTGAAAGGCGACCAAGTATATAACCAGAAAGAGATAATACATGGGAAGAAGAAAAGTGAAAAAGGGATAAGGAGTCCACAGTGGAATTGTAAATCACATAAATTTTGAGTGAAAGATGTATATCATGCAACAAGAAGAAGCAGATTTCGAATGGGCCAACTCGAAACAATGACTAAGAATTGGAGATTTTGTGAACCCGTCAACACGAGGATCCAAAATAGGCTAACAAGGTCTCCCCAGAAGATGTGAGGCCTCGATAGTCAAATTGTATCACTCGGAACATTTGAATGCATAATCTATAACACGAAAGAGGGGATGATGTCGGAACTCGGTAGTCAATTTGTATATTGTGGAGGGCTGGATGCTAACTGTTTTGTACCGGTGTGTGTGCAATTGTCACTAGTAAGATCATAACTAATGTATATTAGGAAGGACAAGAAGTTAGTGGGGATGGAAGGCAACGACAGATACTTTGAAAAATTTGTGAATCGTGGTAGAGTGAAGCTTGCGAGTTCAAGGAGTCCGTGGTGGAATTGTAGATCAAGGAAGTTTTGAGTGCAAGATGTATATCATGGAACAAGAAGCAACAGAGTTCGCAAGCACCAACCTGACAAACACGGCCATAAAATTGGCTAAGTATGGAAAGCAACAACGGTCGGTCAGATTCCTCATGTGAGGATATAGATGGAGATAAAGATATGTCAGCCCACCAACGTCGGAACCCGCGATCATAGAATGGAGACTAAGTATATAACCAGAAAGCGATAATACACGGGAAGAAGAAAAAGGAAAAAGGGCTAAGGAGTCCATGGTGGAATTGTAGATCACGGAAATTTTGAGTACAAGATGTATATCACAGAAAAAGAAGCAGCAAAGTTTGAAAGTGCTAACTTGAAATAGTGACTAAGAATTGGAGATTTTGTGAACGCGTCAACACGAGGATACAAAATAGGGCGACAAGGTCTCCCCAGAAGACGTGAGGCCCCGATGGTTAAATTGTATCGTTCAGAACATTTGAATGCATAATCTGTAACAGGAAGAGGGGATGATGTCGGAACCCGGTAGCCAATTTTTATATTGCGGAGGGCCGATGCCAATTGTTTCGTACCAGTGTGTTCAATTGTCACTAGTAAGAGCATAACTAATGTATATTAGGAAGGACAGGAAGTTAGTGGGGATGGAAGGCAGCGACATATACTTTGAAACATTTGTGAATCGTGGTAGAGTGAAGCTTGCGAGTTTGAGTCCGTGGTGAAATTGTAGATGACAGAAGTTTTCAATGCAATATGTATATCACGGAATAAGAAGCAACAGAGTTTGAAAGTGCCAATCCGGAAACCACGACCATAAAATTGTCCAAGATGGAAAGGAACAATGGTCAGTCATATTCATCATGTGAGGATATAGATGGATATGAAGGTATATCATCCCACCAACGCTGGAACTCGCGATCATAGAAAGGTGACTAAGAATATAACCAGAAAACGATAATACACGGGAAGAAGAAAAGGGAAAAAGGGTCGAGTGCACGGTGGAATTGTAGATCAAAGAAATTTTGAGTGCAAGATGTATATCACGGAACAATAGCCAATAGAGTTTGAAAGTGCCAACCCAAAACAGTGACCAAGAATTGGACATTTCGTGAACCCGCCAACATGAGGATCCAAAACAGGCTAACAAGGTCTCTCCAAAAGACGTGAAGCGTCGACGTTCAAATTGTATCACTCGGAACATTGAATGCATAATGTGTACGATGGAAAAGGGGACGATGTCGGAATCCGTTAGTCAATTTGTATGTTGCGGAGGGTATGTTGAATGCATAATCTGTAACAGGAAGAGGGGATGATGTTGGAACCCGGTAGCCAATTTTTATATTGCGGAGGGCTGATGCCAATTGTTTCGTACCAGTGTGTCCAGTTGTCACTAGTAAGAGCATAACTGATGTATATTAGGAAGGATAGGAAGTTAGTGGGGATGGAAGGCAGGGACACATACTTTGAAGCATTTGTGAGCCGTGGTAGAGTGAAGCTTGCGATTTCGAGGAGTCCACAGTGGAATTGTAGATCATAGAAGTTTTGAGTGCACGGTGTATATCACAGAACAAGAAGCAACAAAGTTTGAAAGCGCCAACCCAACAAACGTGGCCATAAAATTGGCTAAGTATGGAAAAGAACAACGGTTGGTCGGATTCGTCATGTGAGGATATAGAAGGAGATGGATATATGTTAGAATGCCAATGCTGGAAGCCACGATCATAGAAAGGCCACTAAGTAAATAACCAGAAAGAGAGGAATTGTAAATCACGAAATTTTTGAGTGCAAGGTGTATATCATGAAACAAGAAGCAACAGAGTTCGAAAGCGCCAACTTGACAACCGTGGGCATAAAATTGGATAAGTATGGAAAGGAACAATGGTCGGTCGGATTCGTCATGTGAGGATATATATGGATATGAAGATATGTCAGACCACCAACGCTGGAACCCATGATCATAGAAAGGCGACTAAGCATATAACCAGAAAGCGATAATACACGGGAAGAAGAAAAGGGAAAAAGGGTTGAGCGTGCAGTGGAATTGTAGATCATGGAAATTTTGAGTGCAAGATGTATATCACAGAAAAAGAACTAGCAGAGTTCGAAAGTGCCAACTCGAAACAATGACCAAGAATTGGACATTTCATGAACCAAAACACGCTGACAAGGTCTCTCCAGAAGATGTGAGGTGCCGATGTTCAAATTGTATCGCTTGGAATATTTGAATGCATAATGTGTAACACGAAAGATGGGAAGATGTCAGAATCCGATAGTCAATTTGTATACTGTGGAGGGTCTGATGCCAACTGTTTCATACCAGTGTGTCCAATTGTCACTAGTAAGAGCATAACTAATGTATATTAGGAAGGACAGGAAGTTAGTGGGGATGGAAGGCAACAACACATACTTTGAAGCATTTGTGAGCCATGGTAGAGTGAAGCTTGAGAGTTCGAGGAGTCCGCAGTGGAATTGTAGATCATAGAAGTTTTGAGTGGACGATGTATATTATGGAACAAGCAACAGAGTTTGAAAGCGCCAACTTGGAAAACGCGGCCATAAAATTGGTTAAGTATGGAAAGGAACAACGGTCGGTCGGATTCGTCATGTGAGGATATAGACGGAGATGGAGATATGTCAACCCGCCAATGCTGGAAGCTGTGATCATAGAAAGGAAACTAAGTAAATAACCAGAAAGAAAGGAATTGTAGATCACGAAATTTTTTGAGTGCAAGGTGTATATCACGAAACAAGAAGCAACAGAGTTCAAAAGAGCAAACCCAACAACCACGGGCATAAAATTGGCTAAGTATGGAAAGGAACAACGATCGGTCGGATTCGTCATGTGAGGATATATATGGAGATGAAGATATGTCAGCCCGCCAATGCTGGAACCTGCAATTATAGAAAGGAGACTAAGTATATAACTAGAAAACAATAATACATGGGAAGAAAACAATGGAAAAACGACTCAGTATCTCACAGAAGAAAATCTACTGTTCGTTTATTAATGCAAATCCTTTCGAACCCCTGGTGATTTCTCACTAGTAAAGGCATAAATTACATATCATAGAAGTTCTTTGGGTGCAAGATGTATATGTAGGAATAGGGGACATAAGTGTTGGATACCGGGAACAGGGGACATAAGTGATGGATACTGCAAATCACGGAAGAAGAAGCAACAAAGTTCGAAAGTGCCAACTCGACAACCGTGGTCATAAAATTGGCTAAGTATGGAAAGGAACGACTGTCGGTTAGATTCGTCATGTGAGGATATAGATGGAGATGAAGATATGTCAGCCTGCCAATGCCGGAACCCACGATTATAGAAAGGCGACTAAGTATATAACGAGAAAGAAATAATACACGGGAAGAAGACAAGGGAAAAAGGGCTAAGTATCTCGCAGAAGAACATCTACTGTTTGCTTATTAATGCAAATCCTTTCAAACCCCTGGTGAGTTCTCACTAGTAAAGGCATAAATTGCATATCACATAAGTTCTTGGGTGAAAGATGTATATGACGGAATAGGGGACATAGGTGTTGGATACTGCAAACCCGGGACTTGGTGTTCAGATAATCAGCTAAGTATTGAAAGGGACTGCGGTCGATCGGGCTCATGGTGTGAAGATATAGATAAAGAGTTGCCAATTTGTGAATCCATGAGGTCGTGATCATATAGATGCGACTAAATATAGAACTACAAAGGGATAATAGAGGGGGGCAAAAGAGAAAAATTAAGAGTTTTTATACATTCATGCAGACAAATTGTATATTGTGGAACTCCGGGCACTGTTTGCAGGTCACCGAAGATTCAAAACACAATTTTGAGGCCATCAATACAGGAACCCGCAATCGAAAAAGTGTGCAAGTATGGAACCGGGAAATGCTAGCCGAGATTTGTTTTCTCTAATATATTGAAATTCGTAATAGCTTTGCCATTACCTTGCAAGATCTTCTTTTCATGTTTCTGGACAAGTTCTGTAGGGATGGTTGGTTGTCCAGACTTTTGCTTATTAATGACGATTTTTACAGTTGTTGCATGATGCCATTTTAGTATTAAACCTTTGGTGTTTCATATCTAGAAAGAAGTATGAGGATGGGCAGAACAGGAAAACAATGACTAGGAGTTGGAGTTTTCGTGAACTCGCCAACGCGAGGATTCAAAATAGGGTGACAAGGTTTCCACAAAAGACGCGAGGCCCCGATGGCCAAATTGTATAGCTTGGAACATTTGAATGCATAATGTGTAACACGAAAGAGGGGATGATGTCAGATTCTGGTTTTCAATTTGTATATGGCGGAGGAACAAGTGCCAATTCTTTCATACCAGTCTATATAGTTGTCACTAGTAAGAGCATAGTTAATATATATTAGTAAGGACGCGAAGTTGGTGGGGATGGAAGGCAGTGACAGATACTTTGAACGAAGTTAATGTATACGAGGAACCCGTGATGGAATTGTAGATCACATATGTTTTGAGTGCAAGATGTATATCACGGAACAATAAACAACTGAGTTCGTAAGCGCCAACCCGACAACCGCAGCCATAAAATTGGCTAAGTATGGAAAGGAACAGTGGTCGGTCGGATTTGTCAAGTGAGGATATAAATGGAGATGAAGATGCCAGCCCACCAACCCTAGAACTAGATATCATAGAAAGGTGACTAAGTATATATCCAGAAAGTGATAACGAATGGGAAGAAGAAAAGGCAAGTTTGTATGTGCCAACTCGACAACCACGACCATAAAATTGACTAAGTATGGAAAGGATTTGCGGTCGGTCGGATTCGTCATGTGAGGATATAGATGGAGATGAAGATATGTCAGCCCACCAACCCTGCAACCCGCAATCATAAAAAGAAAACTAAGTATATAACCAGGAAGTGATAATGGACAAGAAGAAGAAAAGGGGAAACATGATAAGTATCTGTCAGAAGTGAATCCATTTTTCCGTTTATTAATGCCAATGTTTTAGAACCCCTGCTGGGTTCTCACTAGTAAAAGAATAAAATGCAAATCATGGAAGTTCTTTGGATGCAAGATGTATATGGCGGAACAAGGGACATAGGTGTTGGAGACCGCGAACCTGGGACCTGGTGACCAGATAATTGGCTAAGTATTGGCCAAGATAAAGTTTTGATATTTATTTCAATAGTATTCATACTAATATATATTAATGGATTATTTTTGTTTGAAAGGAAAATCATCTCCCAATTTGCAGGATGTTGTTCGATTCACAAATTTCGTTGAAACCACAGAGGTTTTGACTACAAGATGTATATAATGCAACAAGAAGCAACAGAGTTTGAAAGAGCCAACCCGACAACCGCAACCATAAAATTGGCTAAGTATGGAAAGGAACAAAGGTCGGTCGGATTCATCATGTGAGGATATAGATGGAGATTAAGATATGTCAGCCCGCCAACCCTGGAACCCACGATCATAGAAAGGCGACTAAGTATATAACCAGAAAGAGATAATAGACGAGAAGAAGAAAAGGGGAAAAGGGCTAAGTATCTCACAGAAGAAAATCTATTGTTCCTTTATTAATGCTAAGATTTTCGAACCCCTAGTGAGTTATCACTAGTTAAAGCATAAATTGCAGATCACAAAAGTTCTTTGGCTGCAAGATGTATATGATGGAGCAGGGGACATAGTTGTTGAATACCGCAAACCCGGGACCTGGTGGCAGATAATTGCCTAAGTTTTGGATGAGGAAGTTTTTATATTTATTCCAATAGTACTCATATTAGTATATATGCACATATATTATCAAATAGAAGAAGCTGCAATATATGCAAGATATTGAACAGGAACATGGTGCCAACACTTGAGTTTCCTTGTTGTAAGTCATTAATTCATTCTATTTACGAGACCCGAAGAATGAAAGCAGAACGAGTCCTCCATTTTATTTCTTTAAGTATAGGGCCAACGCCACATAAGTATGGCCTATGAAAAAATATTCTTCCATGTAAAATGTAAGAAACGAACATAGTAGCCTTTATTTAAATTCAAGTACTGAGTAGTAGAAATAAAATATTGTCATCCATGTTTAACGACACATAGGAAAAAATGTACAAAATAAAATGAAAATCAATACTAGAGATTGGAAAACACCACAAAAAAAACCCGCAAATATTGTATATTCAAATAAGATGGGTTACAAAATACAGGGGGGATGTTTTGCCACAATGATTGTAATTTTGCCTACCATCGACCAATAAAAAATATGTACAATGATGAAGCTTGTTAATAGTCTTCTTGACAATCAAATCCTTTATTCGTAAAAAACAACAAGTTGAATATCAATTTCGGGTATTGGACTTAATTTGTGCTACCAACTAGATCTATCCCAGTTTTTTGAATAGCTTGTCTCTTCTAGATATGACCTGCTTGCATTAGTTGGTTATTCAACATTCCATTGTTTTTTAAGTATAAATTTCCCTCTGTTGTCGAAAACTTGGGTTTTAAGATGATTTCCTTGTAATGTTCCTGGCCATTAACATCTGAGACAACTTAGAAATGTGATTTAGGCCCAATTCAAAGTCGAGGGAGTCGTTTTATGTGACATCAGTTACGGGAAAGAAAAAAAAATTGAGTATGTTGTGACTGTTATTCTTTTTGTATTCGATCATCTGTTTGGTTGAAAATCCTGCCTGAATATTTGTATGTTGAGCTTCTTTTTTTTATTACAGTAAATTGGAAGGAATGTCGAAGCCAACTGTACAATGTTCTTTTGTTGAAGTACATAACTTCTTCCAGTAGCACAGATCTGGAAAGTGTATCAAATGTTGCAGATCACATCTGAATATATCTTTCGTCATAGTGGTGGTAGACACGGCGGCCCAAAAAAAGGTCTAGAATGTTCAGAGGTGACGCCAAATATGTGGAGTCTGTAACTATATCCAGAGGGTAGCGAACAAACTTTGACAAAGAACATAACTTTCTGTCAAGTTTGTTACCACACCCAGAAGTAGATCAACAAACTTTGAAATATAAACTTTTGTAGTTATAATATGTTGTTTTATCCACCCATACAGTTTCTGCTACCTGCTTCTGACTACATTCATGAATGGAGTAATATTTCGCATCATTTACGAACATCACAGACCATTTTGCAAGCCACGGTAAGTGCGACGCCCCTGACAAAGACATATTCTTGTGTGCGCTGCAGAATTCAATACACTTGCCAAATCTGTG
This sequence comes from Picea engelmannii, assembly GCA_009831015.1. Classification (NCBI taxonomy): domain Eukaryota; kingdom Viridiplantae; phylum Streptophyta; class Pinopsida; order Pinales; family Pinaceae; genus Picea; species Picea engelmannii. The sequence goes on from ML792523.1 coordinate 292,468, forward strand.
TTGTTGGAAGAAACTATATACTTCAATGAAGAATTATTTTGCACATGACCTGAAAATCCATTCCAACTCCTAGCAAGAAAACAAAGAAGATCAACAAACAAATCTCCAGGCAGACTTTTCAACCAACCAAAGCATCGAATACAGGGAGAAAACCAACCAAAAGATACTTGTTCTTTTCTTTTCCCCTTGTCTGAGTTTATGTTGGATAAATAAGTTTTTTTTTGGCTCAAAGCTCACTCTTCTTTCATTTGGTCCTCAATCGCATCTCTAATTTGTCTTACATGTCCATGACTAAGAACATTAGAACGAAGGCACCCTAAAGCCTAACTCTTTGATGATAGAGAGAAATGGCAATATGTATTTAAAAGAAACGCTTGAGGATGACCATATGATCTTCTGTCGATTTTGGGTTAATTCATTTTAATGACATATGATCTCGATATTTTCGCTTATTAATGCCAATCTTTTCGAATATGTACATTGAATAGTGACTAATAACACGTATTAACATTCCCATATCCGAGCATATTCTCAAATCTGACATCTAACATATGCAAAATATTAAATAGGGATATGACGTCAAGCCCTTTGTGGGTGGCACATTCATGGATGGAAACGAGGTAGTACAATATTGCATTGTTACTATGATGAAGCCTTTAAAAAACTAAAAGAGCATTTTTTTTTTTTTTGCAAATTCAAAATGCAGGCAAAAGAAATTACCAGATCCCATAATATTCGCCTGTCTATTAATTTTAATGGGAGATTTCCTCGAGCTTTCCTCTTATTAAAGACAATCTTTTCAAACCTTTCTGGTCGATTGTGACTTTTGAAATCATAATTAATGTCTATTTGGAAGGGCAGAAGGTAGCGGGGATGGAGGGGAGCGACAAATGCTTTTAAACTTTTCTGAACCCGGAAAGGTGTCAACCAACCAAACTTTGAAAACTTGACTAAGTATGGAAAGGTAGGTCAGATAGACAAACTCATCATAGGCAGAAGCATGGTAATATGTACTCTGAATAGTGACTAATAACATGTATTAACATTCCCATATCCGAGCAGATTCTCAAATTTGACATCTAACATATGCACAAGATTAAAGAGGGACATGACATCAAGGAATATGTGGGTGACATGTTCGTGGATGGAAACAAGGTAGTACAATATTGCACTATTACTATGATGAAGCATTTAAAAAACTAAAAGAGCATTTTTTTTTTTTTTTTTACAAATTAAAAATGCAGGCAAAAGAAATTACCAGATCCCATAATATTTGCCTGTCTATTCATTTTAATGGGAGATGTCCTCGAGATTTCCTCTTATTAAAGACAATATTTTCGAACCTTTATGGTCGGTTGTGACTTTTGAAAGCATAATTAATGTCTATTGGGAAGGGCGGAAGGTGGTGGGGATGGAGGGGAGCGACACATGCTTTTAAAATTTTCTGAACCTGGAAAGGCGTCAACCCGCCAAACTTTGAAAACTCGACTAAGTATGGAAAGGTAGGTCGGATAGAAAAAATCATCATAGGCAGAGGCACAGTTGCGAGTTCGAGGAGTTCAGGGTCGAATTATAGAGAACGAAAGTTCTCCGTGCAAGATATATACACCGAACACAAACTACCATAGTTCGATAACACCTATCTACGAAGTCGTGTTCATAAAATTGACTAAGTATGCAACCGAATGACGGTCGGTCAGAATCATGATGTGAAGATATTGATGGAGATCATGATTTGTCAGCTCACCACAATGGGAACCCGCGAGCATAGAAACATGAGAAAGTATAGAACTAGAAACACATAATAGAGTGGAAGAACAAAAAGTAAAAAAACAAGAAAGTTTACAAGAGGAAAAAAAAGGGAGAGAACAACTATATCGCCCAGACAACAAAACTTACTCTCATAACTATGAAACCATAGTAAGACATAAACCATGGAGAAAACATCGCCGACTATGAAATATAGTTGGAGGCCGACAAACTCTAGTTGAAGGCGTAAGAGATGCAATTTACATCGACTGCAAAATTTTGTATGTTATTTTATCTTAATAGCATTTTATGGGGAGTCAAATGCAAAACAATGTAACAATAGATCCAACTGTGGATGCATCACCCCAACATTGAAAACCTTAGGAAAACAAGAGCAAGCAACAAATAACAACCCAATTAAGTGTTGAATTACTAAGAGGGGGGGTGAATCAGTAGTAGATAAATTTAATCCTTTTTAACCATATAATCCAAGTGTTATATCAATGAAGCATTATCATATAATAACTATAGAGTAAATAAGCAATGAAAAAATGAACAAACATACACATACAAAGTACACCAGTGTTTTACGTGGAAACCCAAATCGAGAGAAAACCACATAATATTTTTTCTCATATGTCTTGAAGAATTACATTCATTGGAAGCACCAAATTCATTTGTTTTCCAGCTGCAACTGGAAGGAGGCTCTAACCCCCTAGTTTCTCAAGCTACAACCTGAGGGAAGCTCCAACTCCCCAATTCTTTGGCTACAACTAGAAGGAGGCTACAACCCTCTATGTTCTCCGGCTACAACCAGAAGGTGGCTAAAACCACCTGTCCTTGCCCCGTCCTGCCACCCTGAAGTAGAAGTAGAATGATGGAACCACTATCAACCTGTCACTGTGAGATATACTGCTATAAACCTGTACCAATAAATCTGAACCATGCATCAACCATTCATCAACCTGTACCTCAACCTGTACCATAAACAAGTGCATCAACCATGCACCAACCTGTACCAAATAACCTGTAATCAACTTGTACCATAAACGAGTGCATCCAACCATGTACCAAGTATGTACCAATCATGTGTCAAATACTCATCAACTATGACTCATCAATATGTACCAACATCATCAACTATACACCTCATGTATGTGCCAACTCATCAACTACTTGTCTCAATCATGTACTCAACATGTACCTCAACCAAAAGCCCTCATCAATTTCATCATCGAAATTTTATTTGTAGCTCTGTAATATACCTAGTGTATATGATCACATTCTTGCAAACCTTAACTTCAACAACAAGAGACTAGCATTTTCATCAAACTTTTCTTTAGTCTCACATGCCTAGTTTTGGATTAGTCAACAACCCTAACTTGAAGTAATCATAACTTTGTAACTGTAATGTATAAAGATTTGAAACTTATATACAATGTTCTTCATTGTGTTTTATGCAATTCCTCCAGTTGTCACTACTTGGAACCTCTCAGAAAATGAGTTATAGCAAAAATGACATACCTTGCTAAATTCTGTCTTATTCTAGAGAGCGACCTTGTAGAGCGTGCCCTGAACAGAATATTTGTTGAATTGATATGAAACTGTTACAAAGCATACTACAGACTATACCCTAACCAACACATTTGGTTTCACTAAATTTTGATCTGTTATGAAGAATTTATGACGTTTTTACCCGAAACACCTGTTTTTGACTAGTTTCAGGACTAGCCACAAACCCTATTTTCCACGGAGTGTAAATCCAAAAATAAAATGACCCACAAGCTGAAGTTTTTACCACAAATACTTGGATATGTTTTTGCAATTTCATAGCAATTTTACGGTCTGAATCATTAAATAAAAAAATTTATAGCGAAAATGGTGAGATGACCTGTAAATAACATACCTTAGAAAGCACCATCAAAAGAATTTATCCTTCCTTGCATTTCGGCCTTCTTTTCTTCACCTTCCCTCAAAATTTCAGCTTAGATATCATTGGTTACCTCAGAAACCTATAGATATTCAATATGCTCAAGTGTTATTAAAATGAGAGAGTCTTGCCTCTTATTTATACTCTCCAAGTAGCTTCCTTAAAAACATCTTCTAGGTCACTTGGCCCCACTTTCCATATTTTAGGGTTAACCCACTTCTAATTTCTCCATTAAATATATTATTGAAATAATTTATTTTGTATTCACTTTGAATTATAATATACTCATTACTTCACTTTATTATTTACCTTTTAAAATCTCTTAAACCACTTTGACTACTTTGACCTTTTGGGGCTTCTAGATGACATATGAGGGTCCTCCAACTTCGTAAGGCCATAACTCTCAAATCATGAGGAGTTATGTGACGTTCCTCATACCACCATAAATGGAATGAAATTTAATATCCATATAGAATAGTATTATCTTAAAATATATCATAACTCATAACGTTATCCATCAAACAAACTTGGGTCCATTACCCAAACCTGGGGTCTCCAACTTCTCATGGCCATAACTCTCTAACCGTGAGGAGTTATGCGACGTTCCACATACCACCAGAAATGGAATGA
>ML792523.1:307045-371597 GCA_009831015.1 Picea engelmannii
ATTTTAATAAAAAATATTAATTTAATAGTTTTAAGTATAATACCATTTAAATTAACGATCCAATCAATATTTCACATAATTTGTACTCATAATGTCAAAATCACAAGAAACCCAACCACTATGTGAAAACATTGATTATTATGATTGTTGAATAACATAATCAATTATGAGGGTTAGCAATGGTGTTTTTGGTTTATTGTTGGATAAACTATGGTAGCGATGGATAATCATCCCTCCTTTCTAAGGTTGATTTACCTATCTTAACGGGGTTTCAAAATCAGTTTTGATAAATTGTGGAAGATTTTTCCATATCATAGTGTGGTGGTAGAGTTGTTCTACCACAATCCCTTCCCTGTCATTTCTTCAAGAGTTTATCTCACTAAGGGGATTAATCATGGTGCATGTATTAATATACAATTATAAAAGGAGGGCCTTTCAAATTGGATTATAGAATCCCAGTTCAAAAATCCATGAGGGTGAAAATGTTTGGAGGTGCGAAGATTTTGAGTTTTCATAAGGAAATTATGAGGGGGTCGGGGTTTTTGAAGGGTCTTATTTGTCCTTGGATAATGTTGTCAATATAGGCCAAAAGGACCTATCAATCGAGGTGGAGTTTGAGGAAAATGATGAGATTATAAGGACTTCCACAACTCCACTACAATATATGAATGACATCACAATTTCCCATTTAAATTTTGAGGTGGTAGACTCAATATTATTAAAATAATCTAATGGAAGTAGTGAGGTTCTGGATTTATTTAATTGATATCTCCTTTAAAATGTTCTAAAGTCGGTAGAGAAGATTTGCGACTCCCAGGGTGTTGAGGAAGCAATGGCCATGAGGAGGAAAAGGAAGTTAAAGTGTGCAAAGATGAGAGAAAACACAATGAATTTGGTAATGGGATAGGATGTGATGATGGAGTAGGTTCAACTTTATTAACTAATGGAATTGGTAGACTAATTCTTTGGCATACTCATCTCTAAAAAATTGATGAACATGTGGGCGAGGAAGGTCTAGAAACAACACCTAGTTTATGCACCCATCTTTCATTTGCTAGCTAGAGGTTGGATACATTTTATATTTTAGTTTTCCAAGGAAAAAGAAAACATTCTACAATGGAAATGATATTGGGATAGTTCCATTTTGTCCCTCAAGAAATATGCCCGTTTGTTTGATCCTATGGGAGAGAAGGCTGACATTTGACCATTGTGGGTTAAGTTCCATTCCCTTTGTAGTATACCTAGTGGGGTAATATGGGGTACCTATGGAGGTACCTAATGTGAATACTAATAGATAGGTTGTTATGTATTTTTATGTATAGAGACCATTTCTAGTAAATAAGGCCCATGTAGTAATGTGAAAGAAATAAATATAAGACTGCTTACGAGAAGATTCCACCTATTAGAAATTTCCTTCTTTAGAATGTTCCTAAGAGGTAGATAATACTATATAAAGAAGTGTAAGAAATGTAATGAGGTATGGTGAAGTATATTGTAATCAATAAGAAAGTATTGCTTGAGGAGTGTTTCCTTCCTTAAGGAATAATATATGCCGTTACCCGACCTCAAGGGTTTTGACTACATTTATCTTGTGATGATTATTTTATGTGAATGATTTGATTTATTTTTTAATTTAAGGGTTTATATTGTGTTATTATTTTATATTTATCGAGATACATAACATTTGGTATCAGAGCTCTTTCTTGGGCCAAAAAAGGAAGAATTTTTTTCCTTTCCTGTAGATTTTTTCAAGGGTAAAAGAGGATGACGACCTTCAACTTGAATTCTATTTTTTTTTTATGGATTTTGAAGGAAAAGGTTACACATCTGAGTTTCTCTCAAAAAAATACCTAATTTGAAAAAAAAAAATCTTTCGAATCAGAGTCAGGGGAGTGAAGTTATTGGCAATTTAAAATCAACAAAATTTTAGGGTTTTTTCGAGGACAATCGTGCGATTTGCAAATCAAATTTATTTTTCTAGACTGCTCATATTTCAATCAAACTAGCGTCAATATATGAAGGAAGAAAGACTTTAGCAGGTCAAGATTGATGAAATAAGCCTTCAAAGCTTCAAAATTAGTGCAGAAAATGTGAGGAACGATTTAGAAGGAGCCATAATCAATATGTATTCTCTCTTACACCTCTTCCAGAATGTAGCTGCAATAATCATTGATAAAAACAACCAAATACAAGAGAATATAACTCAATATGGCATCATTCACGAAGGAATAACCGACATAGACCGATGGATAGAAGAAAATCCGGATGCACCACTTGAGTTATACCGACCGTCAAAGATGGAAAGGAAGACATATTTGTATGCACTGGATCATTGCCTGTAGATAGGATAGAAAGTTGAAAAAGAGGTCACTAGGTCTATAGCTGTATGCTCAAGGATCCATAAAGTGACACAAGAATTGATAAAAAAAATCCAATTGTCGAAGTTAGACGAGCTTGGGAAGAACCCGGTGTCAGAAGAACTGGTATAAAAAGTACACAACAACACGAGTCAAAGAAGGGAAGTAGCTGAAGCCGCCACCACCATATCCACAGAGTTCATAGATCAACCCCTGTTACAACCAATTAAGTTGCATACCATGATACAATCCTTCATGACAACATTGGCTAAAGACATGATTACTCTGGAGGATAATGTTGCTCTAAATAATGCAACCTTGGAGAAACTTATTTACAGAAGGATTGAATCCTTCTATGACCAACTGGAAGTATGGAAAACATATCTCAGGAGTAGGAATCCTTGAAGGAATACACATTACCTTCCTTTTGTTTTGTCTTTTTCCTAATAATCCTCAATTTTGTCTTATTAAGTACACTTGTCACTAGGAATTAGAAGTTGAACCATGTTTGTAACCACTTCTTCAAGAAGAAGACAAAGAGTCATATAGGAGTTACTAAAATTTGTATAAAGGAGAATAGAAGCTCATTTGGAATGGGGATTTTGACTCTTCAAACATTCTTTATTTATGAACTATTTTGGGAAAATAGTGTCAACTAAAATTGGAGAGTTATTATAGAGTTTTCATCTATTATTGCTGAGACTACTAATAAGGAGAAGCCCTCGGGGCCAATTTTTGAAGAAGGAATCCTTTTTTGTGTGAAGCAAATCTAAGCGGTGAGTTATTTTAAGCGAGGATGAATGTTGTTCATATGGAGTGTAAGAATGCTAGTTTGTTTACAAATTAATTCTTATGCAATCTGTGATATTCTACAGTTTTAAGTATTTATTCAAATATTTTGTATGCCTTGAGCTTACTGAGTTGTTCATGTGTGTATTGTTGTAACCTAGAATAATCTGTTTATATGTATGTGTATGTGCTTATTTCTGTTTTTTCTCTTCTATTCAAGCTATATGTGTAGGAGTTTATGTAGGATTCAGTTCCATTTTTAATCTCATCGGTTACTTTAGTTTGCTCATAGCTAGGATAGATTAAAGTAGATTAGTGTTAGTTTATCTTGCATTTCATACATAGTATTCATCTACACCTTTAGATTTCATATGCACTCCTCATCCACCCTCATCGGAAAACCGGTCTGCAACCAGCCAAAACCCTAAAATAGTAACAATGGCAGTCGGGCCGAATTTCAGATGGGTCTCCTAATCCAAACGGCGTATAGTCTAGTTGGGATTGTGTTATGAGGAGTACCCCTTGTAGTTGTCGGGAGAATTCAGACCCGTAAAAAGAATTTAAGGGCTTATCTTATGTTATACTTTTATATTTATAAAGATACATAACATTTTGTATCAGAGCTCTTTCTTGGGCCAAAAAGGGAAGAATGTTTTTCCTTTCTGTAGATTTTTTCAAGGGTAAAAGAGGACGATGACCTTCAACTTGAATTCTAAATTTTTTTGTATATATTTTGAAGGAAAATGTTACAAATCTGAGTTTCTCTAAAAAAATACCTAATTTTTTAAAAATATCTTCTGAATCGGAGTCAAGGGAGTGAAGTTATTGGCAATTTAAAATCAACAAAAAATTAGGGTTTTTTCGAGGACAACCGTGCAATTTGCAGATCAAATATATTTTGCTAGAGTGCTCATATTTTAGTCAAAATAGCGTTAATATATGCATAGTTGCTATGGAATTTCATAATTGTGGTCATAATATCCAATCAAAGAAGTATAACCATAGTTATGCCCATTTTAGTTTAGTCGCCTCAAGGAACTCCATTGAAAAGTAAGTGATTTTCTTTAAAACCCTAGTTCTATTTTTGGGGTTTTTAGGGAAAGATGTATTTTACTGGAAGCCGAAGAATTCATAGAGTCCAAAAATTCATTATGGAAAAAGAATTGGAAAGTTTGGTTACCCTATGGTTTCAAAGAACATGTTGGAATATGGTGGTAATCATTGGACTTTGCGAAGATGATAACACTTACCAATGAAGCATTTGAAAAATTGCTTTTAGACAAGTGGTATCATGCCAAGAGTAAAGATAAAGAAACCACCAAGGGTTTATTTTCATGTGGAAACTCTATATTATAGGTTCATGGATGTATTCATAAAGAAACAATCATTATTTCTATTAACCCTAGTTGCCAACATAATTTCATCAATATTAATTTGGCTAAAAGATTTCAAGTTCCTGTGAAGTTGTAACATCCCGCTCTTGCGCGCACTGAGAAAACTTTTTCTTTTGAGGAAACTTGTTTTCAAGTGATCTGGATTAGTATACTATTGTCCGTTTGATTATGATTATGAGGGATTATGGATATGATGATATGTTATTTTGTATGTTTACATAGACAGGTGATATTGACTGGGTTCTCCTGAGTGTGCAGGACTTTGGACCTCGAGGATGCAGAGGCATCGATGAAACCCCTTGGTCTCCAGATCTAGTCAGGGAGTGGACTATTAGGGTTTGATTGTTGTTGATATGACATATGTACATCTGATTAGATGTTATGATGATTGATGATTATTCCTAACATGATTTTCTGATGATGCAGGCTGACGATAGCTTGTCGACCAGACTCACATGTGGAGTAGAGGGGTCATGCACGACAACCAGAGACTTTGAGGGAGAGGTGTGGAAAGTAGCCCTGCCATAGCCTACTAACACTCCCACTGTGGCTCGAACTATAGGTTAATGACTACCTAGTTCGAGAAGACCCACGATGCCATGAGGGTCGATTGCGACAGTCGCTCACGATAATTCTAAGGGGCGCGCAATAAGGCACATGCCTTATTCCTTAGAGGCCCTTAGTATCCCACAATATCACCTGACGAAGTATTGACTCCAAAGGTTTTTGATGTCTACCAAGTCATTCAAGAGGCGAGTGGAACCCTTGGAGCACGTAGTGCGTCCTGGAGGGCACGTCGCACAATGAAAACAAAAAGAGGTGAGTGGCACCCTTGGATCACATAGTGCGTCCTGAAGGGCACACCGTGCAATGAAAACAGAAAGAGTGCATCCTGAACAGGACGTTGCGCAAGGAAAATGGAAAAAGGTGAGTGGCACCCTTGGAGCACCTAGTGCGTCTTGAAGGGCATGTCGTGATTTCACCGGGTAAGTGAATAAACCTGGACAACCTTAGAACGAATGATGTGACAAGTAAGTTTTAAAAACATTTTTTTCCTAATAAAAATGTCGTCCAACCTAGGAAATTAAAATCTAGGTCTAAGTGATACTTGTGGTAAGAAAATAATAATAATCATAATTAAACATGTGACGAGAAGGGGGTAAGAAATTCAATTAATTTATTAAAATCAAATCACTTTGGGGATTAAATTATTAAAAAAGGAAATGATTGTGTTTCTACATATGCTAATTAAATTTTATTAATTAAAAAGAGAAAGAGGTTGTTTTTCTACACTTGCTAATTTGAGTTTTAGATAAAAAGGGAAAAGAGGGAAACTTAAAAGAAATAGGAAACTAAGGGAAAAGGGGAAACATAAAGAAAAAAGGGAAACGTAAGGAAAAAGATGAATGACTAACTTAGTAAGGAATCTTGCCTTTAAGAACTTTCTAAGTATGAACTCAATTAGGAATTTAGTAAAGGAGTAAGGCATTTAAAATGTGTAAAGGAATATGGGGACACCTAGGAGCAATTTTAGGAATGATTTTAGGTGGGTGAGGGAAATAGGAGTAATTAAATAATTAATGAAATTAATTTCTGGTGCAACTAGGGGGATGTGTGACATGTGTACAAGAGAGGTTTTTCTAAATTAAATTAATGAAAAATAAATTAAATGGGAATTTGGGAAAGAAATCACTTAGAAATTGTATAAAAAGGATGAAGGAGGAGGACCATGGATCTGATCTTTTATGCGTAACGTTACGCCGAGGAATTTTCATGTTGACTGACTTATCTTGTGGGAGTTGGGATACCCAGCTCGGGTAACAAGTGGTAGCTTGAACTTGCGAGGTAGATTAATATGGTTCTTGTGCTTTCATTATTGTACTTCTATTGTGTAAAGAAATGTGTTTTACTCAGCGTTTTTAATCGAGAACTTAAATCATCATAGCTTTAAGCTCACTGCATTGAATTGATTTCCTTGGCAACCCAATCCCTGATTGCTATGACTGTTATGTTTTGTTTTATTAATTATTATGAAGAGATTGTGCTTTATCTTCTATCCTTATCCCTAGATCATCAGTCCATTCCTGAGCAGTCGGCCAGGAGCCAAATCGACGATCGTCACTTTGGTGTTTATAGACCTACAGATTCTAATGCCCAACTTTTCTATGCATGGATGATGAGAGAAGCATAGTTTTTCCTAGTTGTCTACCCTTGTTGATTGTTCCTAGTTGAATGATTGTCTTGCGCCTTCTTGCGATTGATTACGTCTACATATTGTTTATCTTTTCTTGCTGCGATAAACTTAATTCCTTCTGCATTTTTATATCACCTCTGTGCTTTCAGAGGGTGTGGTGAACCAACCTGGTTCACTATGTAAACATCCAATATAAATAGGACAGTACACAATAATCCATTAAGGATAGTAAATATAATTAATAATAATTGTATAAGAATGAATAATATATAAGATGATCTACAATGAGGATGAGGGCTTGTATATATATCCACGCAGGGGTGTCGTTTCATAAGAGACATGACCTTTCATATGTCATGTCTCTTCATAATTAATTATTAGTTATTAGTTATTTATATTTACAAATTATATATATTTATGTTTGTTACAGAGGGTATTTTATTCTCTGCGATTTTCTTATCAGTTCCCAGCTCTTGAATGGAAGAATCTCAACATTGTCCACTTGAATGACAATGTTTATTTTAAAACTATTATGACTGTGATTAAATTCTTTTACTTGACAGTTACCCATTGTGTGACAACGTTGTTTTTATCTATTGGTGACTTCAATTGAATTTATTTATTGACAGTAATATTATGACAATGATTTTCTAGATATTGTGTAATAGCGATTTTCTATTTTATTATATAACAACGGTTTTATATTCATTGTGGTATGACAATGATTTTACATGATAAATCGATATTGTCCAAAAGGCATCCACATATTGATTGTTTAAATCTGGATATTGTTTATGGGACAACGATTTATATTGATAATTACAACATTACACCCAATCACGATATTTACAGTTACTTTCATAGCATTACCCCCAAACCACAGTGATATATTTGATTGAAAAATCACAACATTTACAATTACCTTTGATATGTTTGTTAGGTGAATAATTTGTTTGTTCCAGTTTATATTGCAAATTTATTATAATTGTTTCAGTTTTAATGGATAACGATCCTATGTTTTAGACATCCACATAACCATCATTAGACAATGATCTGGTGGTAAAGCTTAAGTGATACCTGAGTGTGTTAGAAATTTGAGAAAATCTCTATGTATTGTGATTGTAAATGACCACCCTGGCATATGGGAGTCCAGTCGATCAACGATGAAATAGATATATTAAAGGAAAGAAATTATACCTAGAGAACTAACTTGTATTTTTGGATACCCCATCGATATGGACTAGGGCAAGAGAAATATGGATTCCCAGATTGGAAAACGTACTCTGTGCATTATCGCTGATTGGAATTCGTACTGTATGAATTTAGCTGGATAATAAAATATGTACCCATTACCTCTAGCCTTAATTGAAGGCACACCTTGCTCTTTACAGACATAGACTTGCTTAAATTTGATTTTAAGTGGTTGTATTAGTATAATACAAGATTCTTTAATGAAGTATCCACCCAGGGATTTAGAAGTTGTATCGAATCAGCTCAATGTTGACAACATATTTTTCAACAATAAAAAATGCATCACTATATTTTCCACTGTGTAAGAGAGTTGAATGATTAGTCAAAGCCTTTCAAAGGACACAGATGGAGAAAAATTACATTTACCGTCAAATGTTTGAATAAACCCTAATATTAGATTTAGGTTTAATGACTTATGTAGATAGCATAGACGCCCCATCTATCTGCATTCATTTTCAATTACTCATCATTTTCGGCCAGCTACCTTTTATTTGATGAAAACATCACAATTTCAATCACCATCGTGTATGCAGGTATAATAATCGATGGATGAAAGTTGTCGTAATTCGACAGTAAGTCTATGCCACCTTGTAGTTGGAATTATTTATCTTTGACACATAGTTTAATAAAAAAAAACACCTCTCCATAAGATAGGGAGATGGGGGTAAGGTCGATAAGACATCCGTGTTAATGTACCTCCTATTTTTCATCTCCAAAGTAGTTTAAGCTTTCGTCCACTTCGAAAAAGATTTTGGTTTGTTGGTAACACGTTGAATGTATTTTTGAGAAATAGATTAATTCCTAGAAATTAAACTCTTTGTTTTTTTCAGAGAAGTTATGTTTGATTGATGGATTTGGCTGTTGACTTGGCAATTGGGTGCTTGGGTTAATCATCTTCTTGTCAGTTAATTTGGTATCCTAGCGCTTTGTGTTTTTCTTGAGTCTTTGGTCTAGATAGGTTATGTTGCACCAGGGTTATTGTCATGCCTATCACCTGGTGACGACATGATTCCTGCTGAGGGGATCATTGTGCAATGTGCATCCTCGTGGATAGAGGCGAATGATAACTTGGCCGGATTATGTGATTCCCGATGTGGGCGTTTGTTCACTATAATTGATAAGGGAAATTGGTTTGTAACGCCTTAGTGTGGTTTGGTTTTGTGTGCCATAGAGGTTTCCAGTTATTGGTCATCAAGTCATTGTATCGGGATTGTGGGTGTTGTCCTTTAGTTTGTAGGCGTTGTCTTGCTTGTGTCAGGCGGGTAGTCGTTGTATTGTCCTTGTGTCACATGTTCGTCTGGTAGCATGATGTGCTATTGTGTGGGGTCGTTGTTTGTCTGTTGCCTGAATGCCTATGTTGTGTTCGTCGTCAGACTATATGGTTTAACTATTGTTGTCGCTGCCTTCCTACGTAAAAGAAAAAAAAATTGCACTTTTTTCTTTGCTTGTAATCATAACGATTGGGGTTGTTACATATGGTATCAGAGCAGGTTCAACCCTGCGACGGTGGATCACCATGCTTTCCAATGTAGTAAACCCTTGAGTATTAACCTAGCGTTAACTAAAAGCTTTAACATGGTCATGTGGTGATATTGATTAGAAGACGCCATAGAGGTTCACAACGTGGTGCCATGGAAGGAGGTGCGACACCTCCAGAAGTTCCTGCACCCTCGGAGTCTAAATCCCAAGGGGAAGAAAAAGTCCTTCGGTTGGATTCGAAGGTTGTAAGGGATGATGATGGTCTGACAAGGCCCTTCCAGGGAATGTCAGAGGCCTTGATTCACCATCTGTACTGAGTTGAGGCCAGGGCACCTGTACCCTTAAGGGTCCACAGTGAACCCTAGCCAGTACTGTTAGATTTCACCGTGAACTCGAGAAGGTCAAATTTCTTGAGTTCTTTGGTGCCCTGGATGACAAAACCACTGAGGAATGGTTGGAGAATATGTCAATGTTATTATCACTTCAAGACTATAACTCCAACAAGAAGGTCCACATGTCGGTCTTCCAACTGAAGGGGAGTTCTCTTCTATGGTGGAAGACGCTCCTGCCACCATTGAACATGGACGTCGAAGACGTGTCATGGGAACTGTTTGAGGAACGGTTCCGAGAGAGGTACCTATCAGAGGAATTCATTGAGAATTAGCTCAAAGAGTTCAATTCCTTGTGACAGGGCGGCCTTACGGTGGATGAGTATGAGGCTCGTTTTATGGAGTTTCTTCGGTATGCTCCGCACCTTAATACCAAGAAACTTAAGGTCAATAGGTTCTTGTTTGGCCTTAATGTCAACATTCATGCAAAGGTTAGGATTCTGATGTCGCGAAACTTGCATGATGTCGTTCAGAAGGCCCTCATATCAGAGAAGGATATTATCAGCAGGGATCAGAGTAGGACTCTAGCGAGACCAGCAGGGCAGGTGTCATCTGGTACGCAACAACAGACACTAGCTAGACATACACCAGGATATCGTGGCTTCCAGAGAGGATCCAATTTCACTACACCTCGATGACTAGTGCCTCAGCAGCAGACTCCTTATCGGGGACCACAACATCAGTAGTAGCGTCATCCCCAACAACAACATTTTAGGCCTGTTCAACAGGACATATCAGGAATCCAGGCCAATGGGCTATCAACTTCTATTTGGGTACCAGGAGTACTGTACCGAAGAAGGGGTTTTGGACTTGTGGGGAGCCACACTACTAGTGCGACTTCCCAATGGAGAGCACTAGAGCATCTAGATCAGCCGGACCCATTACCATGGGAGATTTGGGGAAGGCCCATCAGATTCATGCAACAATGAATAACCTCCAGGAAGAGCACTAGTCGACTATGCTCAAGACGTCAGGTACTGTCGCTGATCAGTCCCTGAGTATTTTTATAGATCCTGGTGCTACCGAGAGTTTCATTTTAGGTGCAACACTAAAATGAATTAAGGTAAAGGAAATCGAATAGGATGAGTTTAGCTTTGTAGAGATGGCTTCGGGAGCTAAACAAAAGGTTGGAGGGAAGGTTACAGGATGTACCCTTAACTTGGGAGAGTTGTCACGAGGGCCAACCTATACTTCATGATCTTAGGATCTTATGACACCGTGATCAGTATGGACTAGTTGGAATCACATGAGGCGATACTCAGCTGTAAGATGAAATGGTTGAGCTTGGTCAATGATAAGGGACAAAGACGCATGATGGTAGGTCGGAACCAGGGATTTTCCTTGAGGTTTATCTCTTCCTTGCAGTTATGGAAGAGCATGTGCAAGGGATGTAATCTTTATGTGATCCTTACGTTAAATGAGAAGGGATTAGCGGAAGCTCTAGAACATCTTCTGGTGGTGAAATATTTTGTGGATGTCTTCCCAAATGAGTTACTTGGGATGTCGCCGAAGAGAGAATTGGAATTTACCATAGACATAAAATCAAGGACTAAACCAATAACGAGAATGCCTTATCGTATGTCAACCCTAGAGTTACAGGAGTTGAGAATGCAATTGAAGGAGTTGTTGGACCTGGGAATTATACGTCCAAGTGTGTCACCGTGGGGTGCGCCTGTTATTTTTATACGAAATAAGGATGGGTCGTGGAGACTCTGCATTGACTATCGTCAATTGAACAAGGCAACGATCAAGAATCAATATACATTGCCAAGGATTGATGATCTGTTTGATCATATGAAGGGTGTGACGGTGTTTTCAAAGATCGACTTGAGATCAGGGTACCACCAGTTACGAATCAAGGAGGATGATGTCCCTAAGACTGCCTTTAAGATGAGGTTTGGACATTATGAGTTTACTTTTCTACCGTTTTAACTGACAAACGCCCCAGGGGTATTTATGAGTTTGATGAATGAGGTGTTCCACGAGTACTTGGACAAGTTCCTCCAAGTATTCATTGATGATATTTTGATTTATTCTCGGATGATGGAGGAGCATGATGAGCACTTGCACTTGGTACTACAGTGTCTACAAGAGAACAAATTATATGGGAAATTGTCTAAATGCTCATTTTATCAATCGAAGATTCACTACTTAGGGCATGTAATCTCTAGCGAAGGTATCGTCGTGGATCCAACAAAGGTCAAGGCTATTATGGAATGGCTTGCACCGACGAATGTCCCGAAAGTGCGTAGCTTCATGTATTTAGTAGGATAATATTGATGGTTCATCGAGGGATTTTCGAAGATAACAAATCCGATCATGAGTGTTGGCGCAGGGGTAGACCCAGGGTTCACTCCAAGAGTCACCAACAAGCCTTAGCTACTGGCCCTTTCGGCAGCACCTGCGAAGCAAATGCAGTCTCACCTGAAGCAACTAAGAGGGGGGTTGCAAGACAAAGATGTCTACAACCATGGGAATATCAAGTGGAACTAATACAACAATAATGTATCATTCATGTGTCACTTATCAGCTAGATCTACTCTACGCAACTATAGATATGATCTAACACAATAATGAAAATGACAGCATAACAATGACAGGAATCTAGGCATCAATCACACATACAACACAAAAGGTATGTGGTTCACCCTCTCTCTAGAGATACATCCACAGAACTGTGCTTATGATATATTAAGATAAATCTTACAGTTATGATCTATGCTCTGGCTAGCATATCCTCTCTCTTCTTCTCTCTTTCTCTCCCCTTCCTGCGCACCCAACTACAGGATCTGATCTTCGCACCCAGCTGAAGATCTTACAATACTATAAGGCTCTCACTCTTAACACTTCTCTCTCTCACAGTATAATAATATGTCAATCAACCACAATTAATAGCAATACCCAATGCTACTACCGACCTGACCTAGGTCCTCTCAACCTCTATTTATACATTACAGTCCCTCACCAATAGCCTTAGGTCGAAACCTAGGTGTCAAAACCCTAATTACCCAAAACCCTAGGTGTCTAAAACCCTAGTTCAACTTGACCCGTGTTTTCCAAGCTTCGCCAGCCTGTCTTTCCTTCCTCGTCATGCGGTGCTCCAAAGAATCCAATGGTGGATTTATCTGCTTGCTGAGCTATCCATGATTCGTTTCTCTTATTGATCTATCATCCCTGGTCTCCTCATTCAATGGCTTGCTTTTCCGTACTTCGCTTCATCTTTTCTGCTCTTTTGCTTACTTCGACCCAGTGAAAGTCACCGTGTTTCCCGCGTAGTTCTCATTTTACCTTTTCTTCCTTGATCTTCACTTCCTTCCATAACCAAGGGTCAAAAAGCCCCCAACACTCACCTATGACTCATCCAGAGGCACTTCAGTTCTGATCCTTCCATGTCATTTCGATTTTGGACTGTGGAGTGCATCCTTTTCTTTCTGCTCCATGTCTCCTTCCCTTCCTTGTGTAGATTGTCTTTTCTGTGTCTGGTACCCAGTTTCAATTGCACCTGGTACCTAAACCTTTTTCTCCTTGCTTTTACTGAGAGCTGTGAGGCAGCTGGTTGTCATAGTACAACTTCAGTCGATTCCCATTTACTAATCCCTCTTTCCATTCTCCCTTCAATGTCTTCATCTGCACAACTCCTCCTTCTGTAACATAGGTAATCTCATATGGTCGAAGCCAATGCGTTTTGAACTTCCTTGGATGTTTTATGAATTTATTGTTATACACCAGTACTAAATCACCTTGCTTAAACACCTTCTTCTTGATGTGTCTGTCATGATAGGCCTTCTCTCTTCCCTTCTGTACCTACTGATGGAAGCCTACAATAAATCTGTCTTCTTCTAGTTCAACCAGCTGGGAAAGCCTCTCACGAACAATGCCAGTATCATCCATGTTTGTAAATTCAACAATTCTTAAGCTTGTTACCAAGTACTCCATCGGGACAACAACTTCAAGACCATAAACCAACTTGAAAGGGGTTTGCATTGTTAATTTCTTGCAAATGGTTCTATAAGCCCAGAGTACTGTTGGTACTCTTAAATCCCAGTCATCCCTATTCACACTGCAAATCTTTGTCAATGTTGTCTCCAAGATTTCGTTGAATGATTCAACCGTTTCTTTTGCTTGTGGATGGCAAGGTGTACTCTTCTGATGGTGGACTGCAAATTCTTCAGTCAGGGCTTCAACTGTCTTGTTGATGAAATGAGTGCCTTGATCGCTCATAAGGGTCTTAGGGCATCCAAACCTAGTTATTATGTCATCAAATATAAAACACGCAGTTGTAGTTTCACTACAGTCCTTGACTTCTCTTGCTTCAGCCCATCTAGTTAGGTATTCTGTCGCAGTGATAATATACCTTGCTCCTGTGTGCTTTCCTGGTGGGTTTATAGGTCCCATGAAGTCAATGGACCACTTTTCAAATGCTTGTAGGGTCATCTGCGGTTCTAGTGGAATTTCGTCTCTTCTGGATGGTTTTCCAACGCTCTGGCATACATCACAGGCTCTGGTATACTCTTTAGCATCTCTGTGTAAGGTAGGCCACCAAAAGCGATCTTGCAGAACCTTCTGCGTAGTTGCTTTGCTTGCGTAATGTCCTCCTGCGATGCCTTCATGAGATTCTGCGAGGATCAATGGGCTCTCTTATTCCATCACACATCTTCTTAGTATCTCGTCAGGTCCCATCTTATATAATTGACCAACTATCAGTGAAAAGTCTGCAGTGCGCACCACTAGCTGTTTCTTATGGGAAATTGTATACTCACTTGGAGCCATTCCTGTTGACAGAAGTTGGACTATGTCTGTGAAGTGGTCATCCATATTTATGATGGCGAGTAGCTGTGCAGCTGGTAGTGTATGCTCCAGACTAGTGGGTTCTTCGCCATGTTCCAACCTCGATAGGTGTTCAGGTCCCTTGTTCATTCTTCCTGGCTTAACTATGATCTCAAAATCATATTCTTGAAACAGGAGAAGCCATCTGCATATTCACCCCCCAAAAATTTCCTTGTTGACCAGGTACTTCAATGCAGATTGATCAGTAAACATTTTAAAGTGTCCTCCCAACAAGTAGTGGCAGAATTTATGTAATGCATACACCATGGATAATCCTTCTCTCTCTGTAGTGGTGTAATTAATTTCAGCTGTGGATAGCTTTCTGCTGGAAAATGCTAATGGATGATCAATGTCCCATTCTCTAGGTTGTGCTAGTGCTTCTCCTAGTGCAATAGAAGACACATCAACATGCACATAAAATTCCTTGCTCCAATATGGAAAGACCATAATAGGCGCAGTCACCATCTTTTGTTTCAGTGTGTCGAAGCTCTGCTGGAATTCTTCTGTCCAACCAAACTGACAGTCTTTCTTTAATAACTTCTCCATCGACATAATAATCTGAGCATATCCTTTGATAAATTTTCCGTAATAACCAGTATGTCCTAGTGCAGTGCGCAGTTCTTTGACTGAGGTAGGAGGTGGAAAATCAACTATAATTGAAATTTTGGATGGGTCCACCAACAATCCTTGCTTGCATACAATATGACCTAATAATACTCCAAATGGTGAGAAGAAGATGCACTTCTTCAAATTCAAAGAAATTTGACATTGTTTGCATTTATCCAACATTAGCCTTAGACATTCAATATGGTTTTTTAGCAAACTAAAAACAGTCCAGTCATCAAAATAGGATTCTAAGAACTTATGCAAAAATTCTTTGAACGCTTCGACCACCACCCTAGAAAAGATGGCTGGGGCATTCTTTAGTCCAAATGGAATCACTGTGTATTGGTAGGATCCCCATTCTGTGGCAAATGTGGTCTTGTGGTGATCCTCTTTGGCAATCCGGGTCTGATGATATCTTGAAAACCCATATGTAAAAGAATATACCTCTTGGCCTCCCACATTGTCTAATACTTCATCGATGAATGGTGTAGGGAAGGGGTCATGAAAATAGGCATCATTCATCTTTTTGAGGTCCACACATATTCTGATCTCGCCTGTCTTCTTGTCTTGTACTACCATAGGGCTGATCCACTCCGACTCTTCGACAAGTTCAATAATCCCTGCTTCTAGCATTCTATCGAGCTCAATCTTCACTTTTTCCTTATATTTCGGGTTCAATCTGTAGGGTCTTTGATTGACTGGATTCACATATGGTTTCAAAGTTATTCTCATCTCTCCCATAGGTCCTTTGATACCCTTCATACTAGTGAAATTGGTTAGGAACAAGTCCTGATACTCGTGCAGTAATTCTTTAATTTTGTCAATGGTAGCAACATCCCAGTAATCTCTGACATTGGGAAGCTTTGGTGTCTCCTCTGTCCCAATATTGACTTTCTTTATCTTGATCAGATGTCCAATGAATGACAGTTCAACTCCTGGTCCTTCCACATCCCTGTGGACTTCTGTCTCAACAATGTTTACCTTCCTCGGATCATCATCTTCGTCGACATTAATGTTGTAACATCCTTGTAATTTCTGGAATGGCGTAGTCCATTCGTCCTCTTCTTGCTCCAAAGGGAGGCTAGATGCCTCCTTAAATACTTTCCGCCTCACAATATTTAATGCTTGATCTACTGAAGGAAATTCACTTTCAAACAAAAAGGTGGTTACAAAATTCTGAAGCATACCTTCCCAATCTGCAATGATAAGGTGCAGCTCCGCTTGAAGGTACCAGTTAATAGGGGTCGTTTCCAGCATGTTAATGAATCTATGTACCCATTTTTCTTGAGGAATGTCACTCCAGGCCTCTTCCCAGCTTTGTACATGGTCCATTGGGAAACTTCGACCTGTGTACCTCACTTCACAGCTTCCTACTTGTGCTGAAAACTGCATTGTCATCAAGGTTCGACATTGTGTCCAGTCTGTGATATTTCTTTTATGTGTCCCCCACCATCTTGATGGTGTAGCTTTCAGGGCCTCTTTCATAGCCAACAACCTCTATTGTGTTGGTACAATTGCTTCAAAGTCCATCAAGAAGGATTCTAAAGGATTCAGACCATCAAAGGTAGGTATGTTACTTATTGTTGTACCAATCCAACGAACTTCTCTGGTCAGGAGAGCACTTCTCCTTGTGGATACTTCATACATCTAGTTCTGCCAGTTCTCCAGCACTTCTTCTAAATTTGATGAACACGCGTTGTCACTTCGCCAGCTTAGATTCCCATCGGCAGTAGGGTTGATATAATCCTGATGTCTGGCTATTAATTTATAGATGTTTTCCAGCTCATATGCATAGTCTTCTTCTCTGATGGGATTTGTATATCACAGAACTTCATCTAGATATAAGGGTGCAATGACCCTAATGCCATCTCCTTCAAATTTCATTAGTATTTTCTTTAAATTGACCACAATAGAATTATTGAAGGCCCAATCAATTCCTAGTAATGCAGGGTAAGGGCAGCTATCATCAACAATTTCAATTACCTCAAAGTCTGCAAAGGTTCTAACTCCGTCTATGTCCATAGGGACATGCTCCAATTGTCCAAATGGGCTGACAACTTGCTGATTAGCCATGAGAAGCCTGATAGGGGAATATATCAGCTTGGGTTTTCCCATCAGTGCCCAAGTTTTCTTTGTCATGACGTTGACCTCCGACCCTAAGTCGAGGACCACATAGTCTATATAATACTCTCCTATTTGAGCATTCAAATGTAATTCTTTGTTTGTTCTTCTCTTCTTACCAATCTGGTGTACTTCCATGTTCAGCAAGGGGTCTACCTTTCCTATCGCATACTGCCTAATTAGGTTCTATAACTCTTGTACAACTTTCTCATCCTGAATTAATTTAAGACAAGTGTACAAAAATTCGATGAGCATACTTACCTCTTTTCCTTCTTTATGCGCAACCGATTGATCAAATGCCTGAGGCATTCCGTACTATTTTACTTTTGGTTGCATTCTATATGAGGACCCTTGGTTCCTCTTGAAATCCTATCTTTCTTCCTCAAAGATTCATCTTTATTTCTTTGCATCAAAAGCATGAGTCTTCTCCTTAGCTTTCCTGATACCTGACTCTTCTGTGATCTTTCTTTGGGTTGTTCTATCCTCTCTTGTAGCAATGCCTCCTCGATTAATGACAGTGACACTAGGGTCAGTTCCACGAGGTTCATCATATATTAGTTGTACTTGTGGGTTCTTCTAGGGTCCTCATCTTTCCTTAAGCTTAGCCAGTAGCACAGGGCATTCCTCTATGACATGCTCGAAGGAGTTACAATAACTGCAAGTTGTGCAAGGAATCAGACAATCCCTTGCTAAGTGTCCTGGTTGCGTGTAGTTATAACAGATTATTTGTCCTCGGCCTTGGCCCATACCTCCTCCTCGTCCTCGTCCTCTGTATCCACTGTGAGGATTGAAGTTTCCTCTCCCTGGAGAGTTGTATTGCAGAGTGTTTCCTTCTTGCTGTACTTCGCCTTGAATCTTGTATATGTCCCTCGACCTCTCATGCATGAGATCGTAAGCTCTACAATCTTGATCATCATGCCCCAATGATTTACATAATGTGCAATACAAGTTTATGGGTGTCTGAACATACTTTTGCATGTAATAACACTCACCTGGGTGATGCCTATTTCTGCACACATCACCTGGGCGATGCTTTCCTGATACCTGACTCTTCTGTGATCTTTCTTTGGGTTGTTCTATCCTCTCTTGTAGAAATGCCTCCTCGAGTAATGACAGTGACACTAGGGTCAGTTCCACGAGGTTCATCATATATTAGTTGTACTTGTGGGTTCTTCTAGGGTCCTCATCCTTCCTGAAGCTTAGCCAGTAGCACATGACATTCCTCTATGACATGCTTGAAGGAGTTACAATAACTGCAGGTTGTGCAAGGAATCAGACAATCCCTTGCTAAGTGTCCTGGTTGCGTGTAGTTATAACAGATTATTTGTCCTCGGCCTTGGCCCATACCTCCTCCTTGTCCTCGTCCTCTGTATCCACTGTGAGGATTGAAGTTTCCTCTCCCTGGAGAGTTGTATTGTGGAGTGTTTCCTTCTTGCTGTACTTCGCCTTGAATCTTATATATGTCCCTCGACCTCTCATGCATGAGATCGTAAGCTCTACAATCTTGATCATCATGCCCCACTGATTTACAGAATGTGCAATACAAGTTTATGGGTGTATGAACATACTTTTTCATGTAATAACACTCACCTGGGCGATGCTTATTTCTGCACACATCACACCAGGGCTGGTTAACTTGCTTCAAGGGGCTCGACGCTCCTGAGGCCAAATATTCATGAAATAAGGGACAATGTTCCTTATCATGACCTTCTGATCTGCATATTACACACCAGAAATATTCCCTTTTTGTCTTTTCCCTTATCTTTCTTCATATCCTCGACCTGTAAAGACAAACTAGTTAGCTGACTCAAGATCTGGCTCATTCCTGAGCTCGATTCTCCCATAGGTTCTGATTCAAGCTTCATGGTGATTTCCAAATCTTATGCCCGCGATGCAATATTCTACTGCATCAGAGGGAATCTGATATGTGGTAATAGTGCAGTGATGAACCATTCTTTGTTCTGTTCATCGAGGATCTGAAAAGTTAATCGACCTGTTAGGGTCTTGAATCTCTGGTCGAACTCCCAAACAGGTTCTGCTACCTTTTGTTTGATCTATTTTAGCTCTGTAATACATTGTGACTCCGAATTAGGTTTCTTAAACTCTGCAATCAGTGCATTCTTGATCTCATTCAGTGGCTTAGGCTGTGCCAGTCCTTGGACAAGTTTCATGTACCAGCTCAGTGCGCGGTCCCTTAGTGTAGTGATGAACTGGGTTCTCTTGATGGATTCATCAGTGATACTTTTAATATTCCATACAGCTTCACACAGAAACCAATGCTAATATGGATCTTTAGATCCATCTCGTCTAAAGATAGGGAGCCTCATTTAATCTACCATAGAGTTGACTAGGCTTCTTTTCTGAGTAGATGTTGAGATACCAGTAACAATTGTCTGAGGACTCTAGTGGTTCTGACTATTCTAACTGCTAGGTACTATTGAGACAATATGAGGATTAATGTTACTTACTTCAGTAGTCCGTGCAGTTCCTAAGGTTTCTGGCTCACTTTGGTGAATTTCTTCATCTTCCCCTTCTTCTGTTCTAGTGGGCTCTGAATGTTCTTCGTCGGTTAGATCTACCTCTTCTCCACTATAGAAACCCTCTTCTCTGTAGTTTTGCTTAAACAAGTTCTCAAGGTGAAACCCTTAGAATACTTTCCCACTGCACGTATGTCCTACTTCTGTGTCACTGTCGTTGTCCAAGATCTTGAACATTATCCTTTTCAAGTCTAACCAATCTACTGTATCTTCAATATGTGGTTTTCATGCAAGAGCATCTTGATTCTCAGCTTCATAAAGTGAATTTTTTTTACTCTGGGTCCTTTGAAAAAGTATCTCTCGTCTTGGCTATATGATTATGTTCTGTCAATAGAAAACTCAGTGATATACCCTCCAATGGTATTATCAAACCAATGATCTACTGCTCTGGATACAACATTGTCAACTCTCTTGACCTTTTGGATCAGTGTCGGTGTCCAAACCACAAGAGGTCTAGATCTGATCTCGAACTGGGTATCGGCTAACCTATCCAACCACTCAAACAACTCCTGGTGGATTCCTCCAAAGAAGATCTCGTGAATGTCGGTGAAGATGTATCTTTGTAGCCAATCTTCAGTACTCAGTTTAGGGTTTCTTTTCTGGGCTTCAGTGAAGTCCCTCTCTTGATCCTCTATCCACTTTTGAATCTCGGTCTTTGATGGGAACCACCTTGACATTCCCTTAAAAATATTTTGATCCTGGCAACATAACCATTTTTTGGCACAGGGGCAAACCCAGGGTTCACTCCAAGAGCGCACCAACAAGCCCTAGCTACTGGCCCTTTCGGCAACACCTGCAAAGCAGATGCAGTCTCACTCGAAGCAGCTAAAAGGGGGGTTGCATGACAAAGATGTCTACAACCAGGGGAATATCAAGTGGAACTAATACAACAATAATGTAGCATTCATGTGTCACTTATCAACTATATCTACTCTGTGCAATTATAGATATGATCTAACACAATAATGCAAATGAAAGCATAACAATGATAGGAATCCAGGCATCAATCACACACACAACACAAAATGTATGTGGTTCACCCTCTCTCTAGGGATACGTCCACATAATTGTGCTTATGATATATTAAGATAAATCTTACAGTTCTGATCTGCACTCTGGCCAACAGATCCTCTCTCTTCTTCTCTCTTTCTCTCCCCTTCTTGTGCACCCAGCTACAAGATATGATTTTCACACCCATATGAAGATCTTACAATACTAGAAGGCTCTCACTCTCAACACTTCTCTCTCTCACAGTACAATAATCTCTCAATCAACCACAATCAATAGAAATACCCAATGCTACTACCGACCCAACCTAGGTCCTCTCGACCTCTATTTATACATTACAGTACCTCACTAAAAACCTTAGGTTGAAACCTAGGTGTCAAAACCCTAATTACCCAAAACCCTAGGTGTCTAAAACCCTAGGTCAACTTGACCCTTGTTTTCTGAGCTTCGCCAACCTGTCTTTCCTTCCTCGTCATGCGGTGCTCCAAAGAATCCAATGGTGGCTTTCTCTGCTTGCTGAGTTGTCCACGATTCTTTTCTCTTGTTGATTTGTCATCCATGATCTCCTCATTCAACGAATTTCTTTTCCGTACTTCGCTCCATGTTTTATGCTCTTTTACTTACTTCAACCCAGTGACAGTCATTGTGTTTCCCACACAGTTATCATTTTAAATTTTCTTCTTGATATTCACTTCCTTCCATAACCAAGGGTCAACAATGAGATTGTAGAAGAAGAACAAGAAGTTTTTTTGGACCGAAAAATGCGTGGAAGCATTTTGGAGGCTCAAGGAGTTGTTGACAACAACACCGATACTAAAGGTCCCTGACATGGATGCAGACTTCTTGGTATGCACTGATGCATCCAAGGAAGGCTTAGGCGGAGTCTTGATGCAAGACAGTCGAGTGATCGCTTACATATTGAGGAAGTTGAGAAGGCATGAGGAGAACTCTGCAATGCACGATTTGGAGTTGTTAGCCATTGTATATGCCTTGAAGGTTTGGAGACACTACCTTATTGGATGAAAATTTGAACTAAACGAACCATTGTGGACTACAAATCATCTTTATGCAAAGAGAATTGAACACGTGACAACGTCGTTGGTCGGAATTTCTTAGTGAGTACTATTTTGATATTGCTTACATAAAAGGAACAGTGAACCGAGTGGTGGATGCATTGAGTTGTAGACCAAGCATCTTTTTGGTGTTGCCTCTTCAGACGAATCTACGTGAAAATATTCTAACCTTACAGTGCGACGATGACTGGTACAAAGAGGTCAAGGATTTTATTGGACAAAGAACCATGATGGTACCAAGATTTGAAGGATTTATGTTGGATGATGATGGATTATTGAGATTTAAAACTCGAATTTAAGTACCATCGAACGACGAGTTAAAGAGTTTGATCCTAAACAAGGCTCACAGAGCAGTGTACATGGCTCACCTAGGAGTCATGAAGATGAGGGCGGACCTTAAACCCTTATTCTTCTGGAAAGGAATGAAGGTAGATATAGTCAACTATGTGTCCAGATGATGCAGTAGCATTGTACAAAACCAAAGCACGCACCTAGCCAAAGGAACAACTGGATGCACAGATGAAAAAAAGGACATTTTTTTATGAAAACATTTTGAATTTTGAAATCTAAAGCATTAATGTAAGATCTTGGAGAAGCGTACTTACATTTATGTCTTGGAGATATGAACGGATCTGGAGAAATTATTCTCATCTACCAGATGTAATAGGCATTTAAGTCTGTTAATGTAAATTAGGTAGATATGAATGTTAGATTATATAGTTTAGAAGCGTAGGAGGGAAAACAGATATAGACACCCTCACCCTTGTATCATTGTATGAATAAAATTATGATCATTCAGATTTGATAAGCTGTAGATCTGTAGTAGAGAACTGTAGAGAAGAACCCATGTACAGGAGCACTTGAGTTAATATATAAAACTTTGACTCAATTTTCATGGTGTTATGATGATTACTGTTTATATTTGTTCAATGGTATGTTTACAGTTGATTTGTTTCTCTGTTATGCATTTATCTCAATGCTGTGTTGTGTGTATGATTTCATGTTGAATGTATGAAGTCAGAAAGAAAATAAGAATGAGTTTCAATTGTTTCTCTCTCTGAGAATTCCTGCAAAGAGTGTAGTGAACGTCCGCAAGGTGTGCGTTGACGAGGATCTGAGTTTTATCTCAGAAATCTTAGGAGAGATATCGTTGTTCTCATAACCAACAAAAGTATAGGTGAGGCACAGAGCCATGTAAGGTGTGCATAGGCTGTTTGAATCCTTAGAACTTACCAACTAAGGTGAAGGCTTAAGGACTACTATTGCAAAAAGTGCACAGGGTCGAAGACTTAGATAACGAGAGGTTAATTGAAATTTTTCCGCAAGGAGTGCGAGCATGATTCCTTTTGGAGGCTTGAATTTGCAAGCAAGAGATCAGGAGGGATATCACCTTTGGAGTGTTCAAAGGGAGGCAGAGATCGAAATCATCTCGCAGAGGTTAATTTTAGGTGGAAGAACGCCAAGTCATTTTGGCCCGAGATCCTTGAGAAGAGTGAACGAATGATGAAATTTATTCGTGGGGAAGTGTCGAAGTTGCGAGATTTGTTGGATATTGTAGAGTTTCAAGGTGATTAGAGGTCGGTGAAACCCATCACCCAGTATTCGAAGGTCAATATGAGTCGTTGATCTCGATTCAACCCGCATCGTTGGATCATTTCAAAAATTCAAGGTTCGTGAGTTTGGAGGGCAGACCAAATTCTTGGTTTCGTGAAGTCCTGAGTTGTAAGGAGCAGGGAAGGAGATCCAAACCATTGGATCCAAGTCATGGGAGAACCGTTGGATCAGAACCTTCGCGGGGTATCGTGTATCGGGGGTTGAAATAATTTCTTTTTGACTGAGAAGTCACGAAGTGCCGAGCGCCGAGGGCTCGTATGAACACGTAGCACATCCGTTAGGTGGGGGTCGGGTGGTTGACAGGTGGCATAACAACTAGTGCCCAGAGAAAAGTGGAAGCGGGTGATAGGTGGTGGACACACGTCGCCTGGGAAGGAGTCAACCCATTGTTGACTTATCGCGTATCGGGGGTTCGCAAAGGAGGAGCATGAGGGCTCAACACTCCAACTCGTGAAGTCGCGAGTTGCGAGTAGTGCTAGTGTTTAGCCTAGCCTACGGTTATATGTAGTAGGTGCTAGTGAGGAGAGAGCCATACCCGCATCGTATCTCGGGTATCAGAGGTTTGGAGAAAGAGGAGTCGAGGGTCTTTGACTCACGAACTCTCTAGTTGTGAAAGGAGCTTGCGCTAAGGCCCGGTTGTGGTTGCATGGAGATGTAAGGCTCGCGCCTGGTGTTAAGTTGCGTAGGGCGGGTTTTCATGAAGGGCTTGTGGATCGGATTTGCGAGGTTCCAATAGGGATCCGAGGGAGCCACTTCGGCTCGAGGAGAATTTAGAACGATCCTGTTCGGATCTTGGACATAGGGTCGGGGGTCTACATCACCAGATGTCTAGAATGTCAGCAGGAAAAGGCTGAACATAGACATGCACCAGGATTACTACAACCACACGTTATTCCAGAATCGAAATGGGAGGTTATTTTGATGGATTTCATTGTTGGATTGCCACTGACGACAAGGAGAAACGACTCCATTTTTTTGGGAATTGACACTCTAATGAAGAGTGCTCATTTTATTCCTGTGCGTACGACGTATCAGGCACTTGACATAGCTAGGGTTTTCATCAATGAGATTGTGAGGCTACATGACATGCCTAAGAGGATTATATACGATCGAGGATCGATGTTTACTGGACAATTTTGGACTAGTTTCCAAGAGGCCTTGGGAACCCAAATAAACTTTAGTATTGCATATCACTCGAAGAAAGACAGGCAGATTGAACGAAAAAAACAAAATTTGGAGGACATGTTGCGTATGTACGTGATGGACCAACAGAAGCATTGGGAAGAATTATTACCACAGGTAGAATTCACATATAACAACAACTACCAAAGCACCATTAAGATGGCACCTTTTGAGTTTCTTTACGGGCGACCCTGTTAGATGCCTTTGAGTTGGGATCAGCTTGAGGATAGGGTCCTGGTGGGACCA
Organism: Picea engelmannii; assembly: GCA_009831015.1. NCBI lineage: Eukaryota > Viridiplantae > Streptophyta > Pinopsida > Pinales > Pinaceae > Picea > Picea engelmannii. The sequence continues at coordinate 332,113 of ML792523.1, forward strand.
GAAGTGATCCAAGAAATGGAAGATCAAATGCAAACAATAAGACAAAGGATCAAAGAAGCACATGATCGACAAAAGAGTTATGTCGGTGCACATTGTGTCGACCGTAGTTACGAAGTTCGAGATCGAGTCTTCTTACGGGTAAAACCGCATAAGAGTTTGATCAAGTTTGGAAAGGGTGCTAAACTCTCTCCTAGGTTCATGGGACCTTTCAAGATTGTGGAAAGGAAGGGGCCCATGGCCTATCGACTAGCCTTGCCTGATTCTTTGAGGCATATGCATGATGTTTTTCACGTATCTGTTTTGAGACATTATATTAGTGATCCTACACATGTTATTGACATAAGTTCCTTGCAGGTATCTGACGAGGGTGCACTCATGGCTGAGTCGATCTGCATCATGGATCATCGCATTCGACAACTACGACATCGAATAGTAGATCAGGTCAAGGTCCAATGGGACAACTATACTCCGCACTCGATGATCTGGGAGGATGCATATGATATGCACCAACAATTTCCATTTATGTTTGATAGTTAGACTTATGATACTGTGATACACATTATTTTGACACTTATATACTTTGAAACTTCGGGACGAAGTTTAGACCAAGAGGGGGTGTATGTAACATCCTGCTCTTACGCACACTGAGAAAACTTATTATTTTGAGGACACTTGCTTGCAAGTGATCTGGATTAGTATACTGTTGGCCGTTTGATTATGATTATGAGGGATTATGGATATGATGATATGTTATTTTGTGTGTTTACATAGACAGGTGCTATTGACTGGGTTCTCCTGAGTGTGCAAGACTTTGGACCTCGAGGATGATTAGGCATTGATGAAACCCCTTGGACTTAGGATCGAGTCAGGGAGTTGACTATTGGGGTTTGATTGTTGTTGATATGACATATGTACATCTGACTAGATGTTATGATGATTGATTATTATTGCTGACATGATGTGTTGATGATGCAGGATGACGATATCTTGTTGACCAAACTCACATGTGGAGTAGAGGGGTCACACATGACAACTAGAGACTTTGAGGGAGAGGTGTGGACAACAACCCTATCATATCCTACTTGCACTCCCACCGTGGCTCGAGCTGTAGGTTAACAATTACCTAGTTCGATAAGACCCATGATTTCATGAGGGTCGACTGTGACAGTCACTCACAACGATTCTAAGGGGTGTGCAATAAGGCAGGGGCCTTATTCCTTAGAGGCCCTTAGTCTCCCAGAAGATCACCTGATGGAGTATTGACTCCAGGTGGTTTTGATGTCTACCAAGTCAATCAAGAGGTGAGTGGCACCCTTGGAGCACGTAGTGCATCTTGAAGGGAACATTGCGCAATGAAAACATAAAGAGGCAAGTGGCACCCTTGGAGCACGTAGTGCGTCCTGAAGGGCACACCGTGCAATGAAAACGAAAAGAGGTGAGTGGAACCCTTGGAGCACGTAGTGTGTCCTGAAGGGCATGTTGCACAAGGAAAATGGAAAAAGATGAGTGGCTCCCTTGGAGCACCTAGTGCGTCCTGAAGGGAACGTCGCAATTTCATCGGGTAAGTGAATAAACCTAGACAACCTTAGAAGGAATGCCATGACAAGTAAGTTTTAAAAACAATATTTCCCTAATAAAAATGTCGCCCAGCCTAGGAAATTAAAATCTAGGTCTAAGTGATACTTGTGGTAAAAAAATAATAATAATCATAATTAAACATGTGACGAGAACGGGGTAAGAAATTCAATTAATTTGTTAAAATCAAATTACTTTGGGGTTTAAATTTTTAAAAAAGAAAATGATTGTTTTCTACATATGCTAATTAAATTTTATTAATTAAAAAGAGAAAGAGGTGGTTTTTCTACACTTGCTAATTTGAGTTTTAGATAAAAAGGGAAAAGAGGGAAACTTAAAAGAAATAGGAAACTAAGGGAAAAAGGTGAAACATAAAGAAAAAGGGAAACGTAAGGAAAAAGATGAATGACTAACTTAGTAAGGAATATTGTCTTTAAGAAATTTATAATTATGAACTCAACTAGGAATTTAGTAAAGGAGTAAGTCATTTAAAATGTGTAAAGGAATATGGGGACAACTAGGAGTGATTTTAGGAATGATTTTAGGTGGGTGAGGGAAATAGGTGTAAATAAATAATTAATGAAATTAATTGTTGGTGCAACTAGGGGGATGGGTGACATGTGTATGGGGGAGGTTTTTCTAAATTAAATTAATGAAAAATAAACTAAATGGGAATTTGGGAAAGAAATCACTTAGAAACTATATAAAAAGGATTGAGGAGGAGGACCATGGATCTGATCTTTTATGCGTAACGTTATGCTGCAGAATTTTTGTGTTGATTGAATTATCTTGTGGGAGTTGGGATACCCAGCTCGGGTAATGAGTGGTAGCTCGACCTTGCGAGGTGAGCTCGGTGCTAGCTATTCTTGGTTTAGTGTGTGTGGCCCCTTTGCTGCTCAAGGGGCTCAGGGGGAAGAAGAGTACCCCTAGCGTTAACTGGGAGGTACTGGTGAAGTCACATTGGTCGGTAAGTGGTAGCTGGATAGAGCGTGCATGGCATAAGGACTCGAAGATGTCACCTTGGGTTACGATACACATGATTTTATTTTGAATGGTATATTAATATGGTTCTTGTGCTTTCATTACTGTACTTCTATTGTGTAAATAAATGTGTTTTACTCAGAGTTTTTAATCGAGAACTTAAAATAGTCATAGCTTTACGCTCGCTGCATTGAATTGATTTCCTTGGAAACCTGATCCCTGATTGCTATGACTATTCTTTTTTGTTTTATTGATTATTATGAAGAGATTGTGCTTTATCTTCCATCCTTATCCTTAGATCATCAGTCCATTCCTAAGCAGTCGACAAGGAACCGAATCGACGGTCATCACTTCGGTGTTTATAGACCTACAGATTCTAATTCCCTACTTTTCTATGCATGGATGATGAGCAAAGGATAGTTTTGCCCAGCTGTCTACCCTTGTTGATTGTTCCTGGTTGAATGATTGTCTTGTGCCTTCTTGCGATTTATTACGTCTGCATATTGTTTATCTTTTCTCACTGTGATCAACTCAATTCCTTATGCATTTTTATATCACCTCTGTGCTTTCGGAGGGTATTTTATTCTTTGTGATTTTCTTATCAGTTCCTAGCTCTTGAACGGAAGAATATCAATGTTGTCCACTTGAATGACAATGTTTCTTTTAAAACTATTGTGACTGTGATTAAATTCTTTTACTTTATAGTTACCCATTGTGTGACAACGTTGTTTTTAGCTATTGGTGACTGAAATTGAATTTATTTATTGACAGTAATATTATGACAATGATTCTCTAGAAATTTTGTAATAGCGATTTTCTATTTCATTATATAACAATGATTTTATATTCATTGTGGTATGACATCGATTTTACATGATAAATTGATATTGTCCAAAAGACATCCACATATTGGTTGTTTAAATATAGATATTGTTTATGGGACAATGATTTATATTGATAATGAAAACATTACCCCCAATCACGACATTTAAAGTTATTTTCACAGCATTACCCCCAAACCACAATGATATATTTGATTGAAAAATCACAACATTTACAATTACCTTCGATATGTTTCTTAGGTGAATAATATGTTTGTTCCAGTTTGTATAGAAAATTTATTATAATTTTTTCAGTTTTAATGGATAACGATCCTGTATTTTAGACAACCACATAACCATCATTAGACAACGATATGGTGGTAAAGCTTATGTGATACCTGAGTGCGTCAACAATTTGAGAAAATCTCTATGTATTGTGATTGTAAATGACCACCCTAGCATACGAGAGTCCAGTCGATCAACAGTGAAATATATATATTAAATGAAAGCAATTATACCCAGAGCACTAACTTGTATTTTTGGATATCCCCATCGATATGGATCAGGGCATGAGAAATATGGATTCCCAGATTGGAAAACGTACTCTATGCATTATCGCTGATTGGAATTCGTACTATATGAATTTAGCTGGATAATAAAATCTATACCCATTACCTATAGCCTTAACTGATTGCACAACCTGGTCTTTACAAAATTATTTATCTTTGACACGCATTTTAACAAACAATAACACCTTTGCATAGGATAGGGAGATGGAGGTATGGTCGATAAGACATTCGAGTTAATGTAAAATCTATACCCATTAGCTGGATAATAGAATTTGTACCATTTACCTGTGGCCTTACCTGAAGGCACACCCTTCTCTTTACAGACGTAGACTTGCTTAAATTTGTTTTTAAGTGGTTGTATTGGTATGCTACAAGATTCTTTAATGAAGTATCCAACTAGGGATTTAGAAGTCATATCAAATCAACTCAATGCTGACAACATATTTATTAGTAATAAAAAATGCATCACTATATTTTCCATTGTGTAAGAGAGTTGAATGATTAGCCAAATCCTTTCAAAGGACACAGATGGAGAAAAATTACATTTACCGTCAAATATTTGAATAAACCCTAATCTTAGATTTAAGTTTAATGACTTATGTAGATAGCATAGACACCCCATCTGTTTGCATTCATTTTCGATTACTCATTATTTTCGGCCAGCTACCTTTTATTTGATGACAACATCACGATTTCAATCACCATCATGTATGCGGGTATAATATTCAATGGATGAAAGTTTCCATAATTCGACAGTAAGTCTATGCCACCTTACAGTTGGAATTATTTATCTTTGACACGTAGTTTAATCAACAATAACACCTCTCCATAGGATAGGGAGATGGAGGTAAGGTCGATAAGACATCCATGTTAATTCACCTCCTATTTTTCATCTCCAAAGTAGTTTAAGATTTCGTCCACTTCGAAAATGATTTTGGTTTGTTAGTAACATGTTGAATGTATTTTTGAGAAATAGATTAATTCCTAGAAATTAAACTCTTTGTTTTTTTCAGAGAAGTTATGTTTGATTGATGGATCTGGTTGTTATTTGAAAATTTTTAAATATTAAACACTTTTTTTTTCATAGAGAAGTCATGACCTTGTTTGAATGATGGATCTGATTTGTTATTAGAAAAATTGAAAATATTAAAATGATTTTGTAGAATGGATTCTCTAGGGAATATTTCATCGATGGCTAATCACGTTCTTTAAATAATGTATGTTTGCAATAGAAATGGTTGTGAAAGGAATTTATTGTGTTGTATGAATGTTATAGTCGTCAATTTCCCTTGTGTCTTGTTGACTTGGCGATTGGGTGCTTGGGTTAATCATCTTCTTGTCAGTTAATCCAGTTTCCTAGCGCGTTGGTTTTTTCTTGAGTCTTTGGTCTAGATAGGTTATGTTGTGCCAAGGTTATTGTCACGCCTATCGCCTGGTGACGGCATGATTCCCGATGAGGGGATCATTGCGCACCCTCATGGATAGAGGCAGATGGTAACTTGGTTAGAGTCTGTACTTCTTGATGTGGGTGTTCGTTCGGTGTAATTGATGAGGGAAATTGGTTTGAAATTCCTTAGCGTGGTTTGGTTATGCATGCTGTAGAGGTTTCCAGTTATTGGTCATCAAGCTGTTGTGTTGTGCTTGTGGGTGTTTTCCTTTAGCTTGAAGGCATCGTCTTGCTTGTGTCAGGTGGGTAGTCGTTGTATTTTCCTTGTGTCACATGTTCGTTCGGTAGCATGATGTGATATTGTGAGGGGTCATTGGTTTTCTATTGCTTGAATGCATATGTTGTGTTCATCGTCAGGTTGCATGGTTTAACTATTTTCATCACTGCCTTCCTGCCTAAAAAAAAAATAAAAAAATTGCACTTTTTTCTTCGCTTGTAATCATAATGATTGGGGTCGTTACATATGGTATCAGAGAGGGTTCAACCCTGCAACAGTGGATCACCATGCTTTCCACTGTAGTAAACCCTTGAGTATTAACCTAGCGCTAACTAAAAACTTTAATGTGTTCATGTGGTGATCTCGATTAGAATACACCATAGAGGTTCTCAATGTGGTGCCATGGAAGGAGGTGCAACGCCTCCAAAAGTTCCCACACCGTCGGAGTCTAACTCCCAAAGGGAAGAACAAGTCCTTGGGATGGATTCGAAGATTGTAAGGGATGATGATGGTATGAAAAGGCCCTTCCAGGGAATGTCAGAGGCCTTGATTCACCATCTGTACTGAGTTGAGGCCCGTGTGCCTGTACCTTTGAGGGTCCACAACGCACCCCAACTAGTACTGTTAGCTTTCACCGTGAACTCGAGAAGGTTAAATTTCCTAAGTTCTTTGGTGCCCTGGATGACACAACCACTGAGGCATGGTTGGAGAATATGGTGATGTTCTTATCACTTCACGACTATACCTCCAACAAGAAGGTTTTCATGTCGGTCTTTCAATTGAAGGGGAGCGCTCTTCTATGGTGGAAGATGCTCCTACCACAATTGAACATGGTTGTCAAAGACGTGTCATGGGAACTATTTGAGGAATAGTTCCAAGAGAGGTACCTATCAGAGGAATTCATTGAGAATTAGCTCAATGAGTTCAATGCCTTGCGACAGGGAGGCCTTACGGTTCCCAAGTATGAGGCACATTTTATGGAGTTGCTTCGGTATGCTCTGCACCTTAATACCGAGAAACTTAAGGCCAACAGGTTCTTGTTTGGCCTTAATGTCAGCATTCAAGCAAAGGTTGGGATTCTAATGTCATGAACCTTGCATGACGTCATTCAGAAGGCCCTCATAGAAGAGGAGGATCTTATCAGTGGGGATCAGAGAAGGACTCTAGAGAGACCAACAGGGCAGGTGTCATTTGGTGCGCAACAACATCAGACACCAGCTAGACATACGCCAAGATATCGTGGCTTCCAAAGAGGATCCACTTTCACTAAACCTCAATGACCAACGCCTTAGCAACAAACTCCTTAATGGGGACCACAACATCAGTAATAGATTCGACCCCAGGAGAAGCAGTTTAGGCCTGTTCAACAGAACATACCAGGAATCCAGGCCAGTGGGACGTCATCTTCTATTTGGGTACCAGGAGTACTGGACCAAAGAAGGGGTGTTGGACTTGTGGGGAGACACACTACCAGCGCGACTTCCCAGTGGAGAGGAATATAGCATTTGGATCAGTCAAACCCACTACCATGGGAGATTTGGGCAAGGCCCATCGGATTCATGCAACGATGAATAACCAACAGGCAGAGCACCAATCGACTAATTAGATGTTATGATGATTGATTATTATTGTTGACATGATGTGTTGATGATGCAAGATGACGATAGCTTATCGACCAGACTCACATGTGGAGTAGAGGGGTCATGCACAACAACTAGAGACTTTGAGGGAGAGGCATGGACAACAACCCTACCATAGTTTACTAGCACTCCCACCATGGCTCAAACTATAGGTTAACGATTACCTAGTTCGAGAAGACCCACGATGCCATGAGGGCTGACTGCGACAGCCGCTCACGATGATTCTAAGGGGCATGCAATAAGGTAGAGGCCTTATTCCTTATAGGCCCTTAGTCTCCCACAAGATCACCTAACAGAGTATTGACTCCAGGTTTTTTTGATGTCTACCAAGTTAGTCAAGAGGCGAGTGGCACCCTTGGAGCACGTAGTGCATCCTGAAGTGCATGTTGCACAATGAAAATGGAAAGAGGTGAGTGGCACCCTTGGAGCACGTAGTACGTCCTGAAGGGCACACCGCACAATGAAAATAGAAAGAGGTGAGTGGCACCCTTGGAGCACGTAGTGCGTCCTGAAGGGCACGTCGCGCAAGGAAAATTAAAAAGTCGAGTGGCACCCTTGGAGCACCTAGTGTGTCCTGAAGGGCACGTTGCAATTTCATTGGGTGAGTGAATAAACCTAGACGACCTTAGAATGAATGATGTGGCAAGTAAGTTTTAAAAACATTTTTTCCCTAATAAAAATGTCACCCATCCTAGGAAATTAAAATATAGGTCTAAGTGATACTTGTGGTAAAAAAATAATAATAATCATAATTAAACATGTGACGAGAATGGGTTAAGAAATTCAATTAATTTATTAAAATCAAATTACTTTGGGGATTAAATTTAAAAAAAAGGAAATGATTGTTTTTCTACATATGTTAATTAAATTTTATTAATTAAAAAGAGAAAGAGGTGGTTTTTCTACACTTGCTAATTTGAGTTTTAGATAAAAAGGGAAAAGAGGGAAACTTAAAAGAAGTAGGAAACTAAGGGAAAAAGGGAAAACATAAAGAAAAAGGGAAACGTAAGGAAAAATCTGAATGACTAACTTAGTAAGGAATCTTGCCTTTAAGAACTTTCTAATTATGAACTCAACTAGGAATTTAGTAAAGGCGTAAGTCATTTAAAATGTGTAAAGGAATATGGGGACACCTAGGAGTGATTTTAGGAATGATTTTAGGTGGGTGAGGGAAATATGAGTAATTAAATAATTAATGAAATTAATTTCTGGTGCAACTAGGGGGATGGGTGACATGTGTACGGGGGAGGTTTTTCTGAATTAAATTAATGAAAAATAAATTAAATGGGAATTTGGGAAAGAAATCACTTAGAAACTATATAAAAAGGATGGAGGAGGAGGACCATGAATCTGATATTTTATGCTTAATGTTATGCTACAATTTTTTTATCTTGATTGACTTATCTTGTGGGAGTTGGGATACCCATCTCGGGTAACGAGTGGTAGCTCAACCTTGTGAGGCGAGCTGGGTGCTAGTTTTTCTTGGTTTGGTGTGTGTGTCCCCTTTGCATCTCAGGGGGCTTAGGGGGAAGAAGAGTACCCCTAGCGTTGGCATGTAGGTACCGGTGAAGTCACATCGATCGACAAGTGGTAGATGGACGGAGCACACGTAGGACAACGACTCAGAGATGTCACCTTGGGCTACCATACACATGCTTTTATTTTGAATGGTAGATTAATATGGTTCTTGCGCTTTCATTACTATACTTCTATTGTGTAAATAAATGTGTTTTACTCAGCGTTTTTAATCGAGAACTTAAAATGATCATAGATTTACGCTCGCTGCATTGAATTGATTTCCTTGGAAACTCGATCCCTTATTTCTATGACTGTTTTGTTTTGTTTTATTGATTATTATGAAGAGATTGTGGTTTATCTTCCGTCCTTATCCCTAGATCATCAGTACATGCTTGAGAAATCGGCCAGGAGACGAATCGACGGTCGTCACATACCTGTTTATAGACCTATATATTCTAATGCCTTTCTTTTTTGTGCATGGATGATGAGAAAAGGGTAGTTTTGCCCAACTTTCTACCCCTGTTGATTGTTCCTGGTTGAATGATTGTCTTGCGCCTTCTTCCGATTGATTACCTCAGCATATTGTTTATCTTTTTTTGCTGTGATCAACTCAATTCCTTCTACGTTTTTATATCACCTCTGGACTTTCAGAGGGTATTTTATTCTCTACGATTTTCTTATCAGTTCCCAGCTCTTGAATGGAATAATCTCAGCGTTGTCCACTTGAATGACAATGTTTCTTTTAAAACTATTGTGACTGTGATTAAATTCTTTTACTTACAGTTACCCATTGTGTAACAATGTTGTTGTTAGCTATTGGTGACTGTAATTGAATTTATTTATTGACAGTAATATTATGACAACGATTCTCTAGATATTGTGTAATAACGATTTTCTATTTCATTATATAACAACGATTTTATATTCATTGTGGTATGACAACGATTTTACATGATAAATCAATATTGTCCAAAAGACATCCACATATTGATTTTTTAAATCTAGATATTGTTTATGGGACAACAATTTATATTGATAATGACAACAATACCCCCAATAACGACATTTACAGTTATTTTCATAGCATTACCCCCAAACCACATCAATATATTTGATTGAAAAATCACAACATTTACAATTACCTTCGATATGTTTGTTAGGGGAATAATCTGTTTGTTCCAGTTTTTGTAGCAAATTTATTATAATTGTTTCAGTTTTAATGGATAGCGATCATGTATTTTAGACAACCACATAACCATCATTAGACAATGATATGGTGGTAAAGATTACGTGATACTTGAGTGCGTCAACAATTTGAGCAAATCACTATGTATTGTGATTGTAAATGACCACCCTAGCATACGGGAGTCCAGTCGATCAACAATGAAATAGATATATTAAAGGAAAGCAATTATACCCATAACACTAACTTGTATTTTTGGATATCCCCATCAATATGGACCAAGGCATGAGAAATATGGATACCTAGATTGGAAAACATACTCTATGCATTATCCCTAATTGGAATTCGTACTGTATGAATTTAGCTGGATAATAAAATCTGTACCCATTACCTGTAGCCTTAACTGAAGGCACACCCTGGTATTTACAAAATTATTTATCTTTGACACACATTTTAACAAACAAGAACACCTCTGCATAGGATAGGGAGATGGAGGTATGGTCGATAAGATATCCGGGTTAATGTACCTCCTATTTTTCATCTCCAAAGTAGTTTAAGTTTTTGTCCACTTCAAAAAAGATTTTGGTTTGTTGGTAACATGTTGAATGCATTTTTGAGAAATAGACTAATTCCCATAAATTAAACTCTTTGTTTTTTTCAGAGAAGTTATGTTTGATTGATGGATCTGGTTTTTATTTGAAAAATTGTAAATATTAAACACTTTTGTTTTTTTCATAGAGAAGTCATGACCTTGTTTAAATGATGGATCTGATTTGTTATTAGAAAAATTGAAAATATTAAAATGATTTTGTAGAATGGATTCTCTAGGGAATATTTCATCGATGGCTAATTACATTCTTTAAATGATGCATGTTTTCAATATAAATGGTTTTGCAAGGAATTTATTGTGTTGTATGAATGTTATAGTCATGAATTTCCCTTGCATCTTGTTTACTTGTTGATTGGGTGCTTGGGTTAATCGTCTTCTTGTCAGTTAATTCGGTCTCCTAGCGCATTGGGGTTTTCTTGAGTCTTTGGTCCAGATAGGTTATGTTGCACCAGGGTTATTGTCATGCATATCACTTGGTGACAACATGATTCCTGATGAGGGGATCATTGCGTGCCCTCATGGATAGAGGTGAATGATAACTTGGTCGAAGTTTGTTCTTCCTGATGTGGGCATTCGTTCATTGTAATTGATGAGGGAACTTGGTTTGTAACGCCTTAGTGTGGTTTGGTTTTGCGCGCCATAGAGGTGGTGCAGACCCACTCGGCCCTCAGGTTGATGATCCACTTACAATATCGTTCTATATGCCCTTTGAGCCGGATCAAATCTTTCAGATTCTCTGCTGGAATCCCCTTTCAAATTGATCCACAGGTCCTTTTCCGCGGCTCGCAATTTCGCGAGTTTGCGTGTCATAACTTCCAAATATTCCTCTGCAATCTCGCGATACCCAAGATCACGAAATGGGTACAACTCTCCCTTTTTCAGTGCCCTCCTTGCGCAACCACCTACTAGGTTAAGCAATAACGCCTTTCACCTCTCGCACCTTCACGAGTTCAAAGGTTCAACCTTTGGCACCTTCTTTTCGAACCCCCGAGAGGCAAGATTTGACCTTTCTCCTCTCGTTCTCGCTACTCGTGACTTCGCGAGTCGAACGCTCGAATTTTCATCCCTTTATCTCCCAAGTTCCCGAGACGTGAGAGGTCAACAGGGTGTTGACTCCTCAAAATGTGTGACGTGTGTCCGGTTGATTATTTCCCGGGCCCACCGTGTGGTTCTGCCATGTGTCTCTTATGTGCAACCTTGGCACTTCGTGACTTCGCTTCTCAGAACTTGGAGCACCCAAACTTTGGGATTTCACCTTACGAAACCTTGAATTCGTGAGATCCCTAGATCTCTGCCACCTGTCCTCCTCCTAATGGACGGTCCTGATTCACTTCGTAACTTCGCCACTCGAGAAGTTGAAAAACTTCTCTTTCGGACCTCCGATGCCCGAAACCCCGATACGAGTGATTTCACGACACGTGTCCTCCCAATCAGGCGACTTAGATTTTCCCACTATTTCGGGACTTCGCCTTTCGCGATTTTGCGAGTCTTGCTACGAAGGTTTCGACCCTTCACCTCCCGAAACCTCGAGATGCGATTTCGTGAGTGATCCAACGACCCTCGTTGGTTAAGATCCTACAGTCCGATTTTCCCGATCTTACACTAGAAGAATGCTTCCGTAACTCCCCTTCTCCTCTGCGAGATCTGATGACTTCCGAGACTTCGCGAATCCTCCACGGAGGATTCTGACCATCAAATGCCTCCTTAATGTTTTCTGCAAAATGGGCAAGTATGCCTTCACGAAATCGGTCCACCAGCAAGCCAACGTTGGTGTGCCTTCTTCCAACGTTTTAAGGCACAAATTCCTTTGAGCTTCCTCCATGACTTGAGTCTTCAAGAAGACTCCCGTACGCACTCCTTGCGGTGAATCCTTCAATTACTTCAAAGAATTGAAGTCCTTCGACTCTGCGCACTCCCTGCAGCAGTAGTCCTTCAACAATTTCTCAGGTTCACAACCTCTAAGACTTTACTTGGCCTGTGCACACCTTGCACGGCTCATGTGTTCAACTTGCACTTCTACGAGAATGAGAACAATTGTTATCCCTCCTGATCTTTCAGAGATAAACTATGACTTTTGTCAAGGCACTCCTTGCGGACAAACTTCACTGCACTCCTTGTAGGAATTTTACTCACTCAGGCAGAGAAACAATTGAAACTCATTCCTTACTCTCTCTCAGACTTCAAACACAAAGCATAAAATCATATACACAACATATAAAGCAAATGTATAAAAGAAAGTAAACATCCATGAGCAGAACACTCAACATGCATACACAAAGAACAAATACGACACCATGAATTTGAATCGAAGCTTTTTCTATTAATTCAAATATCTGTACATGGGTGTTTTCAATTACATCTCTCTGGTCTCTTCTCTATGCTCTATGCTCTATTGACATAATAATCTTTCCACTATACAATGAGGGATTCTATATCCCGTTTCCATCTTACGCTCTAAAACTGTCTAATCTAAGCATTAAATTCTATCTACCTACATTCATTACACATAAAGGCTCCTATCTACTATGGACGAGAGAGGATCGCTCAAGGTCCTTTTACAATAATACATGCATGCCTCCACTTAATGACTTCATTAATATTTGAAAACATTTTCAAAAAAATGTGCTCGGTGCTTTTCCAACTGTCTCTTATGTCCGCACTGTCTCGCTGTTGGCTATGCTTGCACGCCTTGCGATGCTCCTACATCATACTCCCTCGCTTGAAAATTTTCATGGGCTCCTGTCCATGAGCTCGTGCAGGGTCTGTCCATGCTTCTGGATTTCTACTTTGTTCTCCCAGCTGGCATCTTCAACTGGATGGCCCTTCCACTTGACCAAGTATTCAAAGTATTGCTTTCGTCTGGTCCTCTTACCAACTCTTTTATCCAGTATGCGCTCCATCTGCAGCTTTTCTGCAACTGGCATTTGATTTGTCCACTGAATCTCTGGCTATTCACTACCTGCTTCTGCTTCCTCATCTTTATAAGGGTACAAATCCGGGACATTGAATATTGGAGAAATTCTGATCCCATCGGGTAATTCAATCTCATATGCATTCGCCCCAAATTTCTTCAAGACATTACATGGTCTGATTTTCTTCATCTTTAGTTTATTATATGTTCCACTCAGGAACCTTTCCTTTCTCAAATGTGCAAGGATCAAATCACCAACTTCAAACTGAAGTTGTCTCCTGTGTTGATCTTCTCTACGCTTATATTCTTGGCTCGAACTCTACAATCGTTCCTTCACCTGGCTGTGAAGTTCCTTCATCGCCTCTGCGAAATATTATGCACTAGCGCTCCTAGTCGCAATCTGTTCTGAATCCCTCAGCTCATAAATTACTCTTGGCTGCATGCCATAAACAATTTGAAATGGACTCTGTCCTGTGCTCCTATTAAGCGAGTCATTATAATCAAACTCTGCCTGTGGTAATATGTTGTCCCACTGACTGTGGTGTTCTGTCAACAAGCTCCTCAGCAAGTCTCCCAAACTCCTATTCACGACTTCTGTCTGTCCATCCGTCTGAGGTAATAAGCTGAACTAAAAGACAAGTTTGTTCCCAGCTTTTTCCATAAGGTTCTCCATAAGTGTCCTACGAACTTGGTGTCTCGATCCGAAACTATGCTCCTTGGTAAGCCGTGAAGTCGAATGACTTCTTTGAAAAACAGGCTCGCAATGTGAGTTGCGTCACTGGTTTTCTGACATGGAATGAAAAGTGCCATTTTGGAAAATCTATCCACTACCACAAAGATTGAGTCAAACCCTCTTTGTGTTCTTGGCAACCCCAATATGAAGTCCATGCTGACTGCATCCCACGACCTCTCAGGTATGGGTAATGGTTGATAAAAACCTGCATTTTGCCTCTTTCCTTTTGAATGCTGACAAATTCTACATCTGTCCATGAATCTTTTGACGTCTGTTTGCATTTCTGGCCAAAAATATGACTCATTCAGCTTTGTGAACGTCTTTTCATGACCGAAATGTCCAGCCAATCCTCCATTATGTCTCTCCTTCAACAAATTCTCCCTCATGGAGCATTTTGGAATACAAAGTTGATTACCTTTAAACAATAATCCTTTTTGGATCATGTATTCTGCCCATTGGCTTCTATTCCTGAGAATTGGATTCTCAGCTGCTTCATACGCCTCTTTAAAATCTGGATCATCTCTGTACATGTCCCTGAGATCATCAAAACCCAATGTTTGGACTCTGAACTCCTGCAATAGCAAACATTTCCTGCTCAAAGCATCAACAACTTTGTTAGCAGTTCTAGAAATATGTTTAATCACAAAAGTGAAATTTTGCATATATTCAACCCATTTAACATGTCTTTGATTCAACTTCTCCTGTTGAGTCACAAATTGCAATGCATGATTATCACTATATAAGACAAACTCCTTAGGAATCAAATAATGTCTCCATTTCTTCAATGCCTGAATAATAACATAGAATTCCTTATCATACGTGGAGCATTTTATCTTGGCTTCATTCAGCTTCTCGCTGAAATATTCTATCGGCTTGTCTTCTTGACTCAAGACTGCCCCTATTACAATTCCACTTGCATCACATTTTACTTGAACTGTCTTTTGGAAATCAGGCAACACCAGAATTGGTTGTTCCATAATTTTCCTTTTCAGCAAATTGAATCTTTTCTCAGCCTCTTCTGTCCAGTGAAAAGACTTGTGCCTCTTCTTCACTGTGTCCATCATCGGTGCACTAATTCCACTGAAATTTATGATGAACTTCCAGTAGAAACTAGCCAATCCGTGAAAACTTCGAACTTCAAAGATATTCTTTGGTGACGAACAATTCTTAATCACCTCCACCTTATCTGGATCCATCCTCAACTTATCTGCATAAATAACAAAACCCAAATAAATGAGCTCTGTATTCATGAATGAGGATTTCTTCATATTTATCAACAACTTCTCTTGCTGTAGCCTCTGCATCACTGTAGCCAAATGTTTCAGATGCTCTGCCTCTGTTTTACTGAAAATCAGTATGTCATGAAGATACACAATGGCAAATTTTCCGATGAACTCCTTCAGGACTTCATTCATCAACCTCATGAAAGTACTCGGCGCATTTTTTAAACCAAATGGCATAACAAGCCATTCATACAACCCTTCATTAGTCTTGAAGGATATCTTCCATTCATCACCTTCTCTCATACGAATCTGGTGATATCCACTTTTCAAATCAATCTTCGATTTTTTTTTGGCTCTACTCAAGCAATCCATCAGATCATCCATCCTTGGCAATGGAAATCTATACCTGATGGTTATTTTGTTGATTTCCCTCGAGTCAATACACATCCTCCAGCCTCCGTCTTTCTTCGGACTGAGTACTGTTAGAACAACACATGGACTCAATATTTCTCTCACCAACCCCTTGTCCATTAAATCCTGGACCTGTCTTTTGACTTCTTCATTCTCTTGTGGCGTCAATCTATATGCTTCTTTGTTTGGAAAACTGGCTCTAGGTATGAGATCAATTTGATGACTTATACTTCTAATCGGTGGCAACGAATGAGGTAGTTCGTCCACTACTATGTCAGGGAACTCTTCCAACAGTTTCTGAACCTCTTCTGGTAAATCATCTACCCTTGTGCTGGTTAAAACAATCTTTGGCTTCCTGACCACAATGAATTGTGGTTCCTCCTTCTTCTTAACTTCTATAAGAAGTTCCTTCCCACTCATGAGAAGTACAGTGTTTCTTACTTCAGGTTTTATTTCTTTATCTTTGATTGGCAACAACATGTGAGTTCTCCCATTTTTCTCTACGGTGTATGTGTTCATTCTCCCGTCATGAATCACATTCCTGTCATATTTCCACGGTCTACCCAACAATATATGACAAACATCCATAGGAATAACATCATAGAGTATTTCATATTTATACCCTCCTATTTTAAACTCAACTAAACATTGTTTAGTGACATTTATCTGATGTCCTTTTTGTAACCACGAAACTCTGTATGGGCTTGGATGATCAATCATCTCCAGCTCCAGTTTTTCTACCATCTCTGTTGAAACGAGATTGTCTATGCTACCACTGTCCACAATGACCTTGCATACCCTGTCCTTGGTCTTGCAAGCAGTCCGAAAAAGTTTTCTCCTTTGGGCCAAACTCTCCACTTCCTTCTCTGGTGTCAAAAGAACTTTTTGCATCATCAACGATCTTTCGCCTTCAGCATCCTCTGCCTCAACATTTCACCTCTGTGCTTCGGCAATGTGAGTCTCTCCTTCCTCTTTCTTCTTATCTGGACATTCATAAGACTTGTGTCCGACCCTTCTGCATGTGAAGCATTTTATCACTCCACCTCTTCCTCTTCCTCTACCTCTAGTATGGGGAAAAATGTTGTTATCAACATACTCTCCTCTCTGATCAGCATACTGCCTTCTTTGTCCAACATATTGCCCTTTCTGTGAGCTTCCACCTCTCTCAATCTGAGGTTTCTTCCATTCTTCCTTGGGTTTCTGATTTCTATCTTGGACGACTGATTTTCCCCTGGCTTGACTTCTACCTTGGCCTCTTTGACCTTGTTTTCGGCTCAGCTTCTCTTCCGCCTTTCCATTTGATAAGCATCTTCCACCGTTCGGATGGTCATCATGCTCATCTCATCCTGAATTTCGTATCTCAGGCCATTCATATACCTGGAAACCTTTTCATCATTATTTTCACGATGACCTACTCTGATGTTCAGCCTGTAGAACTCTTCAGTATACTCCTTTACTGTCATCAGCTTCTGTCTCAAATTCTGCATTCTCCGAAACAGAGTAATCTGATAATCCCTGGGAATGAATTTCGCTTTCATCTTTGCAATCATTCTATCCCAACTCTTGATTTTCTACTTACCTTGGCAACGTCTGTCAGCATGCAGTTCATCCCACCACAATGTTGCATGTCCTTTAAGTCTCGTGACAACATGTTTGACCTTCTTGTCTTCTTCGACATCTTCATAGTCAAATTATGTGTCCAGAGCTCTAATCCAATCTAGAAGCTCTTCATCATCCAAGTTTCCCTCATAAACTGGAATGTCCATTTTGGCTCTTGCACTCATTCTTGCAACAGCTCTAATCAAGCGTTCATTTGCTGCATCTTCTGCTGCAATTTCTTCTTCTTCATGTCCAGTGTCATATTCACTTTCAGACTCACTAACATCTCCAATATCAGTTGTGCGCCTTTGTTTTATTTCCACATCCACGAGTCTGGCATGAATGTCATGCAGATCTCTTTCAACTTCTGGATTCTGCACCTGCCTGCCCCTTCCTTCTGGCATTTCCCTATCCTCTGGTGGATCGGGTGTTTTCCTGTCTCTTCTCCTCGACGGCATGGTTGAAATTCCTTCTCTCTTTTCCTGCTTTAAATATACAAAAAAGAATCAGGCTCTGATATCAGATGGTGCAGACCCACTCGGCCCTCAGGTCGAGGATCCGCTTACAGGATCGTTCTATATGCCCTTCGAGATGGATCAACTCTTTTAGATTCTCTGCTAGAATCCCCTTTCAAATCGATCCACAGGTCCTTTTCCACGGCTCGCGATTTCACAAGTTTGCGAGTCGTGACTTCCAACTCTTCCTCTACGATCTCGCGATACACGAGATCATGAAATGGGTACAGCTCTCCCTTTGTCAGTGCCCTCCTTGCGCGACCACCGGCTAGGCTAAGCACTAGAGCCTTTCACCTGTCGCACCTTCGCGAGTTCAAAGTTTCAACCTTTG
The DNA here is from genome assembly GCA_009831015.1 of Picea engelmannii. Taxonomy (NCBI): domain Eukaryota; kingdom Viridiplantae; phylum Streptophyta; class Pinopsida; order Pinales; family Pinaceae; genus Picea; species Picea engelmannii. Next base: position 350,397 of record ML792523.1, read on the forward strand.
GCACCTTCTTTTCGAACCCCCGAGAGGCGATATTTGACCTTTCTCCTCTCGTTCTCACTACTCGTGACTTCACGAGTCGAATGCTCGAACCTTCATCCCTTTATCTCATGAGTCCCTGAGATGCGAGAGGTCAATAGGGTGTTGACTCCTCAAAATGCATGACGTGTGTCCGACTGATTATTTCCTAGGACCAACGTGTGGTTCTGCCACGTGTCTCTTATGTGGAACCTCGACACTTTGTGACTTCACTTCTCGCAACTTGGGGTACCCAAACTTTGGGCTTTCACCTTACGAAACCCTGAATTCGTGAGATCTCTAGATCTCTGCCACCTGTCCTCCTCCTAACGGACAATCCTGATTCACTTCGCAACTTCGCCACTCGCGAAGTTGAAAAACTTCTCTTTCGGACCTCCGATGCTCGAAACCTCGATACGGGTGATTTCGCGACATGTGTTCTCCCAATCGGGCGGCTTAGATTTTCCCGCTATTTCAGGACTTCGCCTTTCACGAGTATCGCTACAAAGGTTTCGACCCTTCACCTCCCGAAACCCCGAGATGTGATTTCGCGAGTGATCCAACGACCCTCGTTGGTTCAGATCCTACAGTCCGATTTTCCCAATCTTGCACTAGACGAATGTTGTCGTAACTCCCCTGCTCCTCTGCGAGATCTAACAGCTTCTGGGACTTCGTGAATCCTCCATGGAGGATTCTGACCGTCAAATGCCTCCTTAATGTTTTCTGTGAAATGGGCAAGTATGCCTTCATGAAATCAGTCCACCAGCAAGCCAATGTTGTTTCGCCTTCTTCCAACGTTTTAAGGCACAAATTCCTTTGAGCTTCCTCCACGACTCAAGTCTTCAAGAAGACTCCCACACGCACTCCTTGCGGCGAATCCTTCAATTACTTCAAATAATTGAAGTCCTTCGACTCTGGGCACTCCCTGCAGCAGTAGTCCTTCAACAATTTCTCAGGTTCACAACCTCTAAGACTTTACTCAGCCTGCACACACCTTGCACAGCTCCTGTGTTCAACTTGCACTTCTGTGAGAATGAGAACAATTGTTATCCCTCCTGAGATTTCAAAGATAAACTCTAACTTCTGTCAACACACTCCTCGCGGAAAAACTTCACTGCACTCCTTGCAGGAATTTTACTCACTCAGGCAGAGAAACAATTGAAACTCATTCCTTACTCTCTCTTAGAATTCAAACACAAAGCATGAAATAATATACACAACATATAAAGCAAATGTATAACAGAAAGTAAACATCCATGAGCATAACACTCAACATGCATACACAGAGAACAAATACGACACCATGAATTTGAATCGAAGCTCTTTCTATTAATTCAAATCTCTGTACATGGGTGTTTTCAACTACATCTCTCTCCTCTGTTCTCTATGCTCTATTGACATAATAATCTTTCCACTATACAATGAGGGTGTCTATATCCCGTTTCCCTCTTGCTCTCTAAAACTGTCTAATCTAAGCATTAAATTCTATCTACCTACATTCATTACACATAATATTTCCATTCATGACAATATTACAATAATACATTCATGCCTCCACTTAATGACTTCATTAATATTTCAAAACATTTTCAAAAAAATGTGCTCGGTGCTTTTCCAACTGTCTCTTATCTCCGCACTGTCTCGTTGTTGTCTATGCTTGCATGCCTTGCGATGCTCCTACATCATACTCCCTCGCTTGAAAATTTTCATGGGCTCCTGTCCATGAGCTCGTGCAGGGTCTGTCCATGCTTCTGGATTTCTTATTTGTTCTCCCAGCTGGCATCTTCAACTGGATGGCCCTTCCACTTGACCAAGTATTCAAAGTATTGCTTTCGTCTGGTCCTCTTACCAACTCTTTTATCCAGTATGCGCTCCATTTGCTGCTTTTCTGCAATTGGCATTTGTTTTGTCCACTGAATCTCTGGCTGTTCACTACCTGCTTCTTCTTCCTCATCTTTATAAGGGGACAAATCCGAGACATTGAATATCAGAGAAATTATGATCCCATCGGGTAATTCAATCTCATATGCATTCGCCCCAAATTTCTTCAAGACCTTACATGGTCCGATTTTCTTCATCTTTAGTTTATTATATGTTCCACTCAGGAACCTTTCCTTTCTCAAATGTGCAAGGATCAAATAACCAACTTCAAACTGAAGTTGTCTCCTGTGTTGATCTTCTCTCTGCTTATATTCTTGGCTCGAACTCTGCAATCGTTCCTTCACCTGGCTGTGAAGTTCCTTTATCGCCTCTGCGCAATCTTCTGCACTAGCGCTCCTAGTCGCAATCTGTTCTGAATCCCTCAACTCATAAATTCCTCTTGGCTGCATGCCATAAACAATTTGAAATGGACTTTGTCCTGTGCTCCTATTAAGCGAGTCGTTATAAGCAAACTCCACCTGTGGTAATATGTTGTCCCACTGACTGTGGTGTTCTGTCACCAAGCTCCTCAGCAAATCTCCCAAACTCCTATTCACGACTTCTGTCTGTCCATCCGTCTGAGGTAATAAGCTGAACTAAACGACAAGTTTGTTCCTAGATTTTTCCATAAGGTTCTCCAGAAGTGTCCTACGAACTTGGTGTCTCGATCCGAAACTATGCTCCTTGGTAAGCCGTGAAGTCGAATGACTTCTTTGAAAAACAGGTTTGCAATGTGAGTTGTGTCACTGGTTTTCTGACATGGAATGAAATGTGCCATTTTGGGAAATCTATCCACTACCACAAAGATTGAGTCAAACCCTCTTTGTGTTCTTGGAAACCCCAATATGAAGTCCATGCTCACTGCATCCCACGACCTCTCAGGTATGGGTAATGGTTGATAAAAACCTGCATTCTGCCTCTTTCCTTTTGAATGCTGACAAATTCTACATCTGTCCATGAATATTTTGATGTTTGTTTGCATTCTTGGCCAAAAATATGACTCATTCAGCTTTGTGAACGTCTTGTCATGACCACAATGTCCAGCCAATCCTCCATTATGTTTCTCCTTCAACAAATTCTCCCTCATGGAGCATTTTGGAATACAAAGTTGATTACCTTTAAACAATAATCCTTCCTGGATCATGTATTTTTCCCATTGGCTTCTATTCCTGAGAATTGGATTCTCAGCTGCTTCATACGCCTCTTTAAAATCTGGATCATCTCTGTACATGTCCCTGAGATCATCAAAACCCAATGTTTTGACTCTGAACTCCCGCAATAGCAAACATTTCCTGCTCAAAGCATCAACAACTTTGTTAGTAGTTCCAGAAATATGTTTAATCACAAAAGTGAAATTTTGCATATATTCAACCCATTTAACATGTCTTTGATTCAACTTCTCCTGTTGAGTCACAAATTGCAATGCATGATTATCACTATATAAGACAAACTCCTTAGGAATCAAATAATGTCTCCATTTCTTCAATGCCTGAATAATAGCATAGAATTCCTTATCATACGTGGAGTATTTTATCTTGGCTTCATTCAACTTCTCGCTGAAATATGCTATCGGCTTGTCTTCTTGACTCAAGACTGCCCCTATTACAATTCCACTTGCATCACATTTTACTTGAACTGTCTTTTGGAAATCAGGCAACACCAGAATTGGTTGTTCCGTAATTTTCCTTTTCAGCAAATTGAATCTTTTCTCAGGCTCTTTTGTCCAGTGAAAAGACTTGTGCCTCTTCTTCACTGTGTCCATCATCGGTGCACTAATTCCACTGAAATTTATGATGAAATTCCAATAGAAACTAGCCAATCCGTGAAAACTTCGAACTTCAAATATATTCTTTGGTGACGAACAATTCTTAATCACCTCCACCTTATCTGGATCCATCCTCAACTTATCTGCATAAATAAAAAAACCCAAATAAATGAGATCTATCTTCATGAATGAGGATTTCTTCATATTTATCAGTAACTTCTCTTGCTGTAGCCTCTGCATCACTGTAGCCAAATGTTTCAGATGCTCTGCCTCTGTTTTACTGAAAATCAGTATGTCATCAAGATACACAATGACAAATTTTCCGATGAACTCCTTCAGGACTTCATTCATCAACCTCTTGAAAGTACTCGACGCGTTTTTTAAACCAAATGGCATAACAAGCCATTCATACAACCCTTCATTAGTCTTGAAGGATATCTTCCATTCATCACCTTCTCTCATACGAATATGGTGATATCCACTTTTCAAATCAATCTTCGAATTTTTTTTGACTCCACTCAAGCAATCCATCAGATCATCCATCCTTGGCAATGGAAATCTATACCTGATGGTTATTTTGTTGATTTCCCTCGATTCAATACACATCCTCCATCCTCCGTCTTTATTTGGACTGAGTACTGTTAGAACAACACATGGACTCAAGCTTTCTCTCACCAACCCCTTGTCCATTAAATCCTGGACCTGTCTTTTGACTTCTTCATTCTCTTGTGGCGTCAATCTATACGCTTCTTTGTTTGGAAAACTGGCTCCAGGTATGAGATCAATTTGATGACTTATACTTCTAATAGGTGGCAATGAATGAGGTAGTTCGTCCACTACTATGTCAGCGAACTCTTCCAGCAGTTCCTGAACCTCTTCTGGTAAATCATCTACCCTTGTGCTGGTTAAAACAATCTTTGGCTTCCTCACTACAATGAATTGCGGTTCCTCCTTCTTATTAACCTCTATAAGAAGTTCCTTCCCACTCATGAGAAGTACAGTGTTGCTTACTTCAGGTTTTATTTCTTTATCTTTGATTGGCAACAACATGTGAGTTCTCCCATTTTTCTCTACGGTGTATGTGTTCATTCTCCCGTCATGAATCACATTCCTGTCATATTGCCACAGTCTACCCAAAAATATATGACAAACATCCATAGGAATAACATCATAGAGTATTTCATCTTTATACCCTCCTATTTTAAACTCAACTAAACATTGTTTAGTGACATTTACCCGATGTCCTTTTTGTAACCACGAAACTATGTATGGGCTTGGATGATCAATCATCTCCAGCTCCAGTTTTTCTACCATCTCTATTGAAACAAGATTGTCTATGCTACCACTGTCCACAATGACCTTGCATACCCTGTCCTTGGTCTTGCAAGCAGTCCGAAAAAGTTTGCTCCTTTGGAATGAACTCTCCACTTCCTTCTCTGGTGTCAAAATAACTTTTTGTATCATCAACGATCTTTTGCCTTCAGCATCCTCTGCCTCAACATTTCACCTCTGTGCTTCGGAAATGTGAGTCTCTCCTTCCTCTTTCTTCTTATCTGGACATTCATAAGACTTATGTCCGACCCTTCCGCATGTGAAGCATTTTATCACTCCACCTCTTCCTCTTCCTCTACCTCTAGTACGAGGAAAAATGTTGTTATCAACATACTCTCCTCTCTGATTAGCATACTGCCTTCTCTGTCCATCATATTGCCCTTTCTGTGAGCTTCCACCTCTCTCAATCTGAGGTTTCTTCCAGTCTTCCTTGGGTTTCTGATTTCTATCTTGGACGACTGATTTTCCCCTGGCTCGACTTCTACCTTGGCCTCTTTGACCTTGTTTTCGGCTCAGCTTCTCTTCCGCCTTTAGATCCATTTGATAAGCATCTTCCACCGTTCGGATGGTCATCATGCTCATCTCATCCTGAATTTCGTATCTCATGCCATTCATATACCTGGAAACCTTTTCATCATTATTTTCATGATGACCTACTCTGATGTTCAGCCTGTAGAACTCTTCAGTATACTCCTTTACTGTCATCAACTTCTGTCTCAAATTTTGCATTCTCCGAAACAGAGTAATCTGATAATCCCTGGGAATGAATTTCGCTTTCATCTTTGCAATCATTCTATCCCAACTCTTGATTTTCTATTTACCTTGGCAACGTCTGTCAGCATGCAATTCATCCCACCACAATGTTGCATGTCCTTTAAGTCTCGTGACAACATGTTTGACTTTCTTGTCTTCTTCGACATCTTCATAGTCAAAATATGTGTCCAGAGCTCTAATCCAATCTAGAAGATCTTCATCATCCAAGTTTCCCTCATAAACTGGAATGTCCATTTTGGCTCTTGCACTCATTCTTGCAACAACTCTAATCAAGCGTTCATTTGCTGCATCTTCTGCTGCAATTTCTTCTTCTTCATGTCCAGTGTCATATTCACTTTGAGAATCACTAACATCTCCAATATCAGTTGTGTGCCTTTTTTTTATTTCCACATCCACGAGTCTGGCGCGAATGTCATGCAGATCTCTTTCCACTTCTGGATTCTGCACCTGCCTGCCCCTTCCCTCTGGCATTTCCCTATCCTCTGGTGGATCGGGTGTTTTCCTGTCTCTTCTCCTCGGCGGCATGGTTGAAATTCCTTCTCTCTTTTCCTGCTTGAAATATACAAAAAAAAATCAGGCTCTGATATCAGATGGTGCAGACCCACTCGACCCTCAGGTCGAGGATCCGCTTACATGATCATTCTATATGCCCTTCGAGATGGATCAACTCTTTTAGATTCTCTGCTGGAATCCCCTTTCAAATCGATCCACAGGTCCTTTTCCATGGCTTGCGATTTCGCAAGTTTGCGAGTCGTGACTTCCAACTCTTCCTCTACGATCTCACGATACCCGAGATCACGAAATGGGTACACCTCTCCCTTTGTCAGTACCCTCCTTGCGCGACCACCGGCTAGGCTAAGCACTAACGCCTTTCACCTCTCGCACCTTCGCGAGTTCAAAGTTTCAACCTTTGGCACCTTCTTTTCGAACCCCCGAGAGGCGAGATTTGACCTTTCTCCTCTCGTTCTCACTACTCGTGACTTCGCGAGTCAAATGCTCGAACCTTCATCCCTTTATCTCATGAGTCCCTGAGACGCGAGAGGTCAACAGGGTGTTGATTCCTCAAAATGCGTGACGTGTGTCCGACTGATTATTTCCCAGGCCCAACGTGTGGTTCTGCCACGTGTCTCTTATGTGCAACCTCGACACTTCGTGACTTCGCTTCTCACAACTTGGGGTACCCAAACTTTGGGCTTTCACCTTACGAAACCCTGAATTCGTGAGATCCCTAGATCTCTGCCACCTGTCCTCCTCCTAATGGATGATCCTGATTCACTTCGCAACTTCACCACTCGCGAAGTTGAAAAACTTCTCTTTCGGACCTCCGATGCCCGAAACCCCGATACGAGTGATTTCACGACACGTGTCCTCCCAATCAGGGGGCTTAGATTTTCCCGCTATTTCGGGACTTCGCCTTTCGCGAGTCTCGCTACAAAGGTTTCAACCCTTCACCTCCCGAAACCCCGAGATGTGATTTCGCGAGTGATCCAACGACCCTCGTTGGTTCAAATCCTACAGTCCGATTTTCCCAATCTTGCACTAGATGAATGTTGTCGTAACTCCCCTGCTCCTCTGCGAGATCTAACAGCTTCTGGGACTTCGTGAATCCTCCATGGAGGATTCTGACCGTCAAATGCCTCCTTAATGTTTTCTGCGAAATGGGCAAGTATGCCTTCATGAAATCAGTCCACCAGCAAGCCAACGTTATTTCGCCTTCTTCCAACGTTTTAAGGCACAAATTCCTTTGAGCTTCCTCCACGACTCAATTCTTCAAGAAGACTCCCACACGCACTCCTTGCCGCGAATCCTTCAATTACTTCAAAGAATTGAAGTCCTTCGACTCTGGGCACTCCTTGCAGCAGTAGTCCTTCAACAATTTCTCAGGTTCACAACCTCTAAGACTTTACTCAGCCTGCGCACACCTTGCACAGCTCCTGTGTTCAACTTGCACTTCTGCGAGAATGAGAACAATTGTTATCCCTCCTGAGATTTCAAAGATAAACTCTGACTTCTGTCAACACACTCCTCGCGGAAAAACTTCACTGCACTCCTTGCAGGAATTTTACTCACTCAGGCAGAGAAACAATTGAAACTCATTCCTTACTCTCTCTCAGAATTCAAACACAAAGCATGAAATAATATACACAACATATAAAGCAAATGTATAACAGAAAGTAAACATCCATGAGAATAACACTCAACATGCATACACAGAGAATAAATACGACACCATGAATTTGAATCGAAGCTCTTTCTATTAATTCAAATCTCTGTACATGGGTGTTTTCAACTACATCTCTCTGCTCTCTTCTCTATGCTTTATTGACATAATAATCTTTCCACTATACAATGAGGGTGTCTATATCTCGTTTCCCTCTTGCACTCTAAAACTATCTAATCTAAGCATTAAATTCTATCTACCTACATTCATTACACATAAAGGCTCCTATCTACTATGGACGAGAGCGGATCGCTCAAGGTCCTTTTACAATAATACATGCATGCCTCCACTTAATGACTTCATTAATATTTCAAAACATTTTCAAAAAAATGTGCTCGGTGCTTTTCCATCTGTCTCTTATCTCCACGCTGTCTTGTTGTTGGCTATGCTTGCACGCCTTGCGATGCTCCTGCATGAAGAGGTTTGCAATTTTTGGTCATCAAGCTATTGTGTCGGGATTGTGGGTGTTGTCCTTTATCTTGTAGGCATTGTCTTGATTGTGTTGGGAGGGTAGTCGTTGTATTGTCCTTGTGTCACATGTTCGTCCGGTAGAATGATGTGATATTGTGTGGGGTCGTTGCTTGTCTATTTCCTGAATGCATATGTTGTGTTCATCGTCAGGTTGTATGGTTTAACTGTTGTCATCATTGCCTTCCTGCCTGAAAACACAAAAAAAAATTTGCACTTTTTGCTTTTGTTGTAATCATAATGATTGGGGTCGTTACAAAAGAATATTCAAAGAACACAAGTTGAGCATAAGAGTGCTCAAATTTTTAAAGATTTGAATCTTACCATGGATAAATATGTGTTTCATTCTTACTTTTATGCTATGGATATAAATGTTGTGGATGGTATTCTTGGATATCCTTGGATGGCATCAATTGGTACAATTAATATTAATGTGGAAAATAAGTTTATAAAACTTTGGTACAAGAAAAATAAACTCACAATGCATGATCTGTCTCTTAGTAATCAAGAGGGTCCACAAGGGAACCTAAAGAAGTTCTTGTAGGGAAAATAATTGCTTACTAGAAGGTTCCACCAACTAGAAAGTTCCTTCTCTCTAATGTTCCTAAGAGGTAGATATACTATATAAATAAGAGTAAGAAATGTAATGAGGTATGGTGAATTATATTGTAATTGATACGCAAGTATTTCTTGAGTAGTGTTTCCTTCCTTAAGGAATAATATATGGTGTTACCCTACCTCAAGGGGTTTTACTACATTTCTCTTGTGTTGATTATTTTGTGTGAATGCTTTGATTTATTTTTGAAGTTAAGGGTTTCTCTTATGTTATACTTTCATATTTATTGAGCTACATAACACCCTTCCCTTGGAGTTGTGGTCAAAGACAACCCTTACTTTTATTGGAAACAAGACGGGGAGGATGTTGTTGGATATACATGAGAAAACCCGATCCTTGGATAAGACTTATTTGGCCAAGATTTGTGTTGAAAAGAACCCGGGAGCAATTGTCTAAAGGAATTAATATCTAGGTGGGGAATATGTCCTACCAATAGGAGATATACCATGCCAATATTCTCTTAAAGTGCTATATTTGTCATATGTATGGTCATCTTAGGTGTACATTCCCCAACAAGGTTATGTTTGATGAAGAAGCATATTTTGAAGCACATTTGGAGGTTGGGGAACTAGTTTTCGACCAATCAACGAATGATAAGGAGAATATTAAGACACCCTCTTTATCAAAAGGCAAGCAAATCTATGAGGATTCCACTTCAATTATTATTGAAAAAAATTTACAAGACATTATGAGAGACAAAGAAAAATTTGCAAGTCCAAAGAAAGGAATAGTTATGGAGGTTGAGACCGGAGAGAAACGTAGAGTGGTTGAAGGCCCTGGTGATTCAACTACCTCTACTTAGAAGAATCCCTTAACCTTTGTGGATGTGATAAACATGAAGGATTCCATTAAGAAAAATAAGAATCCCTACCACACCCCTCCATGGAGGCTCTACCCCTAAGGGAATTAGACACCATTAATGAATAGGAATACCTAAAATATGTGGAGATTTGTTGTTCATGGAAATATTTTCCTCTCAAAAGTCAGTCTTATGGAAAGGGGGTAAAAATGCAAAACCCCTATGAATTTCAATCTCACTAGAATGTAGGAAGTAACATTGTGTGGGGGGAAGTAAACATCCCCAAAAAGGAGGTAGGATGCAGAGATAGTATCAGTACCATGCATTCATCAGATGAATATTGTATCCCATTAAAATTAAAAAATACCATTTAATATTTTCCAACAAAAAAGTGATAGCAATGGAGTAGGAAGGTTTAGTTGGAGGTATAGGCATGGAAATCGGTGAAGTTCAGGTGAGGAAATCTTACCTTTATCGAGAAAATAAATCAATAAATTGGGAATTTTCAATAGGAAAATAGATGACTATTTATGGGGCCTTTAGAGTAGGCAAATCCCACTCCAAGGCCATACAAAATGATTGTGCTCTCGTATAACATAAGAGGGTTGGAGAGTGCCTACAAAAGAAAATGTATAAACATAATTATAGCAACAAATGACATAGAAGTGATTTTGATTCAAGAAAAAATTATGGAATCTAGTAAGGTAAAATATCTATTAGTGTCTACTCTCCCCGGGTGGAGTTTGTAAGCACTTAGTCTGGAGGAAACATTTGGGGGGTTGTTGGTCAGATGGTACAATTTACTTCAATTAAAGAATGTATTATTTTTTATATAATTCCATTAGTATGGGGATATTCTCCCTAGTTTTATATTTTTCTTTCAATTTTATAAATGCCTATGGACTTTTTATGTTTAGGGATTTTTTTTGGGATTTTGTTTCTAGGAACATGGATTTGAAGAAGGATGATCATGGGAGGTGATTTGGAATTTAATATTGAGACAAGGTGAGGTGTGGGAGGGAGATATAAGGATGTAAATTATGGATAAATACCTCATTTACAATATTGATGATGTGATTCTATGTGACATAGAGTCCTTGACTTTGAAACCCACCTATATAAATATTTGGGTCCGAGCAAGAGCTATCTCTAGGAGAATTTATAGATTCATTATGGTTGAAAAAACGGTTCCTAGTCTAGAGATCATCCAAACATGGATAGGAGAAGTCGGACATTCTCACCATGTCCCTATTTCCATACAAGTCAAGGATACTATCAGAAAACCCCCAGGTCCTTTAAAGTTCAATTCTCTAGTTGAAGGACCCTAAATTCAAAGACGTGGTTCAAAATGAATGAAAACATTTTGATATCAAGTTGGAGGATTATGCAATGTTCTAGTTTAGTGAAAATATAAAATAATCAAAGGAAAACTATTGAATTAGTAAAGATTAAATTATATGTAACATACCCAGCCACCAGCATGCTAGCCACACTACTTCAATTTGCATTTCAAGAACTGATTTCGAATTTTGATAACAATTAATTAATAAAGAATCATGAAAGAAATGCAATAACCGCACATGCAATAATAAAGATTCATGGTATACTTAAAAATAATGCTTAATAATTGTATGCACAACAATAATCAATAATAAGTCACATTAAAATATATATCTCAGAGATAATATTTAATACACAACGAAAATAAATATACAAGAAAAGGAAACCATGACAAAGAGAACTTATCTTAAACAAAACCAATCACCAACCTCAGACCTTGTTGTTCCATGTATCAACATCAGGTCACCCCTGACTCAGGGCTATGAATCCACAAGGACGGGTTCCCGAGCGACAATCAGCTTCCCAAACCAGTCAACAATCAAGTCCCATAGGTTTCTCAACAAACAACAATACAAAGTACACCAACTCTATTCTATCTATCCTGCACCACCCAAAGACAATGAACCCCCTTCGATGCAAGAAATTCCTTAAGGTTTTCCACTTCTTTCCAGGGATCCAATACATCTGGTCAAGAATCTCCATGTTGGGACTCCCAGGAATCGTAGTTGTGAACAAGGTTTAACACATGCCAATGCATCTCAGACATACAAGCACCAATTCATGGTTGGAATACACCAATAATTGATACAACCAACAAAACAATGGTTTCTTTCGTCAACAATTTTTCCCCATGTCTCAACCAAGAAAACGAATGAATGAATGAACCAAAATGAAAGAGTGAACCCCCAAACAACCCACAAGAGGTGTTTATATAATTACATGAAATCAAGAACTACATGGCCTCCCCCCCAAGAAGCTCATGTAACCACTTTTCTCAATTAAAAACAAGATGGGTAAATAAAATATAATAAAAATACTTATCCCCTTTAGCCCCCTCTCTCATGGAATCATAGGCTCCTATAACTTTTGTCCCCATCTATCTCGCAACCAATGATGTATTTTATTCTTTACAATTTTCAAAGTATTACGTTTCCTAGGCATTCCAACCTCTTTTAATTGTTCAGGCACTCTGACCTTTCATTAAATAAAAAAATACATTATTAATATGGGGACTCAAAACTGGGGTATTTCATTCCCCTCCCCCTTATTTTGGCACTTTCCTTAGTGCACATACAAAACATAAATCAAAATTTCAAAATTCTTCAAAACATTGCGGGTACTCTGCCCGCATGGCATCTTCATTCTCCCAATTAGCATCTTCAGGACCATAGTAGGTCCACTGAACCTTTACCAGTTCTATGACTCGATTTTGAACCATTTTGACTTTTCTATCCAATATGTGCATCGACAGGACCTAAAAGTCTCCTTCTAGCTCCACCTGAATCAGATTCCAATCAATAACATGGTTAGGATCATGTAGATATTTTTTCAGCAAAGAGGCATGAAACACATTATGCACATTCACAGAAGCAAAAAATTCAAGCATGCATGCAACTGGTCCTATTCTATCCAATATCTCAAATGGACCACATAATCTGGCTGCTAGCTTTGTACAACTTCCCAACTTCAATGAACTCTTCTTGGGATTCACCTTCAAAAGCACATGCTCTCCCACTTTAAATTATCTAGTTTTCATGTTCTTGTCTGAATAACTCTTCTGTCTATCTTGTGCTTCCTTCAAATTATGCTTAATTTTAACCATCTGGTCTTCCATATTCTTGAGAAATTTTGGCCCAAGTACTACTCTATCAGTTGGGTTTTCCCAACTCACTGGAGTATTTCATTTTCTACCATACAAAGCTTCAAATGGGCTCATCTTCACCAAAGCTTGATACTCATTATTATAGGAAAACTCAACCAAATGCAAGTAATCTTCCCACTTACATGGATTATCCATCACATACATTCTCAACATGTCTTAAATCACTTCGTTGCCTCTCTCTGTCTGCTCATTTGACTATGGATGGTATGTTGTGCTAAAGTTCATATTTATACCAATTTAAATAATCCTCTCCAGAAATTTGAAGTGAACTTGGTATCTCTGTCTGAGACAATTGCCTTACGCATTCCATTCAACCTAGCAATATCCTTCATGTAAATTTATGCAATATTAGTTGTTGTATGAGTCATTTTTATAGGAACAAAATGAGAAGCATTTGTCAATTTATCAACCGTAACCATTATGAATCATGTTGTCTTGTTGTCTTGGGAAATTTAGTTATAAAATCAATTGTTACCACTTCCCATTTCTTCTCCGGAATTGACAATGTTTGTAGTAAACCCCTTGGGTGTCTATGCTCATCCTTCAGTCTTTGACATTCCATACACATGGAAATGTAATCAACAACATCCTTCTTCATTCCATGATAAAATAATTGGCTTCTTACTACTGCAATTGTTTTATGGTACCAGGATGTCCAAGATATGTCTAACGTACCCAACACCCAGGTTGGGCCACACCACATAAAAATCTATTCCTTATGACTCTGATACCATAATGTGACATTCCCCATCTCGAACGAGGGACGTTACGATGCATAATACACATGAACACAAAACTTCTTCTAAATAAAGTAATTATTTTACTATTAATCAATTTCCTGTAGCTTACAACTACAAATCTAAAACAAATTTATCTATTGTCTATAACCATAAAACATATGCATCTAAATCATGTTAATAATCAACATGGAATGCAACTAAACCACTCATTACAAAAACATATAATTCATTCTCATTTACGGAGAGTCACACACAATAATACCACTTGTAAATAACTTAGAAACAAGATAAAACACTGATATTTAAACAAGAATCATGAAACCAACTGCTTGGGATGGACGTTCCACCCAACCATAGAATTATTGTTCCAAATATCAACAACCATTCACCCCCGAGTTGAGGCTAGTAATCCAAAAAACAGGTAGGTATCTCACAGCCCACCCACAGCTCATAAAATTCATAATCCAACTGATATTCTCTGACAATTATCCCAATTATTCTACCATCTCTCTTCCTCCTAACCTTCCCAACCCAAGGAATGCACCATTCGTTTATTAGGAATAACCCAAGGGAAGTACCATATGTTTATCAGGGATAACCCAAGGGATGTACCATATGTTTATCAGAGTTAACCCAAGTAATGTGCTATTCATTTATCAGGGTCTCTTTGGTGCAGGTAACTGGGAATCTCTCAGCTAGGAACTCAAGGGAAATTGTTGCTAGGAAAACTATCAACAAACCAACAAAAAACACTTGTTGTTTTAGTGAAAATCACACAGGAGTTCACTCTTTAGGATTGAAAACCTAGCTCTTCAGTTATCCATCTCCAATTCACTCCAGTTACACTCTAGAGTTCACCCTCCACGACTACACCCACTCCCAAATCTCTTTGTTGGTCTCCCCTTTATTCCCATGCACAAAAAATGATGTCTTTAAAAAATGTTGTTCCAACCCATACAAATTTTCTCTCTTGTGGCTTGGCTTACTTGAATCACACTCTTCGCCAAGATGATTGTACTCAACCCCCATGTGCCCAATAACTCTAGGATGTGACCACTCACACCCACCTTGTTACATGTATTCAATGATTGGCTTTGGAAACACTCAATCATAAATGGGTGTTGGATTACTCAGAAGGGGGTGAATCAATAATAGTGATTTTTAATAATTTTTAACCACAATATATATATGAACAGTTTTACCAATATCATTCAACAAGTGCAGAAAAAATAAACCATGAACAATGAGCAACATACACATACACAATACACCAATATTTTTACGTGGAAACCCAATGCGGGAGAAAACCAAAAAACGTTTTTTTGTATATGTATTTAAGAAGTACATTCATTGGAAGCACCAACTTCCTTTGTTCTCCAGTTGCAAATGGAAGGAGGCTCCAACCCCCTATATTCTCAGGATACAACCTGAGGGAAGCTCCAAATCCCCAATTCTATGGCTACAACCATAAGGAGGCTACAACCCCCTATGTTCTCTGGCTACAACCGGAAGGTGGCTACAACAACCTATTATTTCCCTATCCAAATCGCCTTGAAGTATAAATGCTAAATGTAGACAACATGTCAATGTCACAGAATCAACACTGTCACTGTAATACCTGTCACTGAAATCTTGTCCCAACTTGTACCAATCTTCTTCAAAACTTTCCTATAGATCTGCGACCTGTATATATTGCAACACATGAGTATCCACACATTTCCCTACTACAACTCACAAATGTTCTCACCTCTATTTGTTGCAACTCACGGACTAAAACAAAACTCTGCTAGTATGCTAACACTCTTTATGTCTCTATGTCTTTGTTACTGTCTCAGTCTTTGTTATTGTTTGAACTCTTTGTATCTTCTCACAAACTGAATGATCTGATAGAAATAAATACTCATCCAATATCCAAGTAGATCTAGCAAAACCATGTTCTAGATTCATACATATGTCTATCTGAAACCCTTACATTATCCATACATCAAACCCTCACTGTTATGAAAAATCAACCTGTACTGATAACACTATATCTCAACTATAAACCCTCAAGCATACTCCAAATAACATAGGATATGTATTAACAAGATGCCCAATGAAGTATCCCAACAAAAAACAACCAATACAATAGTAATGTATCCCTGTAGATCTATGTGATATAGAATATATCATACAACCAATAGTCCCTCAAGCAAAAAACTCAATATCCCATGGTCATACCCCAAGAATTCACCAAATACCTACTTAAGAAAAACATATAACATACCTTTCATTATTGTAGATATATTTGTTGTACCTTCACAAACAGATATTCCTGTAGCCTCTTCTCAGCTCTGCAACTTGTCCCTATTGATATATTTGATCTTCCTTTTCTTCACCCTTTAGTAAAATCGTGGGTATCCATGCTTTTTCATTAGTAAACTTGCGGGTATCTATGCTTTGTGCCACTGTGGCCCACGAATATCCATGCCCTTCTAGTACTACAACTTGAGGATGTCTTCAGTAAAACCCTAGTTCAATAAACACAGTCTCGACCCTTCGACTCCTGGAAATTCACTCATCGTTGCTTCAAACTCACTGCTATATACTTTTCAATGATACCTTCCTAAAACATTTCACAAAACAGATATTCAATGTGCTCAAATTAGGTGCTAATGAGAGACCCTTGCTCTCTTATTTATACTCTCCAAGTAGCTTCCATTAGGGGTTATATTCTAATTGTTTTACCCAACTTCCTCTTTTTAGGGCTAGCCCACTTTTAACTACTTTACCCATTTGCAACCACTTTACCATAAATAGAAAACTCACCAGTTCTTGTTGCAACTAATTTATTTTTAATTATTTTCTTATTGCAACAAATTTTCTCATTATTAACTCCTTGTTACAACCACTTTGACTAGTAAACTTCTTCTAGGATCTTCTAGAATAATTGATCTCTTTGACCTTCTAGGGGATTCTATACAAATCATGAGGGTTCTCCAACTTCACTAAGCCATATCTCCTCAACCATGAATAACTACATGACGTACCACATATCACCAGAAATGACACGACATGTACTATCCATCTATGATAGTATTTCCTGCAATTGCACTGATCTTCATTACATAATTACTCAGACAAACATGGGTCCCTTATCCACACTTAATGGGAGTACCGAAATTTTCTATCGGACTTGCTTCAAGGTTTGACATCAATGACAACAAACCCAATTAATCAACAATGGGAAGGTTCATATACGATACACAAGTTTAGGAAAAATGGGTTAAATTAATATACACGGGTATTTCCCCCTTTGACCCCCCTCTTTCCCATTATCCTAGACACTTTCCTCTCTTGATGATTAATTCAACACCCATCTCTTGCCCATGTCCCCTTTAGCAGCTAACATCACATTTTATTATTAAAAAATTGAAATACAGTTCACATTAATTAAACTGGGGATTATAATGGGGATGTTACATTCACCCTTCCCTACAATTGTGCGTCGTCCTCAGTGAACTTTTATGCCAATACACACACACACATACACAAACACACACACACACACACATATACATATATATGAAAATTTACATCAGACTACTTAGAAATAAAAATCCTACAATTTAACAACTACAAAAACAGCTCCAACCATCAATATTTTCTTCCTCTCAACTCTCCAACCCAAGGAATGCACCATTCGTTTATCAGGGTTAGCCCAAGGAACATACCATCTGTTTATCAAGGCTAACCCAAGGAATGAGCCATTCATTTATCAAGGTACCCATTGCAGTTGGCTAGGAGTATGAGATGTTGTTCTTGAACTCTACCTTTCCAAAATGGAGTCTTGCATTCTGCCTCCTTCAAAATTTAAAAAAATTTACGGGTACTCTTCCCGCATGTTTTATTCATGCTCCCATGTAGAATCTTCAGGACCGTAGCAGGTCCATTGAACCTTTACCATCCCTATGGATTTTTTTCTCAACACTTTGAATTTTTGGTCCAACATACGTACTAGTTCCACCCGAAAACCCCCTTCGTGATCCACCTGGATCACATTCCAATCCATTATGTGGTTAGTATCAGACACATATTTATTTAACAATGACACATGAAATACATTATGCACTCTCATGGATGCATCCAATGCTAACAGGTATGCAATTGGCCCTATCTTTTCTAATATTTAAAAAGGCCCACAATATCTCGCTTCCAACTTCAGGAAACTTCCTAATCTTAGAGAACTTCTCTTTGCCCTCACTTTCAAAAACACATGTTTGCCTATTTTAAAATCTCTGAAAACTCTATTCTTGTCTGCATAAAATTTTTTCCTATCCTTGGCAACCTTTAAGTTATGCTTTATCTTTTTCATCTACTCTTCCATTTCTTTTAATAATTATGTCCCAACAATTGCTCTATCTATTAGATTATCCCAACTCATGAGAGTGTTACATTTTATGCCATACAATGCTTCAAATAGAATCATATTCAATGAGGCCTGATACCCATTATTGTAGGCAAATTCAACTAAATGAATATAATCTTCCCACTTTGATGGTTGATCCATCACATACATTCTAAGCATGTCTTAAATTATCTTGTTAGTCCTTTATGTTTTCCCATCTGACTTTGGATGATATGTTGTACTAAGATTTAGATTTGTTCCAAAGCCTTTGAACAAACCTTTCCAAAATTTTTAAGGAAACTTTGGATATCTATTTGAAACTATTGTCTTAATAAATCTATGTAACCTATAAACTTCCTTTATGAAAATATTTGCAATATTTGTTGCATTGTGTGTAGTCTTTATTGGAACAAAATGTGTTTCTTTAGTTAATTTATCCACCACCACCATGATGGAATCATGTTGCTTCACTGTTCTGGGAAGATTAGTAATAAATCAATTGTAAATACGCCCCACTTCCATTCAGGAATGAGAAATGGTTGTAGCAAAGTTGTTGTTGGACAATTGGTTTGGATAGTTGGTTGTCATTGATGTCAACTCTTGGAGAGTGATATTGGAGATTGATTTCAACCCTTGGAGAATTACAGAATCCCTAGAGATGTGGACAAGATCATTGGACAATTGTTTATCATCTATATGATCGATATTGATGATAAGTTAGTTGGGTACATTTGATGTATTCTACATGTAGCCCAGAGGTGTGGTTATGGGACTCAAAGTTTATTGAGGAATAATGACATGAAGGATAGTGAAATTACATGTAAGACTATCATATATGAATATTACACATCATGCCATTTCTGGTGATATGTGGAACGCCATGTGGTTCCTCACGATTAGGGAGATATGTCCTTGTGAAGTTGCAAGCCCCAAGGAAGGGTTAATAAGCCCTAGTTGGTTACAAGTCAATTAGTCAAAGGGGTAAATTGGTTGTAACAAGTGATCTATAGAAGCCCTGAATTAAGGGAATAAGTTACCTAGAAAAAGTACAAATACCCCTCAAGGAGCCATTGACAAGCACACACACACAATTACATTGAATATCTATCTAGTGAATTTTTATGGTCTAGTGATTTTGTTATGGTCTTTTTGGTCTTTTGGTGAATATGACGAGACTTATGAGGCAACGAAGAAAGTGAGAGAAAATAGAGAGAGTTTCATATCTACAGAAGGAAAGGGTTTTTGAAAAACCCTAATTACTGAGATCCTCGCGGGTTGCACTATATCTGTCAAGCGAGGCATCCTTGCGGGTCATCTAGTGTTTGTCTAGCGAGGCACTTGTAGAATTGAGATAGCATACTGGTACTAGGTTGTTGAAGGTCTGATGAAGCTACATGTCAGTTAACAGTGTAACAAAACATATACAAGATCAAAGGTAAGGGTTAAGGATTATAGTTTTGATGTTATGGTACATGCATGGTGATAATAGTATATGTTATGGTACCAGCATGGTGATGATAGTATGTGATTTGGTGCATCTTGGTAATGTGATGGTACATTGATTAGAGGCATTATTGGCTGGTTTTGTTTATGGTTTGGTCACATTTTATGGTGCATACTCGAGGTTTGAGGTTGTATCTTTGTGATTTTGAGGAGCATGCTTGAGGCATGTGTTTGAGGGCCTTGGTATATGACTTGAGGCACATCATTAGATGTATGGTACATGTTGATTGAGGTCTACTTGTTGAGATACATTCTTGGTACATATATTGGATACATTGGCACATGGTTTATGGTAGTTGGTTGAGGCATATAATGAGTGATATGACAATTGTTTGAGGTACATGGTTGGCATGTTGTATGGTTGATGATGTTATTGATATTGGTACATTGATAGAGGCACTTGTTGGTGATATTGATATATTCTTAGTACACACCTGGCACATATTCTTGGCATATGGTTGAGGCATTTAATTGATGATATCTTACGGTATATGGTATGGTGTTGTTGTACATGGTTGATGTGCATGGTTGGAACATGGTTATAGTATAGGTTGATGTGCATGTAGATGGTTGATGTACATGGTTGGCACATGGTATAGTACATGTGTTGATGATAAAGGTGTCATTGCATGGTTTATGCACTTGTTGTGGTATAGGTGGCATTACTACACATTGGAAAAATTGTGACGATCTAATTGCAACGTTATGAACAAAGTTGGCCATACTGTCACAAAATAAAGGAAATTTTGATTTTTTTTTCTCCATATTGCTCGATATTGTCACACTTGCGACATAATTTTCAAATCGTTTCATTAGTGACGATGTTCAGAAGATGTCTCTCTTGTGATAAAATCAAATGTGCATCGCACTTGCGACAGTGTGGAAATTAGGTTGTCTTCCCCCAATGGTCACCCATTATTTGACAAAGTCAAGATTGACTTGGTCAATAGTCATTGCAATTGAGATGTTCTGTATGTTGCACTTGCAACGGTCTAGACACTAGGTTTTCCCCACCTAACGATCACCCACTATTTGACAATGTCAACATTGACTTGGTCAACTATCATCAAAATTGCGACGTTATAAAATCTATAAATATGTTTCATTTTATGGATGTTGCAACAATTTTTCTATAACAACGACAGTTCAAAAAGGGTATAAGGTATTCTTGGCGAACAAAAATAGGTTTCTTTTTCATATGTTATAATAGAAAAATATAATAGATATTCTATTATACACCACTCAATTTTATAAGAAAATTATCAGTATATGTTTGTGGGGAAGAATGTCAGGAAACAATAGAGGTGAGAAAACAATTAAAGAGGGTGAAAAGGGTGACGATAAATGTTATTTCCCTTGCAAAAATTGTTGTACTAGACGTCCCGAAAGATTTTTAATAGAAACAACTAAAAAACATTGTAGAAAATATGGGCACATG
>ML792524.1:0-29567 GCA_009831015.1 Picea engelmannii
AGGCTTGAAATACAAACAAACAGACATGTTAAATTTTCAACGGTGGAGATCCATATACAGTTCATATTAACAACTCTATTGCATTCTGAGTTTCAAATTTGTGCAAGGCTTAATGACGAGAGAGAAGCCCCAAAGTGCCAAAATGTTGAAGTGTCGGAGGCACTTGGCACTCATCAGTGCATATGCATGGCACTTGTCCGCCAAGGACACATGGCATTCATTTCAGGCCACCACATCACTCTGGGACCGTACTACTTCAAGGGACTTCCATGATTTGCATTAAAAATCTCTCGAACTCTGAAGTGCCAGAGACACATGGCACTCAAGTGTCGGAGACACATGGAACTCATTCATCGGAGACACATGGCATTCATCTGGCGCTGACACGTGGTGTTCATCTGTTGAGACAGGTGGCACTCATTCGAAGTCATTTGGTTGCGTCATTCACCCATTTCCATGTGACATGTGTCACGCTTCTTTCCATGACACGTCAGAACCATGACGTCAGACCACCACATCAGATTCTGGAGATCATCCTCTAGGAGGTATTCTTTCTCAGCATTCAAAAGCTCATGAATTAGTAAGTGTCAGAGACATGTGGCTTGCATCTTGCGCTGACACATGGTGCTCATTTGTTGAGACATGTGCCACTGATTCGAGGTCATTTGGTTGCATCATTCGCACATTTCCACGTGACACATGTCACCCTTCTTTCCATGACACATCAACACAATGACGTTAGGCCACCATGTCAGATTCGAGAGATCGTCCTCCGAAAGGAATTCCTGCTCAACATTCAAAATATCTTGATCTCTGAAGTGTCGAAGTGACGAGAGACTGCCACGCCACTCTAGGAGAAAGTCACTTCAAGATATATTCATGCTCCACATTCAAAATCTCTCGAGCTCTAAGACATTTGCGCCATCACTAAAATGTGTCTAGGGGAGTTCTAATATGGCAGATGGATAGAACTTTAGTAGGGACCCTAAAGTAGCAGGGTCACCAAGATCGTAGATGGAAACAAGATTGATGACAACACTTCATTGCATAGACAAGAAATGCTTGAACGCTAATATCCTAGAGCGGTCCCACAATCGAAACCATGGTTAACTAGAGAGGTACGTGGCAGCTGGTGGTGGATTGCAGAAGTCGAAGCGGTATGTATCCAAACCACCCTCGACAACTTCTACAATCATGTGCTTATATGACGTCAGGTCGCCATGTCACTCTGGGATATTTTCACGCTGCAAATCTAGCCATTTCCAGTATCCTCAAACAGTGTGCAAGATTGTCAGGGATCAATGCAGAACTCAGTTCTGTCACTCCTAGTCATTCTCTGTCATTTTTAGTTCATTCCAACGCATGCATCAATCCAGTCCCATTGCCAGTATCATTTTTCAGTTGTTTAATTGCATGATTCTTTTAGATTAAGTTAATGAGTGGTCTTTTGTGTGTGATAAGAACCACTCTTTTGATTAAGTCAAGTGTGAAGTATACATTGTTGTACTCCAACAATGTTTTAGTCGTGTTAATAAGTTGTTCTACAATTGTTAATGTAGAGTTAAGTCTCATTCCCAGATGGATGAGAGTCTTTGCAAATCAGATAAATATGAAGTTTATGTATGTTTTGAGGGGTTCAAGATTTAGGGGAAAGGATATCAATACAACAACTAGTTGGACCTGTTCGATGCATGGATTAAATCTCTCTACCTGGTGAATATACTCTTGATGACAATGTTTCGTTCAAATTTTCATGTGCTTTTATCTTATCTTGAATACAGTTTTTTATTTGTGCAAAGTACATTTCATTTCTCTCAGCTATTGTGTAACTTGTCTTTATTTATACACAACCTATGAAAATAGCTAATGCTTGGGGAAGACTCTTTTTTATTGCAACTTGAGGGAGAGATTGCATTTTTGATACATGTTTAATATCTTGAAATGATATTTTAAGTATTAAACTTTTTGAGGTAGATTATTCATTGAGTGGTTCATTGTTTCCCTTTGTTTTTATTATTTCACTTGTCTATCATTTGTGTGCCACCAGCCAAGGAGGACCCTCATTCATATGATTTTTCCAACCCAACCATGCTCTTGTCTTGGTAAAACCGACCCTTTAACTGACCAACAAAACCCAAAAAACTGACCATCTTAAACTTTAGGTGGCCTAGCTTTTCCCTTTAGCATTGAGGTGCAGACTTTAGGACCAACTTATTTTGGCGCCACTGCTAGGGATCGGAGTAACGAAATATCTTTCTCTGGAAGAACGGAAATGAATAGATCTGATATTTGATGGTGAACATAGAACAAACACATTCAGACTGTAGATCGTTCATCGGTCGATTCCATGGTTAAATAATCCAATGGCGTCTTCACAATATTAAGAAGTCATATTTCCATATGTTATCCATCTTGGCTTAGATGTTTTCTCCTTTTAATTTCTCTGTTGTTCATGGTTTTCCAAATTTTGTTCCTACTATAGATGAGTGGGGTGATTTCTTTCCCAGATTTAGAGAACTTAAAGACGACAACCCTGCTAAGAATTTGATTGAGTTTCATGAACTCATGCATCAGTGGGGAATACATAATGAGGATGTATTAATGAAGATGTCCATGTACTCATTAGAGGGATATGCTCATGATTGGTTTTGATCCATGCCTCTTTCTATCATATCTTCCATGAAACAGTTCCATGCAACATTTAGTGATCATTGTCAGAGGCTTTTTCCAACTGATTTACTTCTTGAAGACTGTTGTGAATAACTTGGATCTCATATTCGACAACCACTTATTAGTTCTTCTAGTAGTGAAAATAAAAGGGATTTTTCCATTGAGGAAGTGGACGAAGATTCAATTACATATGAGTCTTCTTATGATCCTTTTATTCAAAAATATGATGTTGGGAATTACTTTAATGATGGAATTGATGATAAAAATGCTTTCAATACATATTACATTATTCTAGATGTCTCAGCTAGTCGTTGTTATGATGTTTCTATTGTTCTATGTTCTCATAAATATATGATTAACTATGAGGAAAGTGATGTTGAAGGTCACGAGCAAGTTTTTCCCCTTCCTTCTAAAATCGTTGAGAAACAAGAAATCTATAAGTCTGAAAATGACCTTCTGGAACAAGAACAAAAAAAAACCAGTCATGTAGAAGACATACTCTCTCATTTCAAACAACGAGATGAGTAGTATCAAGAGTGTTTTGTTTCCCTTAATGGTTGTGAAGCATATGATCTTAATAATTTGTTTCAAGGAGTACAAGAAGAGTTTAATATTATAAATAATGCATATCTCATACAACAATAACTTTGTCTTCTCAACCAGTTGGAGGCTTTCCACGAGTTTCAAGATCCAATAACAAGTTGGATGGATTCTTGTTTTTCCAAAATCCCAAAGGTTGTAAGTTTTAGCATGATCATCATTTGCAACCGTAGGTACTAGATGCCTTCTAACTTTTTGTCGCATTTGTTATACCCTATTCAGATTATTTTAAACGGTGACATTCATGGAGTTATAGTCGTCAGTCCACTGGTTTCTTGGTTTCACTGGAAATATGATTACACATGATTACTTGGTTTTCAGTTGAATAGAGTAGGTAGTAGGAGACTAAACTCTTAGTTCGAGTAGTTATTTTTTTAGTTCACATATTGTTTTCAGTATATTGGTTTTTTCAGTACATTGTGTGTAGATCAGAAATAAGACTTTGTAGCCCAACAAAGGCACTAGGGTGTAGTTGCAGTTTTAAGTTTCATATTGAATAAAGACTCCATATCGCAAGAAAGGAACTAGGGTGTAGTTATTGTGTTGAACTTCATAGATGCATGGTTGAGATGGAAATGGAAAAGATACATGGAAATAGAGGTAAGGAAAGGAAAGTGGAAAGCAAGTTATTAAATTCAAAGCAACTGATATGATGTTCTTAGGACCTCACAAGGAAGTGTTATCCCCGGTTGGAGTTAATGTGGTAACCTAGGTCTGCACCCTTGATCCTCCTCTCTCATTTCCCTATGGCTTTGTCAAATGTTTCCTCTTCTGGTTGGTAAAGTCAGTTTCCCATGTATTCAATGACTTGGTTTTCCTTATTGTCTTGCTTGACTAATTCGTTGCGTAGAGTTTTTCTATTTTTCTTTAAGGATAAGCACGTATCCTGATTTGGTTTGAATTACTTGTCATCTTGTTTTACATTAATTGAGCTTACAACAGGTCGATCAAGTATGTTTCATGGACATGGAACAACCATGAGAAAAAAATCATCATTCAAAGCAGTCCATTTCAGGATGAAATACAAGCAAATAGATAGGTTCAATTTTCAATGGTGGAGATCCATGTACATTTCATACTAATGACTCTCGTGCATTTGGAGTTTCAAAGTTGGGCAAGGCTTAATGACCAGGAAGAATCCCCTAAGTGTCGAAACGTCAAAGTGTCGGAGGTACTTGGAACTCATCAGTTCAGACACATCGCACTTTTCCATCATGGACACATGGCATTCATTTCAGACCACCACATCACTATGGGACCGTACTACTTCGAGGGACATCCATTCTTTGCATTCAAAAGCTACCGAACTCTGAAGTGACAGAGACACATGGAAATCAAGTTCTGGAGACACATGGCACTCATTTGTGGGAGAAAATTGAAATTCATTTGTTGATGACACGTGGTGTTCATCTGTTGAGACACATGGCACTCATTCCAGGTCATTTGGTTGTGTCATTCACCCATTATTTCCATGACACATTAGCACTATGATGTCAGGCCACCACATCAGATTCAGGAGATCGTCCTCCAAGAGGTATTCCTGCTCAGCATTCAAAAGCTCCTGAACTACGAAGTTTCGGAGGCACGTGGCTTTCATCTGGCACTGACACGTGGTGCTCATCAATTGAGACACATGAAACTCATTCCAAGTCATTTGGTTGCATCATTCTCCCATTTCCACATGACAGATGTCACCCTTCTTTCCATGACACATTAACACAATGATGTCATGCCACCATGTCAGATTTGGGAGACCTTCCTCTGGGTCGTATTCATGCTCAACATTCAAAAGATCTCAAACTTCGAAGTGTCGAAGTGATGAGAGAATTCCATGTCACTCTGGGAGAAAGTCACCTCGAAAGATATTCATGCTCCGTGTTCAAAATCTCCCGATCTCTAAGAAATTTTCTCCATCACTAAATGTGGCTAGGGGAGTTCTAATATGGCATACGAATAGAATGTTATCATGGGCACTAAAGTAACAGGGTCACCCAGATCAGAGATGGAAACAAGATCGACGACCACACTTCATTGTGGAGATAGGAAATTCTCAACAATTAACATCCTAGAGCGGTCGCGCAATTGACACCATGGTATAACTAGAGAGGTATGTGGCAGTTGGTGGTGGATTGCGGAATTTAGAGCAGTATGGATCCAAACCATCCTTGTCAACTTCCACAATCACGTGCTTATATGAAGTTAGGTGATCACATCACTCTGGGATATTTTCACGCTGCACATCTAGTCATCTCCAATATCGTCAAAAAATGCATAGGCATGTCAGGACTCAATACAAAAATCAGTCCTGACACTCCTAGTCATTCTATGCTATTTTCAATTCATTCGAGTGCATGCATCAGTATAATTTCATTGCTAGTAGCAGTTTTCAGTTGTTTAATTCCAGGATTCTTTTAGATTAAGTTAATGAGTGGTCTTCTATGTGTGATAAGAACCACTCTTTTGATTGAGTCAAGTGTGAATTATACATTGTTTTACTCCAACAATATTTTATTCAAGTTAATAGGTTATGCTACAATTGTTAATTTAGAGTTAAGTATCAGTCCGAGATGCACGAGAGCCTCTGCAACTTTGGTAAATATGTAGTTTTTGTACGTTTTGAGGGGTTAAGTTTTTAGGGGAAATGATAGAAATACAAAAACTGGTTGGACCCATTCGATGCATGGATTAAATCTCTCTACCTAGTGAATATACTCTTGATGAAAATGTTTCATTCAAATATTCATGTGTTTTTATCTTATCTTGACTACGGTTTTTGATTTGTGCAAAGTACATTTCATTTCTCTCGTCTATTGTGTAACTTGTCTTTATTGATATGCAACCTATGAAAATAGCTAATGCTTGGTGAAGACTTTTTTTTTATCGCAACCTAGCAGATAAATTGCATTTTTGATACATGTTTAATGTCTTGAAATGATATTTTAAGTATTAAACTTCTTGCAATAGATTATTCGTTTAGTGGTTTGTTGTTTCCCTTTGTTTTTATTATTTCACTTGTCGATCATTTGTGTTACCCTAGCCTAGGATGACCCTCATCCATATTATTTTTCCAACCCAACCATGCTCTTTTCTTGGTAAAACTGACCCTCTAACTGACCAACAAAACCGAAAAAACCAACCATTCTAAACTTGAGGTGGCCTAGCTTTTCCTTTAACAGTCAGGTGCAGACTTTAGGACCAACAGTCTCTGTGATCATCATTGTGTCTTAGGTGAGACCTTCTTTGGCCTTGTATAAATATTGATATGTCGATGGTTTTTGGTTTTCGTTGGTCAACTATGGATGAACCCTGGGTGTAAACTCTACAACGTTATGAAGGATGCGTACAAACATGAAACAACCCAACAATAGACTCCTATATTTTCTTTCACGTAATGTAATATATCATCTTGAGAGGAAATGGAAATCCTTTTCCCTTGTTCCCATTAGAAATCAAGGCCACTATTTTCATATGTTCAGTGGAATTGTTAAAATAAGGAAGGATTCTTACAATATGGTTGTCATGATTGAAATGGAAGATGGAAGACTGATGAAGCTAAAATGGAAATTTTACCACACACAAAATGCTACCTGCCTCTCTCATCATGACATGGGTATAATTTCATATAGTTATTTGGGGCATGCTACTTCTTCCATATTAATTATCATGTAACATCCCCCGGCCACCCTTGTCGAGGTAAACACCACTAACTCAAAACCATTTTTTTTGAAAACGGTTGTAACACACCCAACCACCCATGATGATCATGCTGCTTGAAACTATCATGCCCTAACACCATTTTGTAGCATCCCCGACCACCTAGGTCATGCCATGCTACCTTAACTCTGCTTTGTTCAAGATCCGAGAACATTCTTTTGTAAATTCCCGCCTTAGAGGCTTGTTGGGATATGCCTGAATTAAAATTTGTGGAAGAAAATTTACCAAATGATTTACATTATGCTAACAAACAACATAATGAAAAAATAACAGTAAAATCATACATGCAGTATTCATAGGAAAAACCCATAAACATAACAGTCTATATAAATACAGAACATGTAACCAAACATGGAAATGGTACTTATCATTTAATTGAAGTACCCCAATTGCATGAAGACCTTCCACGAACCTCGCAACCATATACCACACTGCTCATCACTCTCAGCAATGGGTCACCCTCGAGATGGGACTAAACTCCAGCCAAGCAAAGGGTTTGCTAAGCTAGGATGGGACAAGAAGAAATTGCATAGTCAACAGGAAGGGCTTCCTTGAAGGATCCAACTTACACACACAAATCACAGCCTCTCATTCCCTAGATTCCTATCCCACCCTAGGAAGTATACACCTTCACTATCCAATAGTCCATTGATTGATCCACTTCCCTTATAGGGCTAAAACAACAAGTCGAATCATGAATTATCAGAGCGATGTAGTTGTTCTTGGGATCCCTCTAGGAGAACTCACTTCCCCAACAAACTCTCTCACCTGGAGAGAGTTTCTCGCATGCCATGTTACACACACAAATCACATCCTCACACTTCCTCGAAGGAGCTAACTTACACACACAACTCACAACCTCTCATTCCCCACATGCCTCTCCCACCCCTGGAATTATACACCTTCACTATCCAACATTCCATCGACTACTCCACTTCCCTTCCATGGATTCAAAAACAGGACAAATCCAAAATTCTCAAAGTGTTATAGCTTTTGTTAGGCTCCCTCTATGAGAACTCAGTTCCCCAGCAAAATATATCACCTGGAGAGAGTATCTCACAGGCCTAACAACCTTTTTCTTCATTCCGCCTCCTAAGCTAATCCAATAAGGTGTCAACAACAACAACAACATCTCGTTTATAGACACATGTGTAGGTAGAAACATAAATCAGGTAAGGCAGGGTACAGGTTGAGAAAAATACCAGAGCATATAGTTACAAAGGGTCACCATGGAAGAGGGTTCAACAATGGCGGAAAAAGGGGTGACTGCGTGCATTCTCAGTGCATGTGCGAACTAGACAAGGGATGGCAAGAATCATGATCGATCCAAAATTGTGAAAGCTACCCCCACAATAATGGAAATTCCCACATAAATCTGCATGCATCCTAGATGAAAGTAGGTTCTTCTAGGAGTTTGTTCCTATCCACTTGGAGTTTGTTCCTCTCACCAAAGGAACTTAGGATTACTAGGTTTATTTCCCAACTTTAGTATTTTCAAGAAATACATTATAATATTCCCTTGGGTTAATCCCTCAATCTTAGCCCCTCTTTCCTTTCATCTTATCCCTGTCCCTTTCCCTACCTAGTGGAGCTTAGTCCCCCATCCTCGTTTATCATGGTCGGTATACAGGCATTGATGTATTATATTAATGATATGAGTGTTACATTTACAAAAATAGGCTCATTGGCCTTTGCATCTAGGCTCACCAGCCTAATAATCTCATAATCCTCATATCTTATAATAACTTGCCTCACCATCCTATCAAACAGGTTTATGATTACCCTCCACTTATTTATGCACTGTCCTCAGTGCATTATATACCATGTATAATTCAAAATTCTTCAAAAAGCTCCAAGACTTTTCTATTGCAAACTTGTTATTGACCCGGTGCTCTTCTTTCAAGCGCCTATTCTTGTATTCATACTGTAGCTGGAACTCATTTTCTCTCCTCTATAGAGATTCTTCAGGAAATAATCCATTTCATTGTTCCATTTTACACACCCTCCTTATGGAAGCTACCATGCCATAAGAATTTTTGAGTTGCCTCATCCTTGTTGCACTCACCCTTGTAGGCTTAGAAATCCTTTCACTGCTACAAAGTACATCAAAAATCAATATTTCCAAGGATTGCACACATAAGGAGAGTGCCAAACCATTACTAGAACCTCTCACCCAGGTTCTCCATTAAAGGCCTTCAGTGTCTCCAACAACAGTTGTTCTTCCAACATTACAACTGTGATCAATATTGTCTCATCTGCAACACACACATGCAGTTATCATGAGAGAACATAAAATGATTCACTTAGAACTTAAACTTATTTCATAAGGAATTCAACTTTTCCAAAAATATGAAATTCTATTTCATAATTTTTCATTGTTGTTGCAATATTATGATGGAGTCTTCCTTTTGGATTTCAACAAGCACCCTGTTGAATACCATTTTTCATGCAATGCTTCTATATTTCATTCAGCCAACAAATTGTCAGTATTTCTTGTACATCATACTTTTGTTGCAATATGTACAAAAACCTTATAACATGACATTAGAATTTTTTTCACTAATCAATTCAATAACAACTACAAAAAAAATAATTAGATAAAATGAATTACCATTATATGCATACACCTATTCAAATATAAATAAGTTCATTACCTCTTTTTTCTGAACAAAATTTTTTTCGTAGTTAATGCTCATGTGACTACTTGACTTGTCAATTTCCTATTGCAATGTCTAACATCTCCTGAAATGTTCTCAACTCCATGAGTTAGAAACACTTCAATCGTTAGTATAATTATTTCCATGCAATAATATATATGCATTCACTCACAAAACACATTCAGCAAATGCATTTAAGTATACAATTCTTTCATGCCTAAGTGCAACTCTGATACTTACTAGGCATGAGTGTAACTCTCAATGTGTATCTATTTAATGCACCTTTGCATTGATTTTCATAATGATCTTTATCTAAGTCATGTATCTCACCATCCATAAATTGGAAATTTTCCCAATGTCTTGACACCTTCTCCACACACT
Source organism: Picea engelmannii (assembly GCA_009831015.1). Classification (NCBI taxonomy): domain Eukaryota; kingdom Viridiplantae; phylum Streptophyta; class Pinopsida; order Pinales; family Pinaceae; genus Picea; species Picea engelmannii. Next base: position 10,023 of record ML792524.1, read on the forward strand.
TCCCATTGTCTTTTTTATTATTTGGATGCCTTCCTTTCTGAACCAAACACTACACCAAGGATATAATTATGCAGTGTGCATTAGTGTTAGAAAAAAGGTTGCAATCCAAGTATTATTTAAAGATAAGAAGTTTTTGGGTATTCATGTGGTATTTAACCTTTCCATATCCATACCTTTCCATATCCAACCATGTCCTAGTCTCATGCATGACTAGTTTTCTTGGCATCATTCCTATAGCATGTTCTTGTCTTTTATTTCTTTGGTTATTACCCCATAACCAAAACAACATGACATGTTACTATGTGAGTGTGTGCATTTTAAAGTTAAAATATTTTATATCTATAATGGGCCTTGACGCAGAGCGCGCCATCAGACACGTCTGCTTCACCAGGACCTTCTTTTCCCTAGGCACGAAGAGCTAAATTGCTTCTTCAAATCCCTTATCGGGACTCATCTAGCACCCACAGGGCTCCCTTGACGATCTCCCTTTATTTCTATTGGGAAATCAGACTTCACGTATTCGTAATCCTTAACTCCCAGATTCGGGTCTCCAAATCCCCGAAACCCGATGAAAGTTCCTTAACGTTTCCCTTTGCTCTTATAGGGAATTTTCCCAATCAGGAAATCGGCACTTATGAGGTCGTAGATCACTTACCTCATGGATCCCCGATTCCTGATCGGTGATGATACTATGCAACCCTTAGCTCCCTCCGGCTAATTCTTTCGCACGTGACCTGCTGGTCCACTTGACCACAGTGTTTCCCCTATCGTAGTTTCGAACTTCACAGAATTGAAATGCGTAGAACTTACACCTTCGTAATTCCCGATTCTTCGATTTCTGATGCCACCTGGCATCGACTCCCCACCAGGGTTGACCCTTCGACACCTATCCTCCACTAGAATGTTACAATGGTGGGACCGTCGCGTTTCGGGATTCTGCAACTTCTCCTGTCGTGAGTTTCTTGACACCAAGAATCCCGAAATACCGAACCACAAACTCTTTCAGATCCTCGGACATGTGTCTCTCGGATCAACGGCTATGACCGTGTCGGGAAATCGCGGATTGCGATTTCGTTATGCTCAAGTCTCCCAACTCCAGAAAACCCGATATCCCGAACTCCAATTCTCTGGGATCATTCACCACGTGTCCCTGCTGTTTGGATGGCTCTGATCCAATCGAGAAATCGTGGATCGCGATTCCTAGATGCAAGATTTCCTTTCCTTTGGGAAAACCCGATGCTCCAAACGTCGACTCGTCCAGATCTCCTACCACATGTCCTGCCAAGATCAACGGTTGAGATCCTTTCTCGGGATTTCGGGCCTTTCAAGGTCTCGATTCTCAACCTTATGAAAAATCGATGACGCCAATATCCCAATGTCTCCTCCGGGTTCTTCCTCTGCTCCTTCGGGATTAAACCCCGTGCTACTTCTCGAGATCTAACGGCTGACGGGATTTCGCAATTTCCTCAGTGAATCCTGACCATCAATTCCTCCTCCTTGAGGATTTCTTGAGGAGGCTAAATGTCCTTTCCCAGAACTTGCTCTCCAACACCTGCGCTTGCAAATCCTACTCGAACCTTCCTTGACCCAAACCTCCTGGGATATATTTCAATGATACCACGAAGGTACTAAACCTCCTGATCTTTTCCACTCTGATTCTTTCAGAGGAATTTGTGCACACTCCTCGTGCTCGACGTTCAACGACTTCTCAAGTGTTGAATCCTTCCGACTCTGCGCACTTTCTGCAACAACAGTCTTCAATCTCCTTTGCTCAACTTAACAACTGAGAATTCTTCTTCAGCCTGTGAACCCCTTTGCACGGCTTCAACAACTCACTTCCACTTCTGGGTGAATGAGAATAAAAGTTAAACTACTGAGCCCTCATCAACGCACTCTTTGCGGATGAATTCGACTGCACACCTTCCAGGAATCTCCTGGCTCAGATAGAGAAACAATTGAAACTCATTCCATCTCTCCCTTTTTAGAATTCAGTTTGGAACATGAAATCACATGCACAACATATACAAAGAAAATGCATAATAAGAAACAAACATTCATGAGCACATCAACAATACACAGAGAAAACAACATAAACCATGTACTTGAATCAAAGCTTCCTTCTATAAATTCAAATGTCTATACATGGGTGTTCTTCATACAGTATTCTCTGCTGGATATTCTCTTCTGTTGAATGCTTGATAATCCAGAATAATGTTACAATGTACAATGAGGGTGTGTATATCCGTTTTCCCTCTCAAACTCTAAACTATCAAATCTAGACTTAAACATCCTATCTACCAGCATTAAATCTATTAAATGCCTCCTATCTACCAAAGGACGAGAGCTTAAAGGCTCAAGGTCCAATACAATATACAAATGCGCCTCCATGAATGGTTCATTAAAGACTTGCGCTACAATCCCAAAGCACTTAAAAAAATTGGGTTTGTTTATCCAGTTGATCTCCGCTTAATGTGTTGGCTCGTTTGATGAGTTGGCGATGCTCCTGCATCATACTCCTCGGCTTGAAAACTTTCATGGGATCCTGTCCCTGACCTCCTACATGGTTTGTCCATGGTTTTGAATCTCTACTTCAGTTTCCCAGCTAGAATCTTCCATTGGATGGTTGCTCCATTTGACCAGATACTCAAAGTATTCTTTTCGCCTGGTCTTCTTACCTATTCGTTTGTCCAGTATACATTCCATCTGTGGCTTCTCTGCAATCGGCATCTGCTTCTTCCACTGGACTTCTGGCTGTTCATCATTTCCAGCTCCTTCTTTCTTAGCCTTATATGGATATAAGTCTGAGACATTGAATGTCGGAGATATTCTGATCTCATCCGACAACTCAATTTAATAAGCATTTTCTCCCAATTTCTTCAGGACTCTGCATGGCCCAATTTTCTTCATTTTGAGATTATTGTGTGTTCCCCTTGGGAACCTTTCCTTTCTCAGGTGTGCTAGAACTAGATCACCAACTTTGAACTGAAGTTGTCTCCAATGTTGATCTGCTCTGCGCTTATATTCCTGGTTTGATTCTAGCAATCGCTTCTTCACCCTGCTGTGAAGTTCTTCCATCGCCTCTGCGAATTCTTCAGCGCTCGCACTCTTGGTTATTATCTGTTCTGAATCCCTCAGTTCAGATACTCCTCTCAGTTGTCTTCCATATACGATCTCAAATGGAATTTTTCCTATGCTTATGTTCACTGAAGCGTTGTACACGAACTCTGCCTGTGGCAACACATTGTCCCAACTGCTATGGTGCTCTGTCACCAAGATTCTGAGTAAGTCTCCCAGACTTCTATTTACCACCTCTGTTTTCCCATCCATATGAGGATGATAGGATAAACTAAACATCAATTTAGTCCCCATTTTCTTCCAGAGTGTCCTCCAAAAATGTCCAATGAATTTTGTATCCCTGTCCGATACTATACTTCTGGGTAACCCGTGAAGTCTAATGATCTCCTTGAAAAACAAATTTGTGATGTGAGTCGCATCGTTGGTATTTTGGCATGAGATAAAATGTGCCATTTTCGAAAACCTGTCAACCACCACAAAGATTGAATCATGTCCTCTTTGAGTCCTAGGCAATCCCAATACGAAATCCATGCTGATTTCATCCCAGGGCCTCTCGGGTATGGGTAATGATTGATAGAATCCTACATTATGTTTCCTGTCCTTTGAATGCTAGAAAATTCTACATCTGTCGACAAACCTTTTGACTTCTGACCGCATCCCTGGACAAAATTATGCTTCGCTTAGCTTTGCAAATGTCTTGTCCTAGCCAAAATGCCCTGGTAATCCACCATTGTGCTTCTCCTTTAACAGATTCTCCCTCATGGAGCAATTCGGAATGCACAGTTGATTTCCTCTGAACAACAGTCCATTTTGGATCATGTAATCTATCCATGGGATTCTGTCTCTGAGAACTGGATTCTCATCTTCTTCATATGCCTCTGGAAAATCTGCATCACCTGCATACATGTCCCTAAGATTTTCAAAACCCAATGTCTTGACTCAGAACTCTTGCAGCAACAAACACTTCCTGCTCAAAGAATCAGCCACTTTGTTAGCAGTACCTGAAATGTGTTTAATCAAAAACGTGAAATTCTACATATACTCTACCCATTTAGCATGCTTCTGATTCAACTTCTCTTGTTGACTCACAAACTGTAATGCATGATTATCACTATACAAAACAAATTCTTTTGGCATCAAGTAATGACTCCATTTCTTCAATGCCTGTATGATAGCATAAAACTCTTTATCATACGTGGAGTATTTCACTTTTGCCTCATCCGACTTCTTGTTGAAATATGCAGTTGGTCTGTCCTCCTGGCTCAAGACCGCTCCTATGGCAAAGCCACTTGCATCACATTTCACCTCGAACACTTTCATAAAATCCGGCAACACCAAAACCGGTTGTTCTGTGATCTTCCGCTTCAACAGATTGAAGCTCTTCTCTTCCTCTTCAGTCCAATGAAAAGATTTATGTCTTTTCTTGACAGTATCCATCATTGCTGCGCTAATTCCACTAAAATTCCTGATGAATTTTTGGTAGAAACTAGCCAGTCCATGAAAACTTCTCACCTCAGAAATATTTCTCGGTGATGGCCAATTCTTAATTACCTCCACTTTACTTGGATCCATATTCAATTCATTTGCCGATATGACAAACCCCAAGTAAATGAGTTATGTCTTCATAAATGAAGATTTCCTCATGTTGATCAACAACTTCTCTTGTTGTAGCTTCCTCATTACTGCAGCTAAATGCTTCAGATGTTCTTCTTTTGTTTTGCTAAAAATCAATATGTCATCTAGATAAACAATGGGAAACTTACCAATGAATTCCTTCAACACTTCATTCATCAACCTCATGAAGGTACTCGGTGCATTCGTCAAGCCAAATGGCATGACTAGCCATTCATACAATGCTTCGTTTGTCTTGAAGGTTGTTTTGCATTCATCGCCTTCCCTCATGCGAATCTGATGGTATCCTCTTTTCAAATCAACTTTTGAAAAAAAATTGGCTCCACTTAAACAGTCCATCAAGTCATCCATCCGTGGAAATGGAAACATGTACCTGATGGTTATCTTGTTAATGGCCTTGGAATCAGTGCACATTCTCCAGCCTCCATCTTTCTTTAGACTTAGTACTGTTGGAATGGCACACAGACTTAAACTTTCCCTGATCAGTCCTTTATCCAATAGTTCCTGCATCTACCTTTTAACTTCTTCTTTCTCCTGTGGCGTCAACCTGTACGCAGATTTGTTCGGCAAACTAGCTCCTGGTATGAGATCAATATGGTGACTCACACTCCTCATCAGTGGCAGCGAATGAGATAATTCGTCTACCACAATGTCAGTGAACTCTTCTAACAGTTCCTAAATTTCTTCCGGAAAATCATCCACTTGTGCTAGTCAAAACGATTTTTGGTTTCCTGACCACAAAGAATTGTGGATCTTCCTTCTTGTTTACTTCCGCCAGAAGTTCCTTCCCACTCATGAGACGTATAGTATTTCTCGGCTCTGGTTTTACTTCTTTATCTTTAATTGGAAGTAGCATATGTGTTCTTCCATTCTTCTCCAAAGTATACATATTCATCTTCCCATCATGAATTACGTTCCTGTCATATTGCCATGGTCTACCTAGCAATAAATGACATACATCCATAGGAATAACATCACAGAGTATTTTATCATTGTACCCTCCTATATTGATGTCAACTAAGAACTGTTTAGTGACACTTACCTGATGTCCCTTCTGTAGCCATGAAACTTTGTATGGACTCGGGTGATCAGTTGTCTCCAGCTCTAGTTTCTCCACCATCTCGGTTGAAACGAGATTATCTGTGCTACCACTATCCATGATAACCTTTCACTTCCTATCTTTGGTCTTGCATGTGGTTCTGAAAAGTCTGTTTCTTTGAGCTATGTCCTCCACCTCCTTCTCGGGTGTTAAGAGAACCTTAAGCATCATCAATGACCTTCTGTCTTCTGCGTCTTCTGCCTCATCATTTCGCCTCTGTGCCTCAACGATGTGAGCTTCTCCTCCATCCTTATTCTTATCTGGACAGTCAACTGCTTTGTGTACATTCCTCCCACATGTGTAGCATGTGATGACTTCACCTCTACCTCTTCCTCTACCTCTGGTACGAGGAAATGTGTTATTATCATCATATCCTCTGCCCTGTTCTATATGATGCCTTCACTGTTCAGTGTGCTGGCCTCGCTGTGAATTTCCACCTCTTTTTGTTCTCATCTGAGGATTTTTCCAGTCGTCCTTAGATTTCTTGAACCTATCTTGAGCAAATGACTTTCCTTTTGGTTGGCTCCTACCTCGGCCTCACTGTCCTGGCTTACGGCTCAGCTTTTCCTCAGCTTTCAAAGCCATTTGATACACATCCTCCACCGTTCTGATGGTTGTCATACTCATCTCATCCTGGATGTCGTATCTCAAGCCATTCAGATACCTGGCAACTTTTTCATCATCCCTCTCCCGATGACCTTCTCTGATATTGATCTTGTAGAATTCTTCAATGTATTCCTTCACTGTCATCAACGTCTATCTCAGGTTCTGCATCCTCTTGAACAGAGTAATTTGGTAATCCCTTGGGATGAACGTTTCCTTCATTTTCGCAATCATTCAATCCCAGCTTTTGATCTTCTGCTTTCCTTTGGAACGTCTATATTCTTGAAGCTCATCCCACCATAAGGCTGCGTGTCCCTTCAATTTTGTGACAACATGCCTAACCTTATTATCTTCTTCGATATCCTCATAATCAAAGTAAGTGTCAAGAGCTCTAATACAATCCAGTAACTCTTTTGCATCCAGATTCCCTTCATAAGTCGGAATGTCCATCTTTGTTTTCGAACTCATCCAGGTGATAGATTTGATCAATCGCTCATTGGATGCATCTTCGGCTGCAACTTCTCCTTGTTGTTCATCTTCAACTTCACCTTTGGAGTCACTCAGATCTCCAGCACTGGCTGTGTATCTCTACGCTGCTTCCATATCTTCTAATCTCGCTTGAAGATCACGTATTTTCCTTTCCATCTCTGGCACCTGTGCTTGTCTCCCTCTTCCTCTCTGGTTTCCCCTATCCTCTGGATCAAGTGATTGTATTTCTCTCCTCAGCGGCATGGTGAAATTTTCTCTTCTCCTCTGCTACAGAAAGCAAAGAGATTTTCTCGCTCTGATACCACTCTGACGTGTGTATCAGAGTGCTTTCCTTTTCTGCCTTTCTTCCTGCCTAAAATATACAGACAAGAACTAGCTCTGATACCACTCTGATGTAGAGCACGCCACCTGGCATGTCCGCTTCACCAGGACCTTCTTTTCCCTAGGCCCGAAGAGCTAAATTGCTTCTTCAAATCCCTTATCGGGACTCTTCTAGCACCCACAGGGCTCCCTTGACTATCTCCCTTTGTTTCTATTTGGAAATCGGACTTCACGTATTCGCGAGCCTGAACTCCCAGATTTGGGTCTCCAAATCCCCGAAACCCGATGAAAGTTCCTTAACGTTTCCCTTTGCTCTTATCGGGAATTTTCCCGATCGGGAAATCGACACTTGTGAGGTCGTAGATCACTTACCTCGCGGATCCCCGATTCCCGATCGACGATGATACTCTGCAACCCTTAGCTCCCTCCAACTAATTCTTTTGCACGTGACCTGTTGGTCCACATGACCACAGTCTTTCCCCTATCGGAGTTTCGGACATCGCAGAATTGAAATGCGTAGAACTTACGCCTTCAGAATTCTCGATTCTCTGATTTTCGATGCCACCTGGCATCGACTCCGCACTAGGTTTGATGCTTCGACACCTATCCTCCACTAGAATGTTACGACGGTGGGATCGTCGCGTTTTGGGATTTCGTGACTTCTCCTGTCGTGAGTTTCTTGACACCAAGAATCCTGAAATACCGAACCCTGAACTCTTTCAGATCCTCGGACATGCGTCTCTCGAATCAACGGCTATGACCATGTCGGGAAATCGCGGATCGCGATTTCGTTATGCTTGAGCCTCCCAACTCCAGAAAACCCGATATCCTGAACTCCAATTCTCCGGGATCATTCACCACGTGTCCCTGCTGTTTGGACGGCTCCGATCCAATCGGGAAATCTCGGATCATGATTCCTAGATGCAAGAGTTCCTTGCCTTTGGGAAAACCCGATGCTACAAATGTCGACTCGTCCAGATCTCCTACCACGTGTCCTGCCAAGATCAACGGTTGAGATCCTTTCTCGGGATTTTGGGACTTTCAAGGTCTCGATTCTCAACCTTATGAAAAACCGATGACGCCAATATCCCGATGTCTCCTCTGGGTTCTTCCTCTGCTCCTTCTGGCTTAAACCCCACGCTACTTCTCGAGATCTAATGGTTGATGGTATTTCAAAATTTCCTCAGTGAATCCTGACCATCAATTCCTCCTCCTTGAGGATTTCTTGAGGAGGCTAAATGTATTTTCCCAGAACTTTCTCTCCAACGCCTGCGCTTGCAACTACTACTCGAACCTTCCTCGACCCAAACCTCCTGGGCTCTCTTTCAACGATACCACGAAGGTACTAAAACTCCTGATCTTTTCCACTCTGATTCTTTTAGAGGAATTTGCGCACACTCCTCGCGCTCGACGTTCAACGACTTCTCAACTGTTGAATCCTTCCGACTCTGCGCACTTTCTGCAATAGCAGTCTTCAATCTCCTTTTCTCAACTTAACAACTGAGACTTCTTCTTCAGCCTGCGCACCCCTTTACACGGCTTCAACATCTCACTTCCACTTCTGGGTGAATGAGAACAAAATTTAAACTACTAAGCCTTCATTAACGCACTCTTTGCGGATGAATTCGACTACACACCTTGCATGAATCTCCTGGCTCAGATAGAGAAACAATTGAAACTCATTCCATCTCTCCCTTTTTAGACTTCATTTTGGAACATGAAATCACATGCACAACATATACAAAGCAAATGCATAACAAGAAACAAACATTCATGAGCACATCAACAATACACAGAGAAAACAACATAAACCATGTACTTGAATCAAAGCTTCCTTCTATAAATTCAAATGCCTATACATGGGTGTTCTTCATACAGTATTCTCTGCTGGCTCTTCTCTTTTGTTGAATGCTTGATAATCCAGAATAATGTTACAATGTACAATGAGGGTGTGTATATCCATTTTCCCTCTCAGACTCTAAACTATCAAATCTAGACTTAAACATCCTATCTACCATCATTAAATCTATTAAATGCCTCATATCTAACAAAGGACGAGAGATTAAAGGCTCAAGGTCCAATAAAATATAAAAATGTGCCTCCATGAATGGTTCATTAAACACTTGCGCTACAATCCCAAAGCACTTAAAAAATATGGGTTTGTTTATCCAGCTGATCTCCACTTGATGTGCTGGCTCACTTGATGAGTTGGCGATGCTCCTGCATCAAGCCTTTAGCATTTACCATACCTAGTGATATTGTATTCATGTTAATGCATTTAAATAATACCATATTGTGTATTATAAAATTCTATCTGGGGAAATTATCAACTAAATTCCCCTTCAAAAATTATGCAATATATTTTCCCAAGAAATACTTACCTGCATAGTTGTCGTTAAATAAATTTGATGATACCTGGTTAGTTGACTATAGTAGAAGATTTCATGCCTCTTTATCAGACTTATAACCAACACTTTAGTTTTTTGTTTCTTCCTTACATATTCAACAACATTATCAGCAACACTTGCAACATGCAAGCATTCTCTCTTTATGGTTATCCCAACAAACCATAACATATTTGTCACTACAATAATTGCAACAACTTATTTATCCTTGTGTCACTTCTCTTGATGATCCTAGAAGTCTTCAATTCTTCCCTGATTCCTGATTCTTCTTATGCTCTCACTGTAATCACCATGCATGATTATTTTTTACTTGAGCACTTTCTAGCCAAATCACTCCTGGCTTCCTTTACTTTTCCATCTTAATACTCAGCTAATATTAACCTTCAGATTTTATTTATTTTTTGGATCTATCTATCCCAACTCATAGTTGGATGAATTACAATTCCAAAACATGATATTTTATAGACCTTGGTTTCTTCAGCATCCATTTACTTTTCAACTGAACTACTTTATCCATTTCCTAACTGACTACCTTAGTACTTGAGGTTTCACGCACCCTTCTCTTCTATTTTCCCACTAATATTAAACTTGAATTTCATATCCAATCTCTAGCATACTGTAAGGATGCACATATGCCCCCTTTTCTAGTTGCATATAATTATTTGACATCCATTTTTGAAACATTTCTTCAGTTGCATTTCTAGAATTTCTCTAATAGCTACAACCCAAAGAATTCCTTGGATTTTCCTAAGATTTCATTTTTCATAAATGCAAGTGAATGTATTTTTATGATGGTCTAAGACAACATGATTTTGGTCTAAAAAATACATACCAATTAATAAATCATAAGAACCCAATGGTAGGATGTTCAAATATTCCATGGTACTTAGCCCATTCATGTCCACTAGAGATGATTTAACCAACTCAATAAATTTTCTCTTGGTTCTTGTAGCCATATGTACTATCCAAGATTTATCATGCTTGCTTCTTGGTAGAAGCAATATTTCCACAACTTTAGAATCTATGTAACTATGACTATCCCATGAATCTATCAAAATAGTAAAGGCATGGTTATTGATCATACCTTATACTTCAATCATGTGTTATCGAAACTCTGTTTGCTTGTTGTCTAAGGATGCATAGATCCTTGGTACACTTTTGCCCATGTCCTCCATTGTTTAAGATTTTTGTTAATTGTGGATAGCTCTCACTTTGACACGTTTGTGAGGACAATCTCTATACATAAGATCTTCTTTACAACCCTAACATTGAATAGGTGGTTTCCTTGGCCTTGGCCCACTGTAAGGTAGTTAGAGAGGTAGTGGGGGGGGCCAGAGGGCCCATAGTGATAATAGTGGAGGTCATTCAATGTAAGGTTGACTAGGTCCACTATATTATTAAATAAGGCCCACTATGGTAGTTAGATATAATAAATGGGTAATTAGATATAATAAATGTAACATGACTTCTTAGAAGGTTCAACTTATAGAAGATTTCTCCTCTAGAATTTTCTTAGGTGATGGTAGAACTATATAAAGGGGTACAAGAAATTTAACGAGACATGAAGAGAATTATTGTATTTGGAGCAGTAGCTCAATAGGAGGATGCCCCTTCGAAGATTCAAGTGAATAGGAGAGGATCCCTTCCATAATAGGATCCATTGTATGATGTTTCCCTACCTCAAGGGTTTAATAATAATAAAGTGTGGTCTCTTCTATCTTGCTTTGTGGATCTATTTTTTATTCAGTATTTGTGGTGATTATATTTATAGATCTATTTAGGTTCTTAACAAGTGGTATCAGAGCACTTTCCTTGGGCAGACATTGTGGACAAATATTTTTTATTTTTGCAGATTTGTTTTTCGGAGCAGAAAAAAAAGGGCCGCGACATTCTCAAAGTTTTTGGTATATTTATGTGCAAAATTTGCAGAAAAGGGTTGTATATCTGATTTCCTCTCAGAAAAAAACCCAATTTGAAAAGAAAAGTCGTCTGAAACGGAGTCCGGGAAGTCAAGATATTGAAGTTTTAAAATCTGTAAATTTTCAGTATTTTTTCTGCAGACAACGACGATAAAATTTTTATTTCTGTAGAATCTGGAGGCCGAATTTTCCCAAATAAATTACAGATTTGAGTTTCTCTCACAATTTCACCCAATTTCAAAAAACAAATCATCCAAAACGCAGTCTGGGAAGTGAAGTTATGAGCATTTCAACTTCAACAGTTTTTTAGGGATTTTCCAGAAAAAGCCGTGATTTTCTGTCGTAACTTATTGGGTGAGTTCATAGGATGCTCAGATGGCTATTTCTTCTCAAAACATGAAAGAAATACTTGAATCATTCAAAGCCCAATTGTTTCACACAATGGATGCATTTGTACATGGCCTCACAGACAGCCTCATAGACGGCCTCAATGATAGTTTTCATAGTATTCAAGATTCATTGAATCACATGCAGGAGAGATTTCTTATGGAGGGCCTCAGGGATGAATATAATCAAGAAATATATGCTTGGTATGATTTTGAGGTAGATTGTAATGATTGGTATATGAATAGTTGTCATTTCTAGGATGACAACCACTTTCATATTTTATTTGATGACTCTACTCCACCTTCTGTATGTAAGGTAGCTAGAGAGGCAGTGGGGGGCCAAGAGGGCCCATAGTGATAATAGTAGAGGTCATTCAATGTAAGGTAGAATAGGTCCACTATATTATTAAATAAGGTCCACTATGGTAGTTAGATATAATAAATGGGTAATTAGATATAATAAATGTAAGAGGACTTCTTAGAAGGTTCTACTTCTAGAAGATTCCTCCTCTAGAATGTTCTTAGGTGATAGTAGCACTATATAAAGGGGTTCAAGCAATGTAATGAGACATGAAGATAAATATTGTATTTGGAGCAGTAGCTCAATAGGAGGATTCCCCCTTGAAGAGACAAGTGAACAGGAGAGGATCCATTCCATAATAGGATCCATTGTATGGTGTTTCCCTACCTCAAGGGTTTGATGGTAATGAAGAAGATTTTGCATATTGTTCTTTTTTATCTGTTGTGGTGATTTTGTATTCAATATTTGGTTCTTAACAATTGGTATCAGAGAACTTTCCTTGGGCAGACATTGTGGGCAAATATTTTTAATTTTTGCAGATTTTTTTTCGGAGAATAAAAAAAAGGGCCATGAATTTCTCGAAGTTTTTGATATATTTCTATGCCAAATTTGAAAAAAAATGTTGTATATCTGAGTTCCTCTCAGAAAAAAACCCAATTTAAAAAATCAAATCGTCCGAAACGGAGTCCGGGAAGTCAAGATATTGAAGTTTTAAAATCTGCAAATTTTTCAGGATTTTTTCCGCGGACGACGGTGAGCAATTTTTTATTTCTGTAGCATCTGGAGGCCGAATTTGCCCAAAAAAATTACATATATGAGTTTCTCTCACAATTTCACCCAATTTCAAAAAACAAATCAGCCAAAACAGAGTCTGGGAGTGAAGTTATGAGCATTTTAACTTTAACAGTTTTTTAGGGTTTTTCCAGAAAAAGTCGCGATTTTCTGCCGAAACTTATTGGGTCTATTTTTTGGGTTTTTTCATGACAGCTGCAGGACCGAAGAGTTCATAGGGTGCTCAGATGGCTATTTCCTCTCAAACCCTGAAAGAAATTCTTAAATCCTTCAAAGCCCAATTGTTTCACACATTGGATGACAGATTTGATGCATTTGTACATGGCCTCACAGACGGCCTCACAGATGATCTCAATGATAGTTTTCGTAGTATTCAAGATTCATTGAATAACATGCAGGAGAGATTTCTTATGCAGGGCCTCAGGGATGAATATAATCAAGAAATATATGCTTGGTATGATTTTGAGGGCGATTGTGATGATTGGTATATGGATAGTTGTCATTTTTGGAATGACAACCACTTCCATATTTAATTTGATGACTCTAATCCACCTTCTGTAGAGAACATCAATGTCCCACATCAGGAGCTAGTTACCAGCGTTCATTCTGCATATTTTACAATGGTATTGTTTCTTCCAGATTCATCTTTGATCCTCTCCCACTATGTGTATGAATCTTTTTATTTGGATCCACATGATAGGTGTCAGTCTTTGGAGAATCATTTGGAGTTGGTTATTGGGTTCCAAAATCTTCCACGGGGAGTTCACATGAGCACTTGGACATGGGACTCGGGATTACAATGGTGGTTGGACTACTTCAGCATGGTGGATTTTCTTTCTACATGGGACATTCATTCTTCAGTCTTCTTCCGGATTATGGTCCACAATTATCCATGGGACCCTGATATATGGTTGTACATCAAGCATTGAGGACAACACATTCATAAGGGGGATGGAATGTAAGGTAGTTACAGAGGTAGTGGGGGGGGACCAGAGGGCCCATAGTGATAATAGTGGAGGTCATTCAATGTAAGGTAGAATAGGTCCACTATATTATTAAATAAGGCCCACTATGGTATTTAGATATAATAAATGGGTAATTAGATATAATAAATGTAAGAGGATTTCTTAGAAGCTTCTACTTCTAGAAGATTCCTCCTCTAGAATGTTCTTAGGTGATGGTAGCACTATATAAAGGGGTTCAAGCAATGTAATGAGACATGACGAGAAATATTGTATTTGGAGCGGTAGTTCAATAGGAGGATGCCCCCTCGAAGAGGCAAGTGAACAGGAGATTATCCCTTCCATAATAAGATCCATTGTATGGTGTTTCCCTAACTCAAGGGTTTGATGGTAATGAAGAAGATTTTTCATATTGTTCTTGTATATCTATTGTGGTTCTTTTGTATTCAGTATTTAGTTCTTAACACCCAGCTACCTCAACCATTCTATTCTCTCTAAAAGATAGTTTTTCTTGAGGAATATTTTTGAAAAATGGAGGCTTGTTCCCCTTCTGCATTTTTTCCTTCTTAAACTTCTTCTTGTCCTCCCAAGCCCTCTAGAAATTCGGATTTCATTTTTTCTCATCATATAAGAATTTTTCTCTCCTTATATTTTCTTCGAGAGTATTGGGATCATCATATTGGATTGTATCACTTATGAAAGATGTCATTCCACTTAGGTACCTCTGAATATTTACTGTCTCATCCTTGATAAATGAGACATACTTAAACAAATTTAATAATATCCTTTCATATTCATCAATAGTCATGCTGTCGAGTTTGAGTTCAAAGAAATCTTTCATCCTTTTATCATAATACCTCTTGGTCAAGTATTTCTTCTCAAAATTCTTCTTGAATTACTTTCAAGTCACATTTTTCTATCTAAGGTGTTGCACTTGCACCAACTGATCCCACCACATGGATTCCTTTCCTTTTAGATGATAGATATAAATTATTCCTTTTGCATGAGAAGAATAGTTATGTGAATGGAAGTACTTCCTCATACCAAGTAGCCATGTCTCAACATATTCATCCTTTCCTTCTCCATGCCCATTGGAGTTTATTCTTTCAACTCCCAAGTGGACATCCATTCTTCTAATCACATCCTTTTATCACTGAAATTTCATCCGCAACATTTTATTCAAATGGTTATAGAAAAACATCACAACCAAACACCTATTAGTTCACCTGCAGCACCAACAATGCATTTCCAAGAGGAAAAATCTATACAACTGGACACAAATTGACAAGCGTTGAACCACTAAAGGAAGCACGTACACAGTGTGCGGGACAAAGAAGCCCATAGAGCACACATTGCGCCCCATGAATGATTGTTTACAAGAAACGTCCTGTGAATGACACATGTATGCTCTTGTTGGCCCCTTAACCACTTATGGAACAATTCCCAACTTGATTTGACCCTCAAACATTCAGCTGAATTCAAATGGGGGGGTGGTCGAAGACCAAAGGGTGCTCTAAAGGGCCCCTTATTCACACTAAGAACTAGTTGGATATTGCCTCAAAGACATGCTATAAATGGAGGCCATGGGTGCACTAAGAATTTAATAATTTCATAGTATTGTTATGCTACCTCAATCCTCCCTCAACAAACCTCTTTTCTTCTTGGAGCATTCTAGCAACATTCCAATAAGCTATTCCACTCACCTCTTGAGGGAATAGGCTTGGATTTCTTCACCATTTTCTTTCTTGTTTATCATTGTAATAAGAGATCTCAAATAGGGAACTCAAGATCCCTCCCAAGGAGGAAGAGGGGATCCATAAGTCCTCCTTTCTCCATGGTGTTTTTCCAACTAATATAGTTATCCATTGGTGGCATAATCTTGGTCATTTGGTTGATTGATTTTTCTTCAAAGTTTCTTATGCATTGTAATTTTATTTCCTTAGTGTTTTTTAGTTTACTTGTTTGTTTATTTCATGTGATTGGATTATATAAATCATGCACTAACCTCTGTCTTGTCTATCAGGCCCAACTAGACTTGTAAGTGCCCTTATTTTTCTCACCCAAGTGGAAAAACATACACAACAGATTGGCGACCATACTGGGGATAAGGTATCAATTTCCTCCCTATTTGGGCTTTTATAGAACTTATTTTTGATACATTTTCCTTGTAGGAACCATAATCGGCCTAGCCTTACCTGTCAAGAGCTAAGTTTGGAGCTGGAGGAGGAGAATTCCACTTAAAATCACCCCCCCCATGCGTATCAGAATGTGCACGGGTATTTCAGCCTACACACGTGCATCCCGAGCATTTTGCAACAACAACACTTTGTTTCTCTGTGGATTTTGTGCACTGTGCGCCAAAATGTCCTCTGTTCTCTGTGCATTATGTTCTCACTACGCCTCTGTCTGAATTGTAACTTGTGCATCTGTCAAGAATTTCAAAATTGTAACATTTTTTTGTGATGATTTGAAGGCCCCTAGCCTTCAAAATATTTATTTTTTTGTAAATTGTAAATGCACTCCACTTACATTCCTTTCCCACATGAAAGGTTAGTCAAAAGATAGGCACTTAGTGGTTAAAAAAGAACCACATTTATCCTCTTTTGCTTTGGGTGCCACATGGATGGATTGTTTTGATTATGAAAGTTAAATTGCGATTCTTATCTATCACATATAAAAACACTTGCATTGGGACCAAGAATAAACTTTAATCATTGAGTGTGCTATTCTCTCGCACCATAGAGCGATCTTGAGAATCAGAAAGGTGATTAAGGGGACATTTAATCTCCCTTAAAAAAATATATTTAGGAGAGGACCAAGACCCTCTACGGATCCTCTCAGTTTCTTTTTAAAAACATCTTAAATTTGTAAGGGCCCATACATGCCCATATGTTGCAAAAGTTATGATAGTTTTTTAAATTAATTTCTTAGTTTACATCACTAGGAGAGTTTAAAGATCAGAATAATGGGAGCATACATGCCCACATGCTTACAATCTGGGATAAATTTTTTAATCTTTCTTAGTATAAATGACATTAGGGAGTTTAAAGGATTGGTAAGGACCCATATGTCCACATCCTAGTTCTTTATGGCTTTTACAATTCCACAAGGTTATACCAATGGCATCTAGCAATATAGGTAATCCATATTTGTAAGGAACAAAGGAATTCCACATGTTGCAAATTGACAGGTAACTTATTAAAATTTGGCACATTTTATCACTTTCTCACACACAAAGTCACTCCTCACTCACATAATTTCATCTCGAATTGTGGAGATTGTAGGTTTTCTCCAAAGGAATTCCAAAACATCCCACTATTTCTTGCAGAAATTATTCACACCCACTTGACTCAAACGAGTTTGGTTCACACCCCAATCTCTCAACCAACCACATCTAAAAATTTTCTAAAAAACTCACTAAGTTTTCCTCCACAGGATGTGCCAAAATAATTTTTTTAGTATAGGTAGGATCTCGGGGGTAGGCATCCAAATAACCCCTCATTATATAGTTCTCACATCTTCAAACATTATAAGTTGACAAATAGGGAACTTTTAAATCCTCCAAGTCAAGTGTTCCTAACACCATAAGGTAGGGAGATAACCGTGAAGGGTCGAAGGATGAGATTTGGTTGTCCTGTGCATCCCCCCTTGAGTCACCCAACTCTTGGAAGGGATCCATCCCATGACCCATTTTTGAGGGAAAAAATTTAAATGTCGCACTTTGACCGAGGTACCTAGTGGCCAAATTTAGGACATCTACCCAGGTGACAATTATGGGCTACAATTGCACATTGATCAGATTTTGTGTGGCTATTGAGAAATATCACCAGCTCTTTCAGAATATGCACCCTCTACACCTCATTATAACTGATTGTTTCATCATTCACTAGTTCTTCTTTTGGTGGCTTCAGACCCCACTGTTGAGTTCTCTTTGAAGGTCTAGTGTTATTTGAGAGGAAGGATGTTACGTATTTTTAGAACATGAGCATTTGTTTTCTTTTTTCTCCCAAGTGGAAAAAATCCACCTACCAACATGTATTCTTATTTTATAGTTGATTTATGTATGATGCTCATTTGATTACATGTGATTGTGATATATATTGTGAAGGTCCAAAATTATAGAAATCTCTTGTTCATTTATTTCTCTCATCACCATTTGCACATATCCTCTTTTCTAGTCGGACATGATAGGGGACCCACAGAATCTATTTTGTTTCAGATGCTTGCAAAACCTCCCTCCTATTCTAGGAGGAGTTCCTAGTCTTCCCAATTCACCATCTCAACCAGCTCACACCCCTGTGAGCCCCACTATTCTAGTATCATCTTTGCTTGCTTCCACTTCACTTCAGTCCTGTTAAGCCCTAATATTACCCCTTAATTGGGGCATATTATATTAGTAATGATATTTTATTTATGTCGTCTTTAGGCCATTAGTTGTAATTATACCTCCTTGTCTCCTATATATACCAAGGAGACATTTTCATTTTGAATCATCTTGTACTTGAACATTTAAGTGGGGTAAAAGGAGGTTACCCCCTTGAAGAGGCTTATTATCTAAAATTATCTCTTTTTCAAGGCGTTGAGTGCTTTTTCTAAGGTTTTTCTATGCTATATTGGTATTTGGTTCCTAACATATGGTATTAGAGCTCAAGGTCTTGGGGTTTTCCTGCTACATCTGAGACACCTTAGTATTTTCACTATAACTTTTTTTCTACAATGTTTTAGAAGAAACGGCTTGGATGATATTTAGTAGACGGATCAAGGTATATTGGACTCAAAATTTAGCTCCTGAGGCCTTATACTTACGGAGATAGAGCCTGTACAAGATAGGGTTATGGAATCATCCTGAAATGAGCCATTGCGGTATTTTCGCTATAAAAACATTTTCGTAACGTGTCAGACCCTGAAAATTGGAGGCTATTTACAGATATTAGTAAGTTATCTGTGGTAAATATTTCAGCTTTTGGGTCATCTTAAATTTGTAGATACACTCTGTGTAATAGAGGGTATATGACTAGTCCTATTGACTAGTCTCAAGAAGGTGTTCCACGTAAAACAATCATAACTTCTTCCTAGAGTATCCAAATTGAGTGGGACTAGTTTAATTGGATCGTGGATAGTCTGTAGTATTTTTGGTACGAGTTTTAGAATTTTATATCAATTATTTTTTGTGGGCCACGCTATACAAGTGAGATCTCCTGGAAAGGACAAAAATCGGCAAGTTGTGGAAAAGTTACCGTAAATTCCACTTGGCACATCTAATTTTGATCAGACATGTGGCATTGCAGAAAAGAAATATCAGAGAACTAAATAAAATAAAGTTTCATACCCAGAAGGGATGAAACTTGGGAGATACAACAAAAGAAATATTGTCTAGCAGGACCACCTCAAAATCAAGGTTCAAAAGTGATACTTGGACAACATGCCACCAAAAAAGGGAACTTCTACACCAACTAAGCCTCCAGAAAATCCTACTTGGACTCTTGATGAAGGTGAAGAAATGCGTAGGGACATAAATGAACTACAAAAGAAGATGGATTCAATGGAAGCTAAGTTGGATA
>ML792524.1:33804-53773 GCA_009831015.1 Picea engelmannii
GACATTTTCATTTTGAATCATCTTGTACTTGAACATTTAAGTGGGGTAAAAGGAGGTTGCCCCCTTGAAGAGGCTTATTATCTAAAATTATCTCTTTTTCAAGGCGTTGAGTACTTTTTCTGAGGTTTTTCTATGCTATATTGGTATTTGGTTCTTGGCAAGTCCACTTCCCAAGGCCATCCATTCACTAGATCTCCTTCATAAAGAGGCAGAGGTCAAACTTTTTCTCAAGGGACAAGTACAACCCCAACAAACCCCCCTCAAGGGTCAGGTCCACTACCTGCTCACACCATGGATGGAACTAATCCTCTACCGCCACCCCCCATGCCATATTTGGCTTCCCTCAACATTCATGATCTGAGTAAATTCATGAATGACCCTATATTGCATGACCCCACATGGCCCAATATGCCTACCAAACTACCTTTAGACATTCCCAAATTTGAAGGAAAATCAGGGGAAGATCCCACCAACCATGTCATGACCTTCCACTTATGGTGCTCTTCAAACAACATCATGGATGACTACGTCCTCTTAAGGTTATTTCAATGCACGGTCGTCGGTCCATCAACCAAATGGTATGTGGAAGAAAAATCAGGGTCCTACGTAACTTTTGAATCCTTGGCCAAAGCATTCTTGGCCTTGTTCAACTACCAGTTCGTCATGACACTGGTCTAGAACTTCTTTTTGAGTGAGAAAAAACCTCCACTACACACATCGTTGACCACATTCACGAATGGCGTCTGCAACATAGTTTATTCAAAGTATAAACCACCAAAGAAAAATGTCTCGATTGGTTCCTCAAATCACTCGTCTCTATCCTTGCCAAAGATGTGGCTTTCACCTTCCCCCAATACAAAGAGAAATCCATCAGCAAGGCTCAACAGTACGACCTCATTTGTGCTCAGTCAGGTTACTTAATTTCTAGAGGTCTACATGGATTATTAGACTATGTACGGCCTACTCAAGGCTCACCTAGGCCTGCTGAGACTAATGTTCGACCGATGCGGGCAAATCCAAATATCCCTTAACCTGAAGAATTGCATATTCTATGTACCTTTTGGTAGCCTATTAGGACATGTTGTATGCAAAGAAGGATTTATGGTTGATCCCACCAAGATAATAGTCATAGTAAACCTACCATCCCTGATGAATGTTCTACAATTGCGCTCTACCTTAGGGAATATGGGCTATAGTACATAGTAATATCTGATGCACCAAGACCCATACCATTCGGCCAGGACAAACCTGGGATGCATCATGTGGCGGACAGATTGATTGGTACCACATTACACCACAATCAATACATCCAATCACCACCTATGTACGGTACACCCCAATATTCGTCGATATATGGAGGGTCATATTATTATCCTCTCCCCCCTTTACCAGCAACCATATCCAGTTTCTCTCCCTCCACCCATGAGTGGACCCTTGATGGCACCCATAATACACCCGTCTTATAAACCATGTTCATGTGCCCCTTCCACCTCATCTTATAACCTAGGCGCTAGTGACAGTGCGACACCTTCCTATGAACCCTATGGATTTTTGCCACAAAACAATTTGTATTTTCCATTTCCTAGTCCACCACATCCAATTTCTCCTCTAGAAGGACAACCACATGCCGAAGTTAACTTTGTTCAGCCCTCTCCCATTCAAAAATTTCTAAATTTTGAACAACTGAATACGGAAAATCTTTCCCATTAGTCGAATAATGCCAAAAAGAAAGGAAAAAAATGAAACAATAATAACCTAGGACAAGGGGGAAATAACCACCAACAAAACCAACCTACTGGGGGAAACCAGAATCAGGGAAACCAAAACCCCCAAGGGTAAAATAACAAACGACAAGGCAGGAACAAAAACAACATCCTCCGAACGAAATTTCCTTGCACTCTTTGTGGTGAGAATGGCCACTACACTCACCATTTCCCCCAAATTGTTGACTTCAAATGGATGAAAGACTCCATGAATGCGCCACGTCCTCCATCACCGCCTACCCCTTAATAGTCCCCACAATAGTATTTGCAACAACTTCCCTCAATTGTGTTGTAAAACCCTATTCCACACCAAGGTGTGATGAATACCCAACAGGAGATACATCCTACCCCGCCACAAATGGGACAGTATCAAAACCATGGAAATACGGTGGATCATAATATCCTCCTCAGTAGTGAAGAAGAAATTATTCTACAAATGCGCAATCGTCAATACAGCGCGCCCCTTGAATATAATATCACCACTTCGGAAGTAACTCCAGCCACAACCGGACAAACCTTGATGATTCCACACCCTAACACTAAACCCCCCATCTATATCCCTCGCATCTTGTTACGACGGAATGTCAACAACCCTTAGGCTAGGCTTGCACACAATTATAGTCTAGTTGATGACTTGGCACAATCTCTTGCAGCCATGTCAATATTGGAAGTCCTCCAAACTTGTCCAACTCAACGGAAATCCTTTATTTCCGCCTTAGGGGAATTCGACCCAATTGATACTAGAATCATCACCTTTAATCTAGATTGTGGGGAACCTCGTCTCCCCTCTTTGGTAGCTTTCTAGATAACAGTCAAGATTCAGAACATCATGATTCATCGATGTATCATTGATGAGGTCACATCCACATGCATCATGTCAAAAACTGTATGGCATAAAATTGTCTCCCCTGAGATAATACCATCCGCCATCACTTGAATAACTTATGATGGTCGACCATCTTCCCCTAAAGGGATCTTTCAAAATGTCCCCATTGAACTCGGGGGGAAAACCATCCTTATCGACATTGAGGTTATCGACGCCCCACTCAATTACAACATCTTGTTTGGAATTATCTACATGTATGCTATGAAGGTTGTGGTCTCTTCTATGTTTCGAACGATGATGTTCCCCCATAACAGGAAGATCATCACCATCGACCAAGTTTCATATTATGAGCCTAACCACTCTTCCAACATTGATAACATCTTACCTCTTGTCAACACTAGTTCCAATGCGTATCCACTCATGTATATGGGTCCCAGAATTTTCAAGGACCCATCCTTGTTGGGGGTATACCATGTAGCACCACTACTCATACACCCCTCAGCACAAGTGTGTGTCATATCTTCTAACAAAAATGAAACTAGAGATATCATTCCTCCCACTGAGGCTTCTCCACCCCTTGAAATACCACCTGTTGAAGAAATTCTACCTGAGGAATTACCTGATAACCCTATGACAACACTTGTCCCCAATTTCACCCTTCCCCAGGGGAAAGTCTCGATTTGGGAAAAAATCCCCCAAGCCATCACTCAAATTCCCTTCTTCTACCCCCCATCGGGAGTACAAGATTTTCAAGTAGCCACAACACTTACCCTTCCCAACTTGGTGCTCGCCATTCCATTATGGTATCTACACCCACCCACGATGGTTCCTCAACCATCCCTCCCTCCCCAATCAGAGGGAATATCGGTGCATATTCCAGTACTAACTCCAACCACAACACCGTCACCCTCACTGACTAGCACCACTACTATGACTGGAGGCAGACAGAAGAAGAAATATCCCACCACTCCACTTCCTCCCCAAGTTCAAACTCCTTGCACACTATGCGAAATACAGGGACACTCCACTAATAGATGTCCTTCTCTTCCCGAGTTACGCAATCTGATCCAACTCCCTCAAGCAACCACATCGATCGTCGCTTCACCAAGCACACCTAGTACTACCACAACTTCCCCTACTATAGGAAGTAAAGGGCTACAAAACAAATTTGTGTGTGCCATTTGTTCATAGTATGGCCACTACACTCATCATTTCCCCTCTCAACCTCGGTTTCGACAGACGCTAATGGTGGTACACAAAATATTTCAACAAGATCCCTCTCCACCCACATCATCGGGTACCCATGTCACCGACATCCATTATGTCTCGACCTCAGTCACCGAACGCATCAGATTCCCTTGCTCTCTTTGTGACTCACTTGATCATTTCACATACCAGTGTCCTTTGATCATTGAATACATGTGTCGTCACATGACCCTTATTCAAAATCCTCCAACCATCTCACCTCCTATGATACAAGTGAGTCCCCCTATTTCTTCTCCAAATACTGTTCAAATCACCTCCCTTGAACCTGAGTCACTTCCAACCCCTCTATGGTTCATGAATATACTGTTTGAGGATCTTCCCCCAAATCCTCCCAATTCTCTAGTTCATTTCCCCTAGGAAATTTTACCCCCTACCAGAGTTTACACCCCATAGTATCTAGACATTTGGTTTATGTCAAGTGAACCATCACACCATAGTTGTGATACCCCTTCTATGTTTTCACCACTTGAATACAATCATATGGTGACAATCATCCCTATTACCTCTCTGAATCCCCTATATTCTCGAATTTTCCACTGCGACGAAGAGATCCTAGAGGAACTCACTACCCCTGATTTCCCATGGAATGCACTCCATCACAGAGCACTTTTTCTTTCACGGGAATAATTTGACCTTCCTATTAAAGCCCCCATATGTGCAATCAAAACCAAATATTTTATTCCTTCAGGACATATAGATTGGTTTAATAACCCTATCGTTACCCCCGATGCTTTTTAAGAAGGAAACATGGCCAACATTTCCCTCACTGTCAAAATCGATATTTCTATCAAAGCGGGAATTGCAGAGGAAATCACCATTGGCGCCACATGCTCCCCTGAAGAAGTTACAGCTTAGAAATCTCTCTTTCAAGAATACCAGGTTATTTTTTCCTGGTCATATACAAATATGTGTTGGAGTTACTTCACACACACCTAGGATTTATTTTTCCTAAGTTTTTTCCTTGTTTATTAGTCATAATTAGTCATTATCTAGTCTCTTATATGTTAGGACAGAATATTCCACCTGGAGAATATTTTATTTTAGTTGACACTTCAATTTGACTAGTTGAGTTGAGTTTAGATGTTGTATTGGGATCATCACCATGCAAAATTGGGATCATCACCATGCTAATCCAACCTTTCCTTGGGATTATCACCAAACTAGCGCATTAGCCTTGATTCCCTGAGTTAACTCCTCACTACTCTCTGTTCAGTCAGTTAACTGAAGACTAGTTGACTAGTTAACTCAACTAGGTGGTAGTTCACTCCCGTAACTGCCTCAGAGACTACAATAGATGGTAGTTCACTCCCGTAACTACTGGTGTGTGTCTATATCAGTATAGACCACCACTATGGTGCATTGGTTTTCCTCAAGTCGAACTCATTGAGTTATATAAAGTATATCATGTGTAAACTATTCACTTTTCATAACGATTAATGAGAATTCTTCATTCTTTCTCTCCTTCTTCTTATTTCTCCAATTCTCTCTGCAAATGTGTTTATTATTGTTTAGATAGATCTATTTTGTGTAGTTTCAACACATTTACATGGTATCCAAGCCGATGGACTGCTAAGCAAAAGCTACACCAAAATTTTTTGTAGGTACAAAAGATTGAAGACATCAGAAAGTTGGATTCCCAAAAAGAATTCATTCTTACACCTTACAAATATTTTTCATGCAAGGAGAAAAAAGACATACATATTTGAACCAAAGGGGTGTACAATTTAACCTTTAATACAAATACAAAAACCAACATCAGCCATAGAAAAATCCAAGTATTTAAATCGCATGGATGAGGCACTCAGAACAATTTGCGGTCTTATTTCTCCCGATCTCCTTTTTCACATATCTTCTTGTAAGACTCCCAATGAATCTTGGACCATATTGGAAGGTATATTTGGAAAACAGGATGAGATCATGACACATGCTGGAGTTGGATCTGCTCACATTGAATCAAAAAATATTTGACAATATCCAACATTTCTTTACAAAATTCAAGGATTTACTGTCGCAACTCAAATCTTGCGGGATTGATAAATTGAAAGAGGAGAAACAAATGGTTCTGACCATTCTCTCCAAGATTTGTCCTAAATTATCTATATTCGTATCCACATACCATTCTGTCAGATTTTCCTCTGGAGCCACATGGAAGATGCCTTCTCTTGAGGACTTTATCGAATCCTTGATACAAGAGAAAACCAAACTCATCAACATGGGCACAATCAAAGGCCCAAGGGCGCATGCACTCACTGTAAATGATGGAAACCACAAATATCATAAATATAAATATAAAGATAAGTGGAAACCTCATGCACATCTGAAGAAGGAAGGGTATACAAAACCCTTCACCGATGCCTCTGAATCCAAAGGAGAAAAGGGGATAAATGCACGTATTTTAACAAAGTATTCCATTCAAAATCCGCATGCATGAAAAAAAAAAAGATCTGATGTCTCAAATACTTCATCAAAACAACCTTGGCAATCGCATCCCTGAGGGTGCCAAGAAGAAGAAGCCAGAAGATCTGAATTCCAAGAAAGGCATGCCTTGATTGCCATCAACTCCTCTCCTGATGCTTGGATCGTTGATTCAGGAGCATCACATCATATGGATGCATCAAAAGTAGTATATTCATATTTGGGCGCATGAAAAGGTCCTCCTATCCTGATGGGGGACAACTCTTCTGTCGAAGTCACCGACAAAGGAAGGATTGAACTCACCAATGGAAGCTTCAAGAATGTGTTGCATGTTCCCAAGAGTTTTGTCAACCTTCTCTCCATGTATTAGATGACGAATTCAGGCACCATAAAGAAAGTCATATTCACACCAAATTCCGTGGACATCTGCGACATCCAAACAAACTCCAAGGTTGTTACTAGTGAGGTAAATCATCAGTCTAGATTGTACACTTTTTCTGAATTCATTGAACCTGATTCTGCTTTACTGCTTACTCATCCTGATGAAAGTAGTAGGATCTAGCAGGAAAGGTTTGGACATTTGAATTTCATATATATGCAACAACTTAGCAAGAAAATATTGGTTGATGGTCTACTAGACATCCATTTCTCCAAGGGATGTGTGAGGGATGTGTTCTCCGGAAACACCCTCAAGAGAAATTCGACAAGGGAAAGTCTCAAAGAGCCTCCGCACCTTTCGATATGATCCATAGTGACCTCATGGGTCCTTATACACATCCATCCATCAACAAAGTGAGGTTTTCTCTCATTTTTGTTGATGATTTATCACGTTTTACTTGGATCTACTTTCTGAGGAAAAAATTCGAGGTCTTTCAACACCTCAAAGATTTCAAAGCCTTGTTTGAGATACAGTCTCTAAAGAAGATAAAATTCCTCTGAACTGATAATGGGGGAGAGTATGTGAATCATGAGATCCACAATATTTTCCATGAGGCAGTGATTTAGTTGCAGTACATGGTTCCCTATACTCCACAACAAAACAAAGTTGTTGAGTGGAAAAACGGATCTCTAAAGGAGATGGCATCTTGCATGCTGCATGAAAAGTCTCTACCACAAATACTATGGTCTGAAGCACTTAACTATGTAACATACATCCAAAATAGATCTCCCCATAGATCTATTAAGGATAAGACCCCCTACGAGGCTTCGAGCGGCCTCAAACCGGAAGTGACCCACTTTCACATTTTCGGTTCACGTTCACGGGCCAGGATTCCCTATGAAAAGTTGAAGGCACTTGATCCACAGAGAACTGAGTGCATTTTTGTTGGATACCTCGATGGTGTGAAGGGATATTGGCTTATTGATATTTCCTCATACCGACTCATCAATGAGTGTAGTGTCCAATTAGAGGAAAGTGTCTCGCATTTACCTCAACATCCGCATGCAGACACCTTCACTCTTCCACCTATTCGACATGATGAGCATGCACATGCTGACTCTTATTCATATGAAAGTTATGATTCAAAGGACTTAGATGATTTATATTGAGAGTCAATACAGTTAGATTTAGAGTCAGAGCATCCAGATGTAGTTGTAGAGCCAAACCAAAGGCCCAAGTGGGAACATACTACTCTTCAGGATGCAGGGGATATCGTTGGTGATCCAGATGATACTAGGAGTTCTAGATATGGTTTCGAGGAGCCTCCTGTTGCACTCACTCCCACTGAACCATTGCCCACTAGGCATATTTTCTTGGTTCACTCTTCCAATCCAAAGTATTATGGCGAGGCTGCTGGAAATCCCTTTTGGGAATCTGCCATGCCGGAGGAGTACAACTCCCTCCTCAAGAACCAAACTTGGGATCTGGTTCCCCTTCCTTCTGGGAGGAAACTTGTCAGATGTAGATGGGTCTACAAGAACAAGAGTGCAGCGGATGGACAGATGAGAAGATACAAAGCTAGGCTTGTCGCCAAAGGCTTTCAGCAGGTTCATGGTATTGACTATGATGAGACCTTCGCTCCAGTAGAGAAGATGGATTCCATACGATTGGAGCTTATCATTGCGGCATCCAAGGGATGGGAAGTGCATCAGATGGACGAGAAGAATGAATTTCTTCATGGTGATCTCTCTGACGAGATCTACATGGAGCAGCCCCAGATATTTATGCAGGACTCATCTTTGGTCTATCAATTGAAGAAGTCACTTTATGGCCTCAAGCAGGCTCCGAGGGCATGGTATGCCAAGATGGATTCCTACCTATTGTCGCAGAAATTTGTACGTTGTAAATCAGACCCGAATGTCTACATGCTCAGGACAACTGATTCACTTCTACTTTTAGTTTTGTATGTTGTTGATATGTTGATCACCAGTTGCTCAACTTCAGCGATTGCTGCAGTCAAGAGGATTCTACATGACAGGTTTTTGATGATGGACATGGGTCCGCTACACTTCTTCCTTGGACTCAATATCAGTCAGGATGCATCAGGCATCAAACTGTCTCAAACCAAGTATGCACAAGATCTCCTTGAGAGATTTCACATGAGAAACTGCAAGTCTGATCCGACTCCTTTCCTATCAGGAGTCAAACTTGAGGATGGCGGGGAGACTCCACTATTTGACAACACACTGTACATACAACTAGTGGGGAGCTTGTTGTATCTCACACACTCTAGAACATACCTCTCCTATGTAGTTGGCGCAGTTTCCAGGTTCATGCAAGAGCCGCATGAGCTACATTGGAAAGATGGAAAGCGTATCCTTCGATACATAAAGGGCACCATCACCTTTGGGATTCATTATGCAGAACACTCTACATTAGATCTCATTGATTTTACTGATTCTGACTAGGCTGGAAATAGCATTGATCTCAAGTCCACTTTTGGTCACTCACTCAGTATTAGTTCCGAGCTTATCTGTTGGTCAAGAAAGAAGCAAGTTGTCATTTCTCTATCTTTAGTCAGAGGGGTAGTTAACATAACCATTCAGGCTATGTGGCTACAAAAGTTTCTCACTGAGTTGGGCATTCAGTTTCATCAGTCGATCGTCATCTGGTGTGACAATGAGCGCACTCTGAAGTTCTGCATAGATCCAGTTCAGAGGTAGCAGATGAAGCACATTGAGATCCACATGCACTACATCCGGGACTTAGTACACGAGGGGATCATCGACTTATAATTATGTCCTTCGGCAGATCATACTACAGACATCTTCACCAAGACCTTCACTGAGCAGAAGTTCCATTCTCTGCAAAGTCGTCTTGGAGTGAAGGACACAGTTGCCTAGAAACTATAGTTATTTTTACATACATTGTACCTTGAGGGGGATTTTTTCCCATGAGGTTTTCCCTCTTTCCTCACTTTATTTTCAGTGTATCATTTGTACTTGGGTACCTAACATGGCCTCGTTTTCGAGACCCAATCTTTATTTTCACCATAGTGATGTTCAGGGGGGGTATTGGAGTTACTTCACACACGCCTAGGATTTATTTTTACTAAGGTTTTTACTTTTTTAATAGTCATAATTAGTCATTATCCAGTCTCTTATATTTTAGGATAGAATATTTTACTTGGAGAATATTCTCTTTCAATTGACACTTTAGTTTGACTAGTTGAGTTGAGTTTAGATGTTGCATTGGGATCATCATCATGCAACATTGGGATCATCACCATGATAATTTGACCTTGCCTTGGGATCATCACCAAACTGGCACATTATCCTTGATTCCCTGAGTTAACTCCTCACTACTCTATGTTCAGTCAGTTAACTGAAGACTAGTTGACTAGTTAACTCAACTAGGTGGCAATTCACTCTCGTAACTGCCTGAGAGAATAGAATAGGTGGAAATTCACTCTCGTAACTATTGGTGTGTTTAAAAATCACTTTAGACCACTACTATGGTGAATTTTTTATCCTCAAGTCCAACTCATTGAGTTATATAGAGTATATCATGTGTAAAATATTCATTTTTTATAACGATTAATGAGAATTCTTTCATTCTCTCTCTCCTTCTTCTTCTTTCTCCAATTCTCTCTACAAATGTGTATATTATTTTTTAGCATAATGTGTATATTCTTTCATTCTCTCTATCCTTATTCTTCTTTCTCCAATTCTTTCTCCAATTCATTTACAAGATGCCTGGACTTGATCCTTCTATAGTCGAATATCATATCGACACATGGCTCGATGTCACCCCAATCCGTCAAAAGAAATGACCACTTCACCCATCCAAAGACGTGGCTATCAAAGATGAAATCAACAAGCTACACATTGTCGGGTTCATATACCCCATCACATATACCTCATGGGTCTCCAACCCCATCCCCGTTAACAAAAAACAGGGCACTATTCATGTCTGCACTGACTTTCGCGATATCAAATGTGCTTGTCCTAGAGACAACTTCCCAACCCCTTTCATCGAAAAAATTATCGATGAATGTGTCAGCCATGAGGCCTTATCCTTAATGGATGTTGTCTCCAGCTACAATCAAATCCAAATTCATCCAACAGATCAGAATAAAACCAAATTTACTACCCCATGGGGTAATTTTTCTTATTGTGTCATGTCGTTTGGACTAAAAAATGCAAGTGATACATTCCAACGGTCGATGACTTAGGTTTTCCATGATATTTCCTGCATCATACTCACTTACCTGGAAAATCTCACTACTCGCTCCAAGAAACGAACTCAATACTTGGATGAATTACGAGTTTTCTTTCAATGATGTCGCCAATACAATATCTGCCTGAACCCCCTCAAGTGTGTATTTTACGTCACTGTCGACCGCCTCCTTATGTTCATAGTCTCCCAACATGAAATCAAAGTGGACCCCCTCAAGGTACAAGCTATCACAGAAATTCCACGTCTTAGGAATTTGCGCCAACTACAAAACCTACAAGGAAAAGCCAACTTTTTACGATGCTTTGTCCCAGATTACGCCACTCGCGCCCTTGTTTTCCTTCACTTACTGCGTCATGATATCCCATTTCGATGGGATGAACATGACCAAACCACTTTTGATGATTTAAAAGAAACACTATCCAATGCCCCTTTGATTAGTCCTCCTGACTATGATCGTGATTATATCCTCTACTTGTTAGCCTTAGCCGTCTAAGTAAAAGGAGTTCTCATCCAATTAGGGAATGATAGCCATGAGCATGTTATTTACTCCATTAGTAAAAATCTTTCAGAAACACCCCTGAAATACAATCATGATGAGAGAATCGCACTCACAATTGTCCTCGCAGTCCAGAAACTACGTCATTATATATTGCTTCGCACTACAAAAGTCGTAGCATATTCCAACCCCATGCAGTACTTGCTTAGTCGACGACAAATTAATTAAAAAATTTCCCTATGGATCGTCATCCTTTAAGAATATGACTTAGAGTTTTCAACTACCAAAAGTAAGAAAGAACTTGTTCTTGCCGATCTCATGAGGAAATATCCCTCAGACGCTGCAGGATCACCCATCATAATGGATTTCCCCGACGAACACCTCTTCTACATCCCCTCAGATGAACCTTGGTATGGAAACTTTCTCATCTACCTCCGGAAACAAAAGTTTGGGTCTCATCTCTCTCGATATGATCGTCAGTGCATTCGCCATCAAGCCCCTCAGTACTTCCTCATCAGTGACATTTTGTACTGACTTGGGGTCGAAAACATACTTCGTCGATGTTTGACCATTGATGAAGTAGAGAGAGTCTTGAACGATTTCCATAGTGGTTCTTGCGGTGGCCAACTCTCAGGGATGTCCACTGCCCAGAAAATCATTCTAGCAGGATACTTCTGGCCCACACTATTTCATGACTACATCCATGTTGTCAAGCGATGCGACAACTGCCAACTTTTTACAAATAAAGCGTGAGCGCCACCCGCTCTTCTCCATTGAGTCATCACTTCTAGCCCCTTCTGCAAATGGGGCATAGACTTCATGATTTAAAACCCTCCATACAGTAATGGACACAAGTACATCATCGTGGCAGTAGATTACTTTACCAAATAGCTCAAATCCATGCCTACCTTCAACAACACCGCTGACACAACAACCCATTTTTTCTTCAACCACGTCATTTCCCATTTCGAAGTTCCCCTACAGTTAGTCTTCTATCACAGTAAACACTTTGAGGATGAGATATTTGTCGAACCCTCCTCAAGGTTAGGCTTCTCCCATGAGTTCACCTCCCCATATTACCCTCATTCCAACGACTATGTTGAGGCTATTAACAAAATCCTCAATACCATGTTACAACGCACAGTCAACAAACATAAGACCAATTGGCATCATATGTTGTTTTCAACATTATGGGATTATCGCACAATAGTCAAAACTGCCACAGATTTTACACCTTTTCATCTTGTGCACGGGATTGAAGCCACCCTCCCTATCAAGTTTGAAATCCCCACGTTGCACACTTCCATCAAGTTATTACCTGGCACTGCTCCAATGGAGCAGTGATTACTGAACTAGGAGTCGTTGGATGAAGACCATCGATCTTCCTTACAGAACAATGAGGCAGCTAAAAAATGGTCCAAAGCCACTTTTGACCACCATGTCAACCTTCGCTCATTTAACGAAGGAGATATCGTCCTATCCTACGATATCTCTCACGATACTCTCGGTCATGGGAAATTAGAATCATTATGGAATGAAGCCTACATCGTCCAACACTACCTCAGTAAAGGAACATACATCCTGGCCTCTCCAGAAGGCTATCCTATCAAAGAACCCGTCAACGGGTTGTACCTAAAAAAAATTTACGCTTGAGCGCAGCCATTGTACACTAGGATATTTCTTTGTACACATTTGTAGACTTTTTAGTCTTCTTTTATTCTCTCCATACCTCATATCTTATCTACCATCTGCATTATTGACAGATGCATCCTCCATCATCCTACCACATTGGTTAGTCTAACGGAGCTAGTTGTTAGACACAGAATCTTGCTTCATCCGTTTAGGCCCTTTACACCCCCTCACATGCACTACTCCACTCCAATGACATATGTTTGGGTTCAGCCACAAACAACCAAGCAGAGTACACTACCGTTATTGGTCTCCTCTCTGAGGCCAGTCACTGCCACATTCGTCACCTTAGCGTCTTATTAGATTACCAACTTGTCATCATGCAACTCAACAATATATACCATGTCTGTGATCATTGCCTTTTTCACAAATACCTGCAAGTTAAACTCTTCTCTCAACATTTTGATTCAATTACATTTACACATATTCCATGACAATTTAATCAAATGGTAGATAATATGGATAACCTGGTATTAGATTGGAATTTATCACATCAAGACATCATTACACATACCTAAATCATCAAACATTTGTCACGGCATATAGACTAGACATCATAAAACATCACAAAATATCAACACATGTAGACATCACGAAGATCCCAAACATATATATATATATATATCGATCAATGTGTCATAAATGTTTACAAAAAATTACAACAAGTACATCGCCCATAGGAAAGAAATCCCCTCTCACCGCTATAGGTACAAAATGGGCTCGCAGGCCTATATAAATACAAAAATATACAAAAAACACTCATGGTACCCCCAGAGCGCCACCACTAGTTCCTCTATATGTAGGATGTGCCCCACCAGCTTGGGTTCCTCTAGGTCCAGGGGGCGGCTGACCAGTCATCGTTGCCCCCGATACAACTGCTCGGTGGATCACGGTCCACCACTTTGTCATAATTTCGATACACTTCTCCAGGACACTCTCATCCTGAATGTGGGACCACATGCCCTATGGCACTCCCTGCAATACCACCTCCAACTGATGTCGGAGATCATCAAAAATCCCCCCGGCCTTTGCCCGTGGCGCAAGCGATGGCCCCGCACCTGGATCGTCGAACTTGCACCTTTGGCTATCCCATGCCTCATCTTTTGTCGTTGTACCAGCCTCGTCACTCTCCTACCCATGGCTTTGCCTGCGACAGTCTCACTGGCCCCTGACAAGCCGGCTCTCCAAGCATATCCACCTCGCGGCCTCGAGCCCCACATATGAGGAAACACAAACAAGGATAAAGTTAGCATCCATATACATATAAACATATTCTACACAATCAAAATCATAAAGCATAAACATACAAGCATATCTCTCTGGTCCCACACCTCTCCTAGAGGAAAAACCATGTCTGGGTCATGTTGAAAGTCCATCCCACCGTATGAGAATTGCAGGATAATTTGTGGCATGTGGCACCACACACGTGCTAACGTGGCCACCCTCTCCCCCTCTCTGCATACCAAAAGTTGAGCCCACCACATCAAGTGTGGCTCCTACAACCCAGCAAGAGGTAGAAAAACCCTAGGGCACAACATGGACACCCTCTCTAAAAACCAAGCTACCAGGATGGATCCAAAGATAAACTCACCAGATTCGATGGTCTGACACTAGTGAATTTGACCCATCATCCTAGAAATTCAACATCATCCCCCAGGCGAAAAAATATCCATCCATGACCCTCTGCATAATCCTCAGCTAAGCCCCACTGATTCATCAAGTAGCTAAGGATCCGTAGATCCTAACAATCATAGCAGCAATGCACTGATGCAATAGTTCATCCCTCACCTCAATTCGGACAACCGAACCCGACATCAGGTTCGTCCCCAAACAGTAATCCCATGCCAGGTCTATCAACCACACTTCCCCTGGCAGCTAGGGGTCAGCAAGAAGAGCCATTCCTGGAAAGGGGATCCCCATCAAAAAATAAACATCCTCCACAACTAAGAATGTTAGTTGTTTCCCTTGCATAATGAATCACTCCAGATCAGTGCTCCACATCGATATCAGGTACTGGATTAGGTACTCCTATGACCGTATCAGTGAGCAATCAAAGAACTTGAGCATCCCACAGGCTACCAAGTTCCTCCGAACACCCGACACCTCCCTCACCGCCTCTAGGAGGCACTCCCAGTCTCTCTCTCTCTATTGGAATGACATGATGAACTGATCACCTGCATTCACACAGAAAACACTTCGTCAACAAAACATCATTTATCAAAATTACCAACACATTCAAATTTTCAAAAAAAAACCTTTGCTTTGCATAAAGTGCGTAGCTGTCACCCCCAAAGGCATGCACACAGGAACACCTTTTCTTCGCACAACTGCACATCAATTCACAACTGTAGGAGAAACGATTGTGCATCAGTGATCATCTGTCACACCCATAGGTTTTCATTAATTCACATATGTTCTCTACAAAGCTACACACTGATGCAAAGTTGTATAAGAAACAATTGTGCATAGTGTGCACTTATAATTTGAACAAGCACGCATCACCTCCGCACTTGTTTCTCCCACCCACATGCCCCCATGCGCTCTTGTATTCAGCACAATAAGACATCATGCGTGGGAGAAGGAATTATACCTGTGCATCTCAACACAGGTATCTTTCCTTCTCCCGTGCATTAGTGGGCCCATCCCTATTAAATACCCTTGTATGACCCTTCGTACAACCCCTACCCAACAAACATAAACTAGCTACTGTGTAGGAGTATGAGACCACCAACCTAGCGCTCGCAAATCCTGGATCGATCAGATTGAACTCTTGCAATCTCCAAAATTCCTCCAAATCCTCTCGTCAACTTACTATAGAAGCAAGTACAAATGAGGTGGCATTGTGGGCCCCACATCCATATATAGTCCCTTTTGCCAAACTTCCACACTCAGTTACAGGAGCTCAGGGTCTCTATTTTTTGATCCGTCTTCAGCCATGGGATCAAGGTCCGACCACCTACACAGTCACATCCCCTGGGTCACCATATACACTTTCCCCAAGGGGATCATTTTTCCCACATCACGTCTAGGTTCACATGCTCATGTTTAAAATTATCAAATAACTATTATATGTTCTTTATCTTTAGATATTGTTCACATCGGGTATTAAGTTTTAATGTGTGCAGGTACTTGATCCTCACAAATCAGCGCAGGCCCTCCAGGTATATGATTGACATTGTCTTGTAATCATTCCCTCTGAATATCAATTGCATATCCCAGTCACACCTTCCGACATTTTCCTTTAGGGTACCTACACCCGGCTCTGCAGTACTATCACCTCTGCTGCATTTTGGTAGTGTCACCTAGTATCACTCTCCCCCACATGAGTTGTACCATTCATAGTACCCCCTGGCAATTTGACACTCATGATGCCTTCACACCCTAGGGATGTGAGTCCCAATAGTCTTACGCATTTCCGAGAATCATCCACATACTTCTTCTCCTCATTTTTCTAGTTTTCCCAATGGAATCCCAGGTTACCTCATCACAGATCTATTTTTGACTACGCCTCTGCAGTATCATTAACCCTCCATTTCATCCACAATAATTTTTCCCATCTGTAGATTGCCTTCCACTTATTTACCTCATACAAAAACCCACGAATGAGCCCCCCACCCTCCACCAGTTTTCCACGCAACTTGTGCCCTGACAAGCCAAGCCATATTGCACTGGGGCACCTATTTATGTATCTGTACACTCCTCCCAAATTATTCTTTATTCATTTGGTAATTGTAAAAATCCTTTGTTTCCAACATTTACTTATCTTTTTGTTGTCACCCTTGACGATCTTATTTTTTTTGGAAAAGTAACCCATGTCGCCCTTGGTTGGGGAATTCACTATCCTCTACTCATGTTGACATCGTCCATAAATCCTGAGTATCCCATAGTCCATGTACCCTTGATCTCTTATTTTTTCCACTTTGTGACACCTCTGGCATAATTTAACCCCATGTCTAGTCGTCCCCCTGATGCTAGCTATAGTTTCACAGTTGCTGCCACTCATCCTTCAAACATACCCCCAACCAAGGACAGTCTTGAGTCTCACCGCATCTTGACTTTGTTCATGTTCCCCATTAGTTCCTGATCTTATCTAGTGGATTTCATGAATCCCTTTGCTTCTTAGAGTCTTGTCTCCCTTTCTGTCGACATCAACATAGTTTCCAGAAGGGTCACAGTATATTGTCTCTCATTACCTTTACAATACAGAGTCTCGGACGACACAAAGAGAACCATCATTGCTCTCTGATGTAGTTGACCCCCATAACATTCAACTTCAACAACATATCATGTTACGGTGGGTCTTACTATGAAACTATTGCAGTTGTTTTATATCAGCTGAAGACCTCTGAATTTTTCAGGCCATCAATGCCTATGCGTCATCGAACCTCCTTACAGACGTGCTTGCCTGCTTTCAGAATATGTTCAACATCAGAATTATCATCTATTGTTATCAAAATGCCCCATGGGGCACTGCATTTATCTACATCAGCATCCAACTTCAGTTATTGTCTTACATTTTTTAGTTACATGAAACGCACATGGGGCATGCCCACCTCATTTATATACATATTTTATTTTCCCTCCTTAGAGACAGATTTGGGTCTCACGGTTTCCCTTCTCCCTCTGAGAGGATCTCTCTTGCAGTTCTTATCAACACTCTTCATTACAATGTTACTCACAGTAGAAGAAACATCAATGTATTTCGACTATATGTATTCTCCTAACCTCACACATCAGGGGGCATCTGTTATCACTGAAATTTCATCTACAACATTCTATGCAAATAGTTACAGAAATACAACACTGCCAAACACCTATTAGTTCACCTGCAGCATCAAAAATGCATTTCCAAGAGGCAAAAACTATACAACTAGAGAAAAATTGACATGCGTTGAACCACTAAAGGAAGCGCGTGCACAGTGCGCGGGACAAAGAATCCCATAGAGCGCACAATGCGCCACATGCGCGACTGTGTATGAGAAAAGTCATGCACTCCTATGAACAATTCATTTATGGTTCTTGTTGGCCCCTCAACCAATTATGGACAAACTCCCAACTTGATTTGACTCTCAAATCCGAGCTGAATCTAAATGGGGGGTTGGTTAAAGACCAAAGGGTTCCCTAAAAGGCCCCTTATTCACACGAAGAACCAATTGGATATTTCCTCAAAGACATGCTATAAATGGAGGCCATGGGTGCACTAATAATTTAATAATTTCATAGTACTATTATGGTACCTCAATCCTCCCTCAATAAACCTCTTTTCTTCTTGGAGCATTCTATCAACATTCCAATAAGCTATTCCACTCACATCTTGAGGGAATAGGCTTGGATTTATTCACCATTTTCTTTCTTGTTTATCATTGTAAGAATAAATCTCAAATAGGAAACTCAAGAGCCCTCCCAAGGAGGAAGAGGGGATCCATAAGTCCTCCTTTCTCTACGGTGTTTTGCCAATTAATATAGTTATCCATTGGTGGCATAATCTTGGTCATTTGGTTGATTGATTTTGGTTCAAAGTTTCTTATGCATTGTAGTTTTATTTCCTTAGTTGTTTTTAGTTTATTTCAGGTGCTTGGATTATCTAACTCATGCACTAACCTCTGTCTTGTCTAGAAGGCCCAACTAGACTTGTAAGTGCCCTTGTTTTTCTCACCCAAGTGGAAAAACAGACACAAAAGATCTTCCTGAATAAAATCCTCTTGTGCATCTTCCATCTCTCTGCACTCTATGATAACTCTATTATTTTCTGACAGTTGTTAACTCTTCCAAAAATGTGCAACCAACAAAACTTTGTGAGGCTCATTGTTCTTAATAATTTTCATGAAAACATGAACCATTCTGATTCATTAAAATATCATACTTCTGTATGATGTTTTTCCTGAGAAATTGACTATCCTGAACTAATTTATGGGTGAACAATTATCTTCTACTATTGAATACCTTTCCAATGATTACTCCCTTGCTCCATTCTGAGCCTTGAGGAGGAAGTTATGATTGTTTGAATAATGGTTCTTCCTGGGAGGTGATCTTTGCACAACTATTCTTATTTCTCAATAAATAATTCACTCTTGGATCCTCCCTTCAAGTTTACAGGCCTTATTTAACTCTTTAGGTGTAGGTCTGTAAAAAAAAAAAAACCCACATGCTCCTTCTCTAATCCTTTTCTCTGTTCTTAAAACAAAATTTCGGGCCCTAGCCCCTCTTTCTTCGGCCCCCAAAATTCATCTGACCATGGGCTGTGACCAAGTGCTAGGTGGATAGGGACTTATCAAGAGCTTTGAGACTTTGGGGCTCTGGATTGTTGGGCGTTGGGGGTTCTTGAAACTTCAAACCCGATCCCCCAGATGGTCGAATTGGATAACTCATGAAGAACGGTGGATCAACTGTCCATAGCTTCCCAACATACAACGGTTGAGATTTACTACGGAGCTTCAGGCCTTGAGAGTTTTGGAATAACTGATGCATATATCTGTTGGAATGCCGAACTGAAGAATTCACAAACAACTCATCAATGAACTGTGCCTTCTTGTTAACCAATGGACATGATAAACTACAAGAGTCCAGGCTTTGGGAGTTCCAGAGTGTCCACTCTCTCAATCCTTCTGTAGTTCTAATTGTCCCAACATTGGGATCTAGTGCCACTTGTCCTTTGTGACCAACGATCAAGATGGACTCTTAGCCTTCAGGAGTCCTCGATCTTCCTGCTTATACCTTAAATCCTCTGCAGTTCCAAGTCTCCATACTATGGGATCTACTGTCACGTGTCCTCTCTAGATCGATGGTGAAGATTTACTCGACTCTTTAGAGATTCAGGAGTCTTCATACTTTAACAACGTTGGACTAAGATCCTCTAGAGTGCCAAGTCTCCAGACTGCAGGATATAAGGCCACACA
>ML792524.1:53823-104030 GCA_009831015.1 Picea engelmannii
GTCACGTGTCCTCTCTAGATCGATGGTGAAGATTTACTCGACTCTTTAGAGATTCAGGAGTCTTCATACTTTAACAACGTTGGACTAAGATCCTCTAGAGTGCCAAGTCTCCAGACTGCAGGATATAAGGCCACACATCCATTGTGACCAACGGTCGAGATGGACTCTAACCTTTTGAGATTCCTCGACCTTACTTCTTATACCTCGAATCCTATGAAGTGTTAAGTCTCTAGAATATGTGATCTATTTTCGCATGTCCTCTCCCCATAGATGGTGAGGATTTACTCTGTTATTCAGAGCTTCGGTACTTTTCATACTTAACAATTCTTAACCATGCTCCTCTAGAGTACCAAGTCTCTAGACTGCAAGATCTGGCCCCACATTGAAGAATCCTAGAATCAGACACATGGCCCAATATGAGGAGTGATACGTTTCAATCTCTACCTACCAAATCATTTTTTTAGGCACATAACACATTAAAATATGACATGCCTTATGTGTGTCCACGTCACTCCCTGGTGACGTCACCACCACGTCACTTCAAAACTTCGGGACTTCGTGACTCCGAGACTTCAGAGGTCTGGAAGTTCTTCCAATAATTTTCCCTGAACGCCTAACTCCCGAACAACTTAACCTTCTGATCCCACGAATCCATGTCACATCAGAACTTCAGGACTTCGGGACTATAAGAATTCGAAGGTCTGAAAGTTCTTCCAACAATTTTCCCCGAACACCGAACTCTTGAACTTCTTATTGTTTCAGGCCCGCGAAGCCATGTCACTTTATAACTTTGGGACTTTGGGACTTTGGGACTTCAGAGGTCCAGACGTTATTCCAAAAACTTTTCCCAAATGCCAAACTCCTGAATTTATTACTATTCTGGGCCCACGAAACCACGTCACTTTGGAACTTCAAGACTTCAGGACTCTGGGACCTTGGAGGTCCAAAATTTCTTCTAACAATTTTCCCCAAATTCCAAACTCCAGAACTACTTACCCTTCTGGGCCCATGAAGCCACATCACTTCATAACTTTGACACTTTGGGACTTAGAGACTTTGGAGGTCCAAAAGTTCTTCCAACAATTTTCCACGAACTATTCCAATGACTCAAGTTTAATTTTCACATTCACAAACCAACGGTGACCGTGACCTCTTTTCTCTTCTGTTTTTCTTAAATAGACATACCTCCTAAGCTTCAAAACATGACCAAGGTATTTTGTTGGTGCTCAAGTATGCTTTTAACTTTGAATTTTGTCCCTTTAGACAACAATTCCTCTAGACTTGCTTATATAACCACTTGTATGACCCATATAGGTTTTAGTGTTGACACCATGGGCTTTGATACCATTTTGTAACATCCCTCGACCACCCTTGCCAGGGTAAAACACCACTAACTCAAAACCAAATTGTTCTGAAAATGATTGTAACACACCCAACTAACCATGTCGATCATTCTACTTGAAAGTATCATGCTTTGATACCATTTTGTAATGTCCCCGACCACCCAGGCCAGACCACGCTACCTTGATTCTACTATGTTCAAGATCTGAAAACATTGTTTTGTAAATTCCATCCTTAGAGGCATGTTGGGCTATGCCTCAATTAGAATGTGTGGAAGACATAATAAATATAAATTTAATAGATGATTTACATCCTACTACCACACAACATAATTCATAAATAACAGTAAAATCATAAATGCAGTATTCACATGAAAAAATCATAAACATAACAGCCTATATAAATATACAACATGTAACCAAACATGTAAATGGTACCTATATTTTAATTGAAATACACCAACTACGTGAAGACCTTCCATGAACCTCCCATCCATAGACCACACTACTCATTGCTCTCAATAGTGGGTCACCCCCAAGATGGGACTAAACTCCACTCGGGCAAAGGGATTCCTAGGCTAGGCAAGGACAACAAGAAACTACATAGTCAACAGTAAGCAATTCCTCCAAGGAGCCAACTTACACAAAAATATCACAACCTTGCATTCCCCACATGCATTCCCCACCCTAGGAAGTACACAACTTCATTGTTCAACTGTCCATCGACTGCTCCACTTCACTTACAGAGATTCAACAACAGGCCAGATCAAGAAATCTCATAGCACTATAGTTGTTGTTGGGCTCCCTCTAGGAGAACTCACTTCCCTGGCAAGCTCTCTCACCTGGAGAGAGTTGATCACAGGCCAACTTACACACACAAATCATAGCCTTAGAGTTCCTCCAAGGAGAAAACTTACACACACAACTCATAGAATCTCATTCCCCACATGTCTATCCCACCCAAGGAAGTATACACCTTCACTATCCAACAATCCATCAACTGCTCCACTTCCCTTCTAGGGCTTCCCGAATAGGTCGAATCAAGAATTCTCAGAGCGCTATAGTTGTTGTTGGGCTTCCTCCAGGAGAACTCACTTCCCCAACAAACTCTCTCACCTGGGGAGAGTAGCTCACAGGCCTGACGACCTACTTCTTAATTCCATCTCCTAATCCAATCCAATAAGGTGTCAACAACAAAAACAACTAGGTTATGGGAACATGTGTAGGTAGCAACAAAACTCGGGTAAGTCAGGGTACAGTCTCAACAAAATACCAGATCATGCAGTTAGAGAAGTTCACCATGGGAGAGGGTTCAACAATGGCAGAAAAAGGGGTCATTGTGTGCATGATCAGTGCATGCAAAAACTGGACAAGGGATGGAAATAATCGTGAGAGAGATAAAATCATGAGAGAGACCCCCACAACATTGGAAATTCCCACATAAATCTTCATTCGTCCTGGGTGACACTTGGCTCTTCCATGATTTTGTTCCTCTCCACTTGGAGTTTGTTCCTCTCCCCAAAGGAACGTATGATAACTAGGTTTATTTCCCAACTTTAGTATTTCCAAGAAATACATTATAATATTCCCTTGGGTTAATCCCTCAATCTTATCCCCTCTTTCCTTGCCTCTCAGCCCCATCCCTTTCCCCAACCATTGGAGCTTAGTTCCCCATCCTTGTTTATTGTGGTCGGTCTACACGCAATGACGTATTATATTAATTATATGAGTGTTACATATAAACATATAGGCTCATTGGCCTTTGCATATAGGCTCATCGTCCTAATCATCTCATAATCCTCCTATCTTATAATAACTTGGCTTACCAGCCTATCAAACAAGTTTACAATACAAAATTACAACCCAGAGTCGGCCTTGAGATATCACATATCAAAATATTTGTTTTTTAAGAAAGAATGGTGTTTCTAGTTTTCTTATTGTTCCTAGGAAATTGAAGAAATGTTGTTCACGTATCCTTAAAAAACATAGAAGAAAACCATTTCATGGTTCTAGTTCCATAGAATGTAAAATACATGAATTGATTCATTCTTATTTCTACATCCCATTGCATTTTCCTTATGCAAATTAAAATAAATATATCATGACTTCTATTGATTATTACACCAGAATATGTTGGTTGTACTTGTTGAAACTTCAATCAGAAGATTTTAAAACCTTTAAAATTTTCTTGTATGGGTTCAAAATGAAGCTCAACCTCATATTGGTTCTCTTCGAACTAATAATGGAAGAGAATATACATCTAATGAATTTTAAGGCTACCTTCACGAACATGGGATCAAATATCAAACCACAGTTCCATAAAATCCCCAAAAGAATGGTGTGGCTGAACAAATGAACATGGCACTCCTAAATATAGTTTGTTCTGTGATCTTTTTCAAGAATGTTAAATTCATATTTTGGACTGATGCAATTCTATGTACAATTTATGTCAAAAAAAAGTGTCGATCTCATGCTCTTAAAAATAGGACTCCACATGAAATGTGGTATGGCCACATTCCTTCGGTAAGACACCTTCGTGTTTTTGGTTCCACCCGCTATTCCTTGATTCCTAAGGAGCAAAGAAGTAATCTTGATGCAAGGAGTTGGTAGTTCATTTTCTTGGGGTACTCAAATACCACGAAGCGATATCTTCTTTACGATGAGAAAAATAAGAAATTCATCCTTTCTAGAGATGTAATATTTCCTAAATTCTCCAATAAAGATGAAATTGTTGAGAGGGAGCTTGATCATCTAGAAAAATTCACCGGTGTAAAGACATATCATGAATTTGGTTATGTGATGCCACATCTTGAAGGGAGGATCCCTATCCTGGGTCAATGTCTAGAATCTCCTTTTGAGGTACAATCTTCCACACATGAAGAAGTTCCCACCACTTCATCAAAACCTAAATATCATTTGGATGATTTGATCAACATGATTGAAAATATGATACTTGATGAGAACTCAACACCATCTCAATTAGCTGCGAAACCTAGACCTTCTCATAAATGTCCACC
Source organism: Picea engelmannii (assembly GCA_009831015.1). Lineage (NCBI taxonomy): Eukaryota > Viridiplantae > Streptophyta > Pinopsida > Pinales > Pinaceae > Picea > Picea engelmannii. The sequence continues at coordinate 58,181 of ML792524.1, forward strand.
AAAATGGCTCACAAAAATACTTGAAAGTGTTTGTCCTGATAAGGTTGGAAAGATAGGAACATAAATTTGCTTGAGGCAAGATGGAGGTAATGAAGATAATTCAAAATTGGGGGATGTAGATGACATGGATTTTTCATATGATTGTGTGTTAAATTTATATACTAACCTTGAAATGACTTCCTCTAAAGAATCCTGTTCTCATGATGAATGGAAATAATCCATGCATAAAGAATAAAATACTTTCATCAAGAATGGGACATGGAAGTTCGTGGATCCTCCATTCGAAACCAAACCAATCGACTACAATTGGGTATTAAAGAACAAGGACATATCCAATGGCTCACTTAACAAGAACAAAGAAAGGATCACGGAAAAATGATTTGCACAAAAAGAAGGTGTTTTTTGGGTAATTTCATGCTTCCATGCATCCTTCCTAATGATAGAGGGTTAATACCCATCGTTTGTCCAGATTTGATTAACAAAATCCCCAAATCATAAACATATAAATCCTCAGCCAATGATGAAGAAGCTCTCACCCAAGAAGCTATGTGGATCCTAGAGACCATCTGGTCTTGTGTCAGAGATGAAGAGTTAAAAACACGAAGATCCATCTAGAATTACATTCATACATTACATAGTTGAAACATTACTATTATAAATGTGAAAAAACAATACATAGACATATCCAAACACCACATGAGGAACACATGATAACTTAGAATCGTTCCTACTTTATTATTCTCTTCATTCCATCAAACAAATGTATACATTAAAATAACATACTTGACAATAATGAAGTCTCATATTCACTTTATATAATTCCCCATATTTACAATAAATTGTACCATGTGCATCCTTTGATAGCTTAGACATATGGTAGACTACGACTTATAATCAGGATCATTACAACATTAAAATACTACAAAGACTCAAAGCGAGGCACTTGACTAGCTCCTGAAGAATGGAAAACTAATAGGAACTCAGTGGATCAACTCAACAATAATAGCAACAACAACCTCTTCTTCTTCATCCTTGCTTCCTTTTATATCCTTTCATCTCTAGAACTCTCTTTTTCGATTCTACTCCGCATGCTCTATTGACTCATATTCTTGCACACTTATTCCACCTGCCTACATTCCACGTCTCCTTTCTTGAATCAGGGAAATATTAATTTCCTCTCGAGCTCATCTTTTGTCTATTCTACATTCCCTCATGTTGTTGGCAGTAATCACTTCGGAATGTTTCCTGATGATTCCTTTCTTGATTCTAGCATGTGTCTTCTTGATTTCTAGTGTGCATCCAAAACTTAGACCAACGTGCACTATAAGGAATGAACATTGCAAATCATTAACAAAACATGTCAAAACTTGGTATGGCACACACTTATTGTCGATCCTCGTGCATTCGTTTGGGTGCATGTAAAATTGGGATGAGCACGATAAACTTTGTTTGTGCACATTCACGATATTAACCCAAAACATTTAGGTTCAAACAACACCCCACCACTCTTACTTGGTTCATTCTCGATCCAACTGCCTCATGGAACTATTTTTGAGACTAAGCTAAGTAGGCGAAAATCATCATCATTGGCTAACCAAAGTGTCAAAATAAGTTTCTTTTGTAGCTGGGTTTGAGTAAGAGAAAATCATCTATCCAGGATACAGTTACAACCCAACATAGGGCCTGGACTGAGTAAAGCAGGCCCCAAGGTATGTGATGTCTTTCGAATTCATTGGACTAGAGGGTCGAATATTTCCCTTTGAAGGTGTCTGTGGTGATGAATGAGGGTTATGTTCAAACCACACCATCAAGACACCACACTTCCATATGAGCTTAAGACCCCTAAAAAAAGAGCATCATCATCTAGGAGACTGGAACCTCATCCTTCAAAAAAGGTGATTATGCATGACGACGAGAAAACAAGTTCTGATCTTGGAGAGTTGGTTTACTATCGTATCTACAAAGCACAATTCAGGGAATTATGTATCACTTAGTGGTTCTTTGTTGGTGAATAAAATATTTGGATGCCTGATGAGCATCTAATGAGGAAGTGTCAATCTTTGTGAAAACTAGACATTGGGTTCTCAGGTTGGCTGAGAAAACAAGAATTGTATTCCTCAAACTGTCTGTGATGTGGGGCCATAATAGGGTACCTAAACTAAGGGATGGTAGGATGATTCAAAAGTTAAAGGATAAGTGAGATGTCAGGGATATGGTCGAGGGGCATGGATGAGAGAGCATGGGGTGTGGAGAGTTTCTCCAATGATTTCATGGGAGGAAGTAGATATATATATAGTGGGAAATGGTTGGGGGATGTGGGACATAAAAAGAAAAGGAACTGTCCATTCATATTGATCAAGGAATAAGTATAGAATTCCAGTGAAGTCCCATGTATGGAGATATGATGGTTCAGATCCATCGTAGTTGTGAAATGTCTATTGGAATGTGGCTTCATCTCTTCTTACATGCCAAGGCTATGGGCGATTTTTTCATATACTATTGCTTAAACCTTCAGTGCAATTTAGCAGTAGGTAGTTTATTCCAATACCATATGAATCCTCTTCCCGAGGAAATTCTTTGCATGTAAGTTATGACTATGACCATAGTTGGAAATCTTGAGAATAAAAAAACTATCAATACATCTAATCCACCTGTGTGGCTAGAGTGTATGTTGTGCCGCCAAAACAAAAGAAAATTTTTGCTAACTATGTATTGTTCAGTCTGTTGTACATCCTATGTTACTCCTTTGCCACTTTCAACCTACATCCATTAATAAGTTGCTTGAGTGGTTGTCCTGGTAATGTAGCTAGTTTAGTGGCACCTACTTCACTGATGTAGACTAGCTGGAAAGGACCCAACCAATGCATACTTAGCTTTCTAGGGTGTTGTAAATGTTTTTTGTCATATAAAAAAAAAAATATCCAGGATGGAGGATTTTCCAGCAGATGTTGTGGTCATTCCATGCCTTTTGTATTTTATTTTTGAGCACTTGGATGAATCTCTCCATCATTCAGTCCTCCTGTAGCTCCATGAGCTCATTTAACTTGTGTTGAAGGGACTATTCATCTCTCATTTGAGTCACTAGAGAAACACAGAGGCTAGGAACAACAAATTATAAGGGCATGAATGATTCTTTACCATAGGCTAATATGAATGGTGTGCACTTTTTTAGTTGTTTGAAAGTAGTCTGATATCCCCATAAGACAGTAGGGACTTGTGGATCCTAATCATCACACTACACATTAAAAACTTTGGTTAAAGAATGGTCTAAAATTTCATTACAAGGTTCAACCGTACCATTAGCTTGAGGATGATAAGTAGTGATTTTCTAGTGATGGATCATGAACTCTTGAGTCAGATGTTAAATGGTATCATTAAAAAATTATGAGGCCTGGTCACTCATTATCATTGTTGGACAGTCAAATCTAGTAATGATATTCTCATAAATTAATTGCATCGTTGTTTCTATTCTACAATATTTAACCAACATGGTTTCGTCCCATCTCGTTAGATCATCTATGGTCCTAATAATGTAGCGTGCACTTTTGCATCACGCGGGGGGAGATATCTATCCTGGAAAATCAATTTCTCACTTTTCAAAGGGTTCCAAGGTTGCGATTGGAAATATAGTGATCTCATCCCTTCGACAAGGATTTCCAGTCCGTTGACATATGTCATAACATTTACAATATTCTTTGGAATCTACAAAGAGTGAGGATCACCAAAGTGCTAGGAGCAGAACCCTTAACATTGTCTCCTTACCTGTATTGTGTCCTCCTACAATACTATCATGTGATCCATACAAAATGGAGTCTTGTTCACACTCTAATGCACACCACTACAGGATGCCATCTGCTCCCAACTTATACAACTTCCCAACAATCAACTGATACTTAGCACTACAGGTCACTAGTTTGTTATAAAATTGATTCTCATTGACGTCAACTTTAGAGGAAGTCTAAAAACCTCTAAAAATATTGGGTATAATTGAATATGTCTCCAAAGTGGTCACCTTATGGAGTATATTTAAGCATGGCCTTCACATGAATATCCTTTGAATAATTCTACAGGAAGCTCAGAGGTGTGTTCAAGAGGTTCAAAGTTGACTGAGGAAAATGAGGTTGAAGAATAGTTCAACTGTATACAAAACCCTCATAAATGGATAGTCTTTGTCATGTTTTTTCCAAGAGTAGGTGGTAACTCATGTAGTTCTCTGCGGTTGAGGAGTTATAAGGCCATGAAGTTGGAAGCCCAGAAAATTGGTTAAGAATATATGAAACGGTTATGAAAAGAAGTTACAAGTCATTAGTTAAAGGGTAAAACAATTATAACAAGAAAGTACTGGTCAACCCTAAAGTGAGGAAAATAATTTACCCTGAAAAGTATAAATACACCTCAAGAAGCCTCTAATATTTACACACAATTTGAATGGTTATCTATCTTTCAAGTGATATTTTGTTAAGTCTTTTGTAGCATATCTGAGGAGGAGGATTTGAGGAATAAATGAGTGCAAAAGTTTTTGAATTGCAAATAAGGAAGGGTTTCTGGAAACCCTAGTTTAGCTCACCCCCGTGGGTTAGGATACTAGTGTCCTGCGAGGCACCCACATAGGTTTTTTAGTGTCTACCACGTGAGGCCTCACATTATATATGACATCTTTCAGGTGATGCTAATCAATATTTGAAGAAGGATGCTTGTTTGAGGTTGTTACAAAGTATGATAATACAACAAGGTTGCTACAGGATCTGAGTTGGTATGTATCATTTTTTCTTCATGAGTAAATGTATGTATTTTATGTTCTTGGTTGAGTCTTGTATCATGGATGGTATGGCACATGCTTAAGGTATGTATTAGAGGCCCTTTTTCATATATGGTTGTACATGGTTGAGGTCCATGTTTTGGTGATATTGATACATTCTTGAGACATATCCTTAGTAGTTAGTTTATGGATGTTATGGTTAATTTTTAGAGGCACATGTTTGTGATATTGGCATATATTTGAGGCATATACTTGGTATGTTTTGTCGATGGTTATAGTGCATACTTGATGCACATTATTGAGACATTGGATACTTTGAATATGGTATGATACATGTTCTGGTGCATGATTGATGTACATGGTATGGTGATGGTTTTGGTATCTATGAGAGTGGATGTAGTTATAATTGGTTGATGATGGTATATTAGTGAAGGTGAGAAGGACATTGAGAAGTTGGATGATTGGTTGATCATCAAGTACAATTTTATGCAACAGAGTGATAATGGTTGGTTGATGTGACAATGACAGTGACAGGTTGGATGATTGGTTGATCATTAGGTACATGTTGATGTGGCAAAGTGATAGTGATTGGCTTACGTGATAGTGAACGTGATAGGTTGGTTGATCACAATGGTAGTTCAAGGTTAATCAATGGTAGTAAGATTGATTTTACACTTGTATTTAAGGGAGAAACGATGGGGCACGGAAAACGGGTTGTAGCCTCCTTCTTGTTGGTTCTGGAGAATTCAAGGAGTCATAGCTTCCTTCAAGTTCGAGCCTATAAATTTTGTGGTCGTATCCTCCTTCCGGTTGGAGATAGAGAACACAAGGAGTTGGATCTTCCTTCAGGTTGGAGACTATAAATCAATGAGTCATGGAATCCTTCCAACTTTAGCTAGAGAATTCACGGATTTGTCATTTCCTTCAAGTTGGTGCATATAAATTAGGGGGTGGTTCATGCCTCCTTTTAGTTGGTGAGGGATAATCTTGAAGTTGGTTATTCCTATGAATGTATTCCTGATATATATAAGAAATCATTATGTGGTGTACTTTGTATCTATTGTTGAATTGTACTGTTTATGGTTATATGCTCATGAAATATTAATGAAATCGTAAAAGATATATTGTTGGTAAAGTTGAATTTTATATATTGATATTGAAAGTAGTAAAAAGTGATCATATTGATTTAGCCCCCCCTCTTAGTATTCCAAGAATTTGAATGAGATCAATTCCTTCAAGAAAACAATTTAACCACTGGAAGGAATATCATGGAGTACGCTAAGATTGGAGTACCACCGTTTGATGAGAAGAAGGGTTTGAGCTATGAGATATGGAGAAACAAGATGGAAGTGTTTCTAGGAGAATATGGGTATGATTTTTGGTACTCGATTGTTACAGGATATAGTGGTTCAAAGAAAATAAATATTGCAACCAAGAAGGAATTGAAGAGAAACAAAGAAATAACAATATATTTCATTTTGGAAGGATTAAAAGATTTGGTAAAAGAATAGTGGGACAATGTTCATCAACCAAAGAACTTTGGGATAAGATACATAATATATACTTTAAGGAATCCCATTCTATCACAAGGTCATATCATGATAATCAAAATAAAAAAGACGTTGAAGAAGAACAAGAAGAAATATGCTCTTCATGTCAAATATATTCATAAGAAGAAGATTGTGAAGAAGGAACAATAGATCTTGAAGCAAAACTAATCAATTCTTTTAGTGCACTAAGAAAAGAAAGGAGGGAAAACATTCTCCCCAAGGAAGAGTTGATCATGCTAAAGGAAGGTACTAGAGAAGTCAGGAAGGTTATCATGAATCTAAGAGCTCAACTATATGAATCCAAAATTATTGAAGAAACTCTCAAGGATAAATTGAAAGAGAAACAATGTTTGGAAGTTGAAATAGTATCACAAAGAAAAGACGCATAGAAGAGAGATTGTTGGTGTAGTAGCAAGTTCAATGAGAAAGAAAGAAGTTGTGGTATCTGTGTGCATTGCAAAGGAAGAGTATATGCAACTACTCACACCTATAAGGAGACCATTTGTCTTATGAAACTATATTTAGATGTAGGGATAATTTAAAGAGATATTATAGTTCAATGTTATAATAATAGTGTCATTTGTTCAATGAAGAATCCAACTTTTCATGTGAATACAAAACATATAGATATCCAATACTATTTTCTTGCGGACATGGTAGAGGATGGAAAGGTGATATTAGAGAAAAATGGCACTCTATAAAATGTTGCAACTGTATTAATGAAACCGGTGAACATAAGTAAATTCAAGTGGTGTTGTGAGTCTATGGGCCTTATAGCCCCTAGAAATTAGTCAATAGTTTGATGCATTCTCCCTTATACTCTTGCAAGGTATATGACAAGTTAGAGAATTTTGGAACATTTGTGTCATCAACCTTGCAATTTTGTAATGGAATATGGAATAAATGCATAGCTATAGCATGGAATACTTTCTTAGTAATGGCAGAGAATAAATGCATAGCTATAGCATGGAAATAAATACATAGCAATAGTACACAATCATTGTTGAGTCTTTGCAATGAATACATGCATATTACTAGCTAGCAATGAATGCTAAGCAACAACAACTGGTCAACTAATTTCATAGAGTTCCCAACATGCAGAATTGAAAAAGGATAAATTCTTTATGCTTTTGGTATGTCTATTTATTGAGCGATATGAAAAACCATAAATTGTTTATGATTTTGGTATGTCTATTTATTGAGTGATATGAAAAACCATAAATTGTTTAAATGGTTTTGGTATCCTTATTTATTGAGTGATAGGGCTGAAGGAAAAAATAGTGTGAGTTATAACTTCTTGTAATGTTCCAAAAATTTCTTTAGAATCCTTATGTTATTAGTGAACACTTTTATTGAAAGCAAGGAAAATATGTAATGCATTGTAACTATTTAGTTCTTGAGTAAATACATTAAGTGTGTTTTACAATATAATTTTTTTCTCCCAAACAATTTTCTGAAAAAATGTTTTCTTTCCATATTGTGTTTATTATTATAACTGTGTTTATTTATTTTTTTAATATTTTCCTAATAATATAGTGAAAAAAAATGTTTTCTTTCCATATTATGTTTATTATTATAACTGTGTTTATTTTTCTTTTGCACATTGTTCTTTTATTAATAATATAGAGGATTCCCACCTCTATTTCCTTTCATTAATTTCATTAAATATATAACTACGTTTTTTCTAACCATTTCATTAAATACATGGCTACAATTCTCTACCAATTTCATATAAAGTACGTTAAAGTTTATAATGTATTAGGATAGTTCATGAAAAGAATCATGAAATGTATAATAATAAGCAAAAGTGTGACCAGGTGCAATGTATCCTTTGAAATAATTCTATTATGGTTGGTGGGGCCATTAAATACATAGAAGCCAAGTGATATTTGAAGATCTGAAAGGTCATCGATAGTACTTTGTGTGTCGCTTTTTAATTTTTAAATAATGCAGAAGGTACAAAATTACAAAATTTAAAGTGGTTTATTTACATCGAACCTCTTGACATAACAAATGCCATCTTTTCGAGTTATCCTCTTTTCCAGAGAAGGGGTTTATCTGATTGGTCATTGAGGATGAATAGAGGAATACCTACAGTTCACATACAATCAGTCATGGCATCTCTCTGTATTGCGCCTCCATGTAGATTCCCATTGTGAAACCTTCATCAATCTTTTATCTTTCCCTGTGGTTGAAAACCCTAAAAAAGCATCTGAGTTCCTTGATTCAACCTGAACGATCACAAATCCCACGACAGCTTTTACAAGGCAGTGAACTGACAGCAGCGTTACTAAACACGCGGGGAATAAAGAAAACAAAATGACAGAGAGGACATATTCTTTCTCTCATTCAGCATATCCATTTATGCGACGAATCGCAGCTTTCACTAAAATGTAAATAATTGTGTTGTTCTGGATTACTTCCATTGATGTCAGTTTTAAAAAGACAAGGTCGCAGAGATATGCCCCACAGCCAACAGAATATTTTGATTTTCCTGATTTTCTTAAGTTAATGCGGTGGAGAATGAAAAATGTCAGTCCTGATTTTCTATCTGTATGCACGTCTATATATAGGGAAACACTGGCTTATAATGAATGCCTGCATCAAAAAGTAAGGAATTGGCGTGAGAACTAAAGATCACCTGCAATAATGGGAAACAACAGTGAAAGTAATGGCGTAGATCCAGTATGGCAATCTCCAACTCCGTATTTGTTGGCTGGAGTTTTTACCATCATACTGTTGGTGGGGATCGCTATGATGATTCTGGTCTTCTCCTCCTGGAAGAAATCTCGTGTTGTCCATGCAATAATTAATGAAACTGAACACAGCTTTGGCGAGTCGATCGCAAATGGAGAGAAGAATGGTGTCATGAGTGTGTCCTGCTCTGATGATGACAAAATAGAGGGAAAAGTAACTGTGATCATGGCCGGCGACGAGATGCCAACATTTTTGGCTACCCCAACGATGTTGTCAAAGCCTTCCGGTGCACACATTTCAGTGATAATCGCGTAAGGTATTTATAAAGAAATGAGGTTGGAATTTTCGGAAGGATAAGAAGTTGCAGACTAAGATGAGTCCCTTATGAAATGGAGACATTTGCTTTTGATTTTCTTCTGTTGCATATTGGTAGAAGGAATTTGTTTGAGATTTTGATAATAATTATGCAAGAGTAACTTGCTGGATTTTGTTTGTTAAATTGTATGTTATTGTTTTTATTGAACTTAAATGTGTTATGAAAGATGCAGTGTTTCATTGCAAAACAGAAATTCACATATCATATTCACTCGCCAATACTCTCTATCTTTTCACCTGTGCACATTCTTAGCGCCATAACATATGGCAGCTCTCTTACAATTAAGATACGATTACAAGTAAGGGTGAGTCCGCATTAGTTATACATGCCATAGTGCAAGAAAATCTTTTCATGTAACTGAGCGTACAGTACATGAAACATTTTATATTTTAAGTAAATGAGTTTTTGTTTGAAACTAGTTTTTGATCAGATATGAAGGAAGATCAACGAGCTCCCAGCATCATCTTTTCATTCATTCACATTCATTGTTTCCTTCATGTTTATCATCTTTATATTGGCATTCATTGTTTCCATGGATTTGAACAAACGAAACCTATATTACAACTTTCTGGTTATACCATATAACCATAAAAAATATTTGTGTTATACCACATAACACAGAAAATAAGAAAATGAGGTTTTAACATTTTTAATTAGCTTCATTGAAAACGCCACCATAGGCAGCTGGAGAATCATGTGTTGTGTTAAGGAATGACACTTGTCTTCAATATGGAAATGAACTTCCTTTCTCTGGTTTCTGGTTGGATGCAGACTTCGAAATTCTTCTTTAACTGGATATGAGGGTCCTCTTCAATTTGAATATCAGTTAGTTGCCATTAAAGTATGCTGTCAAAAAGTCCGAGTCATTTTAAAAGTATATATAACCTTTAGAATCCGGAAATTCAAAATTATTTTTCTTTACAAAATTAAATTTCTTGAAAATTTTCTTATTTTAAATCCATACTAAACTTAATTATTATATTCTTATTTTCAAAATAAAAATAAATCCATTTTAATTTATTTTATTATAATATTTTTAAATTATTTTATTATTATAAATAATTATTCTTAAAATTTAATATTTAATTTAATTTAATAATATTAAATAATAAATAACAATAAATGTTCTACTAAAATGTTTTGATATTTTCTATAATGGATTATGTTTTTCACTCCCACACTATATTTCTATATTTAATTCTTCACTATATATTCTGAAGAGTTATAATACACGAAATGAACCATAATAATATCCAAATGAGACTAACTTTCATTTTTTAATATGCTTGACACACATCCCTTTTCAGTATTTCATCCATGCAAGTTATATATCAAATACATGCTAACCAAATAAATTGTAGCATTTTTTGAAAAGAGCTTCACCAATGTACATTTATCATTCCATAGTGTACGTCTATACAATGCAAGAGATATTGAGCACCATCCAAAAATTTATCTTTTGTTTGCACTTTGAAGAAGGTGGCATCATGCAATTATTATTTTTCTTATCTTTTTAGTTCTCCATTATGTATTCATGTATTCATGGGGCTTTATCTTATTTATCAGTATCTTATCATTATCATGTTCATTTATAAAGGGGGTTTTTAAACTATAAAAAATAGAATTAATATATTGTAGGTATTGAGAGGGTGTGGGGTGGGAGGCTTTATAAGTATTGGGGGATATTCAAAGAGGTATTTTTGGTAAAAATACATGATATATATAGTAAAAATAGAAGTTTTTTAATGAGAGAAATGTATTGGTAGGGGGGTTAAACAAAAAGATTTGAGGAGGTATTTATCAATATTTAGTGAAATTCGAGGTATTCTTTAATATCCCATGAACAAATATCTAGAACTCCTCATTCACTTGTGTTGTAGTTGCTAGTGATAGCATTTGGCTTTAAAAGTAGATCAAATGACACATCCCCTGGTTTCTAGTTATAACTTTTGGCTTGAAAAGTATATCAAATGACCCATCCCCTTATCATTGATTTATGTGAGGAAAAATACAATGGATATACTTAAGGTGTCTGCATCCACTTGAAATAACATCTTTGTCTAGTCGGGAAACATTCAGATTAATGCATACATGATCTTGTACTTTTGTGTATCAAGACATTGCTAGCATTCATTGGGCTGGATTAATTATATTTCCTTCCATAAATTCATATCCAGTGACTATAATATCCATGATAGCTTAAAAAAATTATGATGGTACTATATACACCAAACAAATATTAAACCTCTTATGGTTTAGTTTGGCTTCCTTGATTTGAGACTAATTTTACCTTGCCAAGATCTACCATCATCACTTTGTTCAAGAATCTCTTCTTTAAGAGTCTCCTATAAGTTTGCACAACTTGGTCGCACTTCTTTGGTTATGAATATACCCTAATCTCCCTACAACTATTGAACATGAAATGATATCAAAGACGTGATTGTGTAACATACCTAAACAATTCCCAATTTTATAAGTATACCTGTAATGATTTCAAGATAAAATCCTTAAATATCTCTACTAATTTTTATGAGAAGGATGATGATGCATTGAATACAATAAATACCATTCTCCAATAGACTCATGCACCCTAGTTTGTTGTAAAATTTATAATCAATTTATCTTTCTTACAATACCCTTGTTTTAACACCTAGAGTGTAGTGAATCAAATTATGCACAAATTGTAGAGACATTATTACAGTTGTAAGATCCATACCATGTGATTTTAAACAAATTACCTTGTTTGTAAATGTTGTAAATATGATTGTATGGATTCCTAATGAGGAATTCAAGCCCATGGGCCAGCTAGTGAATGGATAGGCATGTATGATGTTATTACACTTTTATGGTATGTGTACTAGGCTTTCCATAGTGATCTTAGGATATGTAAATATACATGCTAGAATATAATATATAATGGTCCAACATGGTTGTAGAGAATACGAGAGGGGATCATATGATTCCACTTGTGGGGAAGATAAAGGAGGCCTATGGGAAAACAATATATTCTATTACCAAGTGTTAGACTTAGATCTCATCCATTTTCCACCATGTTCCTTAAATTGAATCTATCAAGCTCCTTTGAATTATAAAACCAATTATTGAATCCATGTATTATTTTTATATGGAGGTATTCTTACATAGTTATGGAAGTGTAGGTTTAGTAGAATAATCATGAGGAAATATAATATTCCTACGTCCCTCCCATCAAAATTAATGACATTTTTAATTCCTTCAATTCCCTCATCATCATTCATTATAGCATTCATTCTACTATTCTCATCTTCATGTTCTTCATTGTCTCATGTTGTGTTCTCTATGGCCATGTTTAACCAATTAGGAAATTAAGAAAAATTTGACATTGTGAAGGAAATATTTCAATCCATGGGTGAAAGATAGATGGATATGAATTTGTCACCCACTATGCATTTGTTTCAGTTTGGATGACTCAGAGACAAGTTCTATTATACTTTTAGGAAATTCCCCAAATGCATACACTAGTTTAGGTTATTTTCACCGACATTGAAAAGTATTGGAGGGAAAAATATCCTTGAGGGACTATTGATTATGAAAATGGAAGATCTTCCTTGTGTTGTGCACGATAGTGGAAGAAGTTTGATGGTTGCTTGATAGTGGGATGCTAGGTATCTAGTTGTTTTAAAAGATCAAGTTGGTTGAGCATGAGAGAAAATGGGATGGGTTGAGAGAGATAAAAACATGTATTCAGGTTCCTCTTCCCTGGCATCCTGATAGCTTATTATGAGGGTGGTATCCACACTAAATACCTTCAGTTGGGTGGAAATTTTCTTGTATTGTGACAATTTATTGGACTGACTTATATTCAAATATAAGTGTCTATAATTGTTTACTAATGTTAGGCTAGGAGTGGGAAGATATCATAACTCCATAGGATGATTATTGAATTAGATTGAAGGTCAATAAATATGCAAAGTGTAACTATTATTCTTCTCTAATGTATGACTCTTCCTATCACCTATGATGCTTCATGTGTACATTACTGCTATAAAAATGCAATCCCAAGGATAATGTGTCCAACATACGCCCCCCCTAATCCGAAGGTGTGTGTGTGTGTGTGAGAGTGTAAGCATCATTCTAAACTCCTCAATTTTTTCTCTTCCATGTGCTTTGGTGAAGATGTTCAGAATTCGCTCATTTGTGGAACAATGTCTCAAGTGAATATTCTTGGCCTCTACATGGTATTGAATCATGTGATACTTTGTATTGATGTTCTTTGTTTGATAATGGAATATAGGATTCTTGTCCAACCTGATTGCAAAAGTATTTTCAACTAAAAGAGGAGTAGAATTTACTTGTTTCTTCTACAAATCTTCAAGTATTTTCTTGAGCCACCCAATATCCTTTATCACTTTTGTGGAATCTAATGGAACTAATTATTTTCATGATATCGATGAGATAACTCTTGATCCAAGAATCACGAGATAGCATGAATTTGACACTCCATTTCCCTTATCTTCTTCAAATTTTGAAGCAAAATATCTGATCGGGTTGAATTCATCCACCCTAGAGTACCTGAGTCCAAAATATTGAGTTCCTTTCAAGTATTTCATAACTCTTTTTGCAGTAGACCAATGTCCTTCACAAGTCCTTTGCATGAATCTAGAAAGAATCCCAACAACAAATGAAATGTTTGATCTAGTTGTAGTAAGACATATAAGACTTCCCACAAGTTGTCTATACTCGGCTGTATCCTCAAATTCATTCCCTTCTTTATATATGTGTTTCAAATTATGTTCCGTTGGAGTAGAAACATGATTTCACTTATCCATGCAAAACTTGTTCAAAATTTCTCAAATGTACTTCTTCTGGGAGATGAAGATGTACCTTGGATTTTGAATCACCTCAATGCCCAAATAGTATTGAATATATCCCAAATATGTCATTTTGAATCCTTTATTGAAATCTTTATTTATGGAAGAAATGTAGAGCTCATTGTTCCATGTTATCAACATATCATCTACATATACTACAATATATACAAAATTTTTGACAACCTTCTTGACAACAAAGTTGCATCATCAAGATTGAAATTCTTGAAACTCAATTTTAGAAGACGCTCGATTAACTTTTTGTACCATTCTCATGGTACTTGTTTCAATCCATATAAGGATTTGATGAGATTGCGTACCTTATGTTATTGTCCCTTCACAACAAATACTTATGGTTGAGACATGAACACATTCTCTTTCAAGTATCCATTCAAAAAAGGGGTCCTCACATCCATTTGATGAATTTTCCATCCACTTTTTGCTAACATGGAAAGTAGAGTGTGGGAAGTATCCCATTTTTTTTATTTTTTTATTTTTTTGGGGGGGGGAGTCTCCTCACAATAAAAACCTTATTTCTGTGAAATTTTTTTCCGCGAGCCTTGTTTTGTTCTTATCAAGAGAGCCATTTGATCTCTACTTGTTCTTGAATACCCACTTGCATCCAATTAGTTTGGTTACAAATAAAGGTTCCACTAACTTCCATCTCTCAATCTTGATGAGAGCATCATATTCCTTCTTCATGGCTTCTATCCATTCATCAAGAGAAGTTTCTTCTTTAATGGAAGTCGTTTCATGGTTTTTAGATCAATTCAACTCAGAATCACATGAGACATCCATGCCATCTAAATCACCCGAGTTTGAATTATCTACATTACCTCAATATTTTCTTGAGGACATTTTAGTTCTTGTCATTCCAACCTCATTAGGATGAACACTTTCAAGTGTTTTAGTGAGCCACTTTGGTTGCCCTTTCTAAGGTGGTCTAGGTTGCTCAACTGATTGAGATGGTGCCAAGTTCTAATCAAGCCTCAAATTTTGAATCTTCTCTATCACTTCATCCAACTAAGCTTCAAGTTTAGATGAAGTTGTAGGAACTTATTCATGAGGGGAAGATGGCGCTTCAAAATGGCATTCTAGAGATTGAACCAATATAGGAATCCCCCCTTCAATACATGGATTCTCATCATCAAACTCATGATATTTATTTACATGAGTGAATCTGTCTAGATGATCAAGCTTCCTCTCAAAAAAAAAATATCTTGGTGGATTCAATAAAGATCACATCTATGGAAAGGACGACCTTATTTTTTTTCTCATCATAAATATGATACTCTCGATGTTATTTGAGTTACCCAAGAAGATGCATTTCCGACTCCTAGCAGCAAGTTTTCTTCTTTTCTCCTCAATAATAAAAGCATTGCAGGTAGAACCAAAGACTATGAGATGCCTCACCGGAGAAATGTTGCCATACCACACTTCATATGTAGCATTTTTTTTAATACAATGAAATGGACACATATTTTTTTACATAAAATGCACATAGAATCTCTTCATCCCAAAACATTAATTTAACATTCTCGACAATAATCATGGAACAAACCATATTTAGGAGTTTCTTGTTCATTCACTAAACCACACCGTTTTGTTGGGGATTTATAGAACTATGTTTTTATGTTTGATCAATTATTGGCGAAGGTATATTTCAAATTCATTAGAAGTGTATTCTCTTCCACAATCATTGCAAAGAGATCCAATATGATACTAAGCTTTATTTTGAATCGATACATGAAAATGTTTAACTGTTCCAAAAACTTATGATTTGTCTTTCGGAAAGTACACCCAACATATCTTGGTATAATCATCGGTAAAAGAAATGATTTGTTTATTTACATTTGCATAAGGAACATGCATATTGACACACAAATAATAATGAATCAGTTCAAGTTTTTTGCATTCTCTATAAGTAGAATCATGGAACGGTGGTTTGATATGGTTTCTAAGGATATGAGCATCACATTGTTTCAGTTTCCTAGGGATAGTAGGAAAAATAGAAACACGATTATTTCTCAATAAACAAAAACAATCATAATTGATATGACCAAATATATCATGCCATAAAATCTAGATGACATAATACCTTCATCGTGATCATAGAGGTATGCAACATTTTTTGTATAGGAAGATGTCCAATTCAACTTCAACAGTTTTAAATCTTCCATTTCAGCCATAACAAGAATGTTATCAGAATCCTTTTGTCTTTAAAATTTTCCACCGACCATGTGAATAGAGTGTCCATTTTGTCTAATGTGCAGAAGGGACAACAAACTTCTTTTCATATTAGGAAGATAGATCACATAATGCGGACAAACATATGGAAATCCAAGAAACTTGTGTCTAATGGTGCCCATTTCGAAGGGTTTCAGGATGGACTTGTTTACAAAATACACGATGTCATCTACATTGTCATTGAAGTCTTTGAAAGAGTCTATTCGAAATGTTATGTGACAAGTTGTGTGTGTGTTAAGAAGATATGAATCTTTCCAAGGAGTATATGTAGTTTTAACTAAATCTTTTTTTACACGTATATTGCAACGAGGAACAATGTAATAGGAAGATTCATGTGGATTGCATTTTATTTTTTTCAAAGATTTACCTTTGTCCTCTTCCTTATTTTGTTTTTTCTTCTTTGATCTTACCCCATGGGAATCTGCAGTCATCTGGCTCATGTGACCCATTCTTTTTGTAGTGGGTACGATGAATATTGGATCTATCACCTTGGTTTTTTCTACCACCCATGCCTCTAAAAATATTTATTCCATGTCGACATCCTCTTCTGCTGCTTTCTCTTCTAGAAGTATCATGTTGTTTTCTCTTGTCTTTATGAGCAAGGTAAGCAGTCTCACCAGTTGAAGGAGATGAATTATTTCAAAAGTCTTTCTCACGTTTTGAATCTTTCTTCACCAACTTGTCAAATGTGATGGATTTCATTTAACCACTTTCTTGGAGAGATTCAAGGTAGTGAGAGTACTTAGGGTAGAGGGCATTAATGAAGTCCATTAGAGGGAGATACATGTTCATTCCAGTGGATTCAATGTCATGCATTATGGCTTTGATTTTTGTTCTTCTCCCTTCACAACAAAGACTTATGGTTGAGACATGAATTCACTCTCTTTCATGTCTCCATTAAAGAAATAATTCTTCACATCCATTTGATGAATTTTCCATACATTTTTTTCTTCCATGTAAAATAGAGTGCGAACGATATCCCATTTTTTTGTGGGGAAAAAAGTCTCCTCATAATCAACACCTTCTTTCTGTTCAAATCATTTTTTTGTGGGCCTTGCTTTGTGCTTGTCAAGTAAGCCATCTGATATGTAATTTTTCTTGAATACCCACTTGTATCCAATTCGTTTGGTTCAAAATAGAGGGTCCACCAACTTCCATGTCCCATTCTTGATGAGGGAATCATATTATGTCTTCATGGATTCTTTTCATTCATCAAGAGAAGTGACTTCTTTAAAGGAAGTCGGTTCATGGTTAGTAGATAAATTCCACTCACAAGCACATGAGACATCCATGTCATATACGTCACCCGAGTTTGAATTATCTGCATTACCTCCATATTTTCTTGAGGACATTCTGGTTCTTGTAATTCCAACCTCATCAAGATGAACACTTTCAAGTTTTTTAGTGAGTCACTTTGGTTGACCTTTCTGAGGTGTTTGAGGTTCTTCAACTGATTGAGATGGTGCTAAGTTCTCATCAAGCCTCAACATTTCAATCTTCTCTATCACATCATCCAACTAAACTTGAGGTTTAGATGAAGTGGTAGGAACTTATTTGTGAGGGAAATATGGTGCTTCAAAAGGAGATTCCAGAGTTGACCCAATATAGGGATCCCCCCTTCAAGATTTGAAATCTCATCATCAAATTCATGATATTTATTTACACGAGTGAATTTTTCTAGATGATGAAGTTGTTTCTCAACAATTTTGTCTTTCTTGGTGGATTCAATAAATATCACATCTATGGAAAGGATGACCTTATTGTTTATCTCATCGTAAATATGAAACCCCTTTGTGTTATTTGAGTACCCCAATAATATTCATTTATGAATCTTGGAATCAAGTTTTCTTGATTTCTCCTTAGGAATCAAGGCATAGCAGGTAGAACCAAATACCCTGATATGCCTCATCGAACAAATGTGTCCATACCAAATTTCATGTGGAGTCTTTTTTTTAATAGCATGATATGGACACCTACTTTTGACATAAGATGCACATAGAACCTCATCATCCCAAAGCACCAGTTTAACATTCTCGAAAAGCATCATAGAACAAACCATATTTAAGAATATCTTGTTCATTCATTCAACCACATTGTTTTGTCGGGGATTTTATGGAACTTTGCTTTGATGTTTGATCCATTGTTAGCGAACGTATACTTGAAATTAATTAGAAGTATATTCTATTCCATTATCAATGTGAAGAGATCCAATATGAGACTAAGATTTATTTTGAATCCATACATGAAAATTTTTAAATGTTCCAAAATCTTATGATTTATCTTTCAAAAAGTACACCCAACACAACCTGGTGTAATCATCAATAAAATACATGATATATTTATTTCGATTTATATAAGGAACATGCATAGGACCACAAAAATCATAATGAATTGGTTCAAGTTTTATGCATGATCTTGAAGTAGAATCATGAAATGGTTATTTTCTATGATTTTTAAGGATACAAACATCACATTGTTTCAGTTTCCTAGGGATAGTAGGGAGACTAGAAACACGATTCTTTATAAATAAATAGAAACAATCATAATTGATCTAATCAAATACAACATTCCACAAAATACTATATGGAATAATACCTTCACCATGATCAGAGAGGTATGCAACATTTTGTGTATGGGAAGATGTCCCATGCAACTTCAACAGTGTTCCATATTCCATTTCGGTCATAAAAAGCATGTTATAAGAATCCTTTCATATTTCAACTTTGTCACCTACCATGTGAATAAAGTATCCTTATTGTATAATGTGCACAAGGGACAACAAGATTATTTTCATGTGAGGAAGATAGAGCACATTATGTAGAAGAAAATATGGGAATCCAAGAAACTTGAGTCTGATGATGCCCATTCCCGAGGGTTTGAGGCTATACTTGTATGAAAAATAAACTATATCATTTACATTGTCATTGAAGTATTCAAAAAATTCTATTCAGAATGTCATGTGAGAATTTTCACCTTTGTTAAGAAGCTAGGCATCTTTCCAAGGAGTATATGTAGTGTTAACTAAATCTTTCGTTACTGCTATATTGAAATGAGGAAAAATGTAATGGGAAGATTCATGTGGATTAGCTTTTGTTGTTTATGATGATTTACCTTTTTCCCCTTCCTTATCTAGTTCGTCTTATTTGATATTATCCCACACAAATATGGAGTCATCTACTTCACGTGACCCATTCTTTTTGTAACGGGTACGATCAAGATTGAATCTGTCACGTTGGTTCTTTCTACCACCGCTGCCTCTAAAACTCTTTTTTCCATGTCCACATATTCTACTGATTTCTCCTCATCGTGTTATTTTCTCTTATATTTCTAGGCAAGAAAAGAAGTCTCACCAGTGGAAGGAGATGAATTCTTTCAAAAGGGTTTCTCACATTCTACCACTTTCTCCACCAACTTGTCAAATGTGATGGATTTCATTTGACCAGTTACTTGGAGAGATTAAAGGTAGTGAGGGTATGCATGGTAGAGGGCCTTAATGAATTCCATGAGAGGGAGGTCAACTTGCAATCTAGTGGCTTCAATATCATGAATTATTGCTTTGATTTATGAAGCTATATCCATAGAGTAATCATTCTTCAACACTCGTTTGAAGAGCTTCAACATTAGTTGTATGAGTTATAGTTCAAAATGTGTGTCCTACAATTCAATAAATCTATTGAAGGCACCATAGGAATCACTAATCGAATAAATATGATGCCTCATCTCCTCACTTACTATCACTGATATTATAGCATATGCCTTCTGGTAATTGTCTTCCCATATTTCATGTTCTTTGTTTCAAGTCGGAATGACTAGTTTGTTACCATGTATACTACTCTGTATGCTACTATTATATTATGATACAACTTCTTAATCTTCTATTTTTTCATCTTCTTCAATGATTTTTCTACTTTGAGGGATTGGTGCAGCTTCACAAGTCCCTTTCTACAAGTCATTGAAGAACATTGTGATTTTGATATTCCTATACTAGATTTTGATCTTATTATACCATTCTCTATAGTTATCTTTACCCGTAAACACTATTGATCCAGGTGGATATTGGTGGCCACCCAACTATTCCAACTGGCTCAAAACAATTTGTTGGAAACTTACTATTTTTAGCAGTTTTTGGTTCCTAATCTTCTGGGGCCATTTTGAGGGCCTAAATAAATATTTTTCATGATCGGGAACCTTAATCATGTTTAGAGGCTTTTATTGATCCCCCTAAATGAATCTAATCTTTGATACCTTTCCAACGATCTATCGTGCACCCCAAACGGAGATCGTATGCCAAAGTTACGCCCCCGAGAAGTTGATACACCAAATTACCCAAAACAAGGTCCACAAAACTGTTGGTTTTCCATCTTCCCGGGTTAGGGTTTTGTATTTTATTTATGTTAAAAATTCCTTTGGAGCCTCATTATAAAAATCATCTTCTTGTGAATGTGAGTATCTGTCACATCTCTTCTCAGAGATAAGTTGCCACCATTCTAGTGAGTCTTTCACTATGTATTTCTACAGTTTTGTGCATTTTTGTCATTAAGAGAAGTTGTGTATTAATGTATATATGTGCCTCTTGTTATATATCTTTTATATATATGTTCTATTATTGGATCTCTTGCAATACCTGTATATTTCTCTGTTATATTTCTTCGCTCATTTAGTGCCGAAAATAATTCGAATCAGTGGTATCAAAGCAGGCAGTTATTGATCATTTTGTAGTGCATGTCCCTAACGAGGTATGAGTATAGAAATTTGGGCCTCAATATTGTCTCCCTTGAAGATAATATCTCCCGCATTCCAAAGAAACCCTCCATGTCAGAAGAAAAAAAACGATGGAGAAAATAATTCTATCGATATGCTGCTTGAGCAAGCTCTCACGCGACAAAGGGAAGAAATGATGAAGAATTTTCCCCACATCCTTCAATGCCTATCAATAATAGTAGGCACATCTTCATCAAGTGGCCACCTTGGAAGAACCTCTCCTTTCAAGGTACAAGTCAATTTTGATATTCTTGAATTTGAAGGTGAGATAGATGTGGATGCCCTAGAAAAATGGTTAAATCTGCTAGAAGGTTATTTCTCTTTTAATAATTTTTATGACAAGGAAAATATCACCTTCATACTCCTTAAGTCTCTCCCCCATGTCAAACATTGGAGGGAAACTTACTGGGAGAAAATTTCCATAGAGGAGTTTGAAATATATAGGATTGATCCCACCTGATATTTTTTTGTGGATGTGGTCAAGGAACAATATTACCCTGTTGGTAACTATGACAATGAATACATGAGATGGACCACATTGCGGCAAGAGAGGGGAAAAATAGTGTTGGAGTTCACAAATAATTTCCATACCTTGCGCACCAAGATGGGTATCAAAGATTCCAAGAGGCATATGGTTCTGAAATACTGCGGGGCTTTGCATAGGTACATCCAAACCGAAATGGATTTCCTGGACATCTCATCACTCAGATCTGCCTATCGATATGCTGTCAAAATCGAGCATAAATTTAGGGACTATAACAAATGGGAGTTCGGGTCTTCAAATCCACAAAAACCAAAGTATGATAAAGATGTTCGTAACAAAGAGCCTCCCGAAAACTAGTCCAAGCCATAGGAAAATAAGGGTCATGGGAAGACGAAGAAGGAAACTAGAAAGTGGTGTAATTTCCACAAAATCCCCTGGCACAACATTGATGAATGTATCTCAAAAAAATCATTGGTGGCCGAGATCAAAGAAAAGGAGTTGAACCCCAATTCAGAATTTGATTCATAAAATAATGGGAGATGACATATCATCGATGCAGACCCCACCTCTACTGTCAGGAACACAATAATTCAAGCAGAAGAAATAACATATCCTAAAGAGGGGAAGCACCTAGTTCATTCATAGATGTGGGTGAATGGGACCCTGTTGCATTTCATTGTTGATAGTGGAAGACAAAATAACCTCATCTCAATAGAAGTCATCAAACATTTGGGATTGTCGACAACACTACACCTGCAAGCATACAACATTGGGTTGCCTCGCCAAGGATGAGATATTTATATCAGCCAACAATGTTGATTGTGCTACAACATCCAACCCTTCAAGGATGAGGTATTATTTGATGTTTCCCCACTGGATGTTTGTGATGTTCTTTCGGGCCAACTATATATGTGGAAGCACCATGATATTAATGAGTCTTGGTCTCATAGTGTCATTGTTACTATGGGGGGGTCATCTCTACAGGATACCAGAGGTAGTTCCAATTACTATCCAACCTAAACAATGTCACAAGGTAGTATATCATACTACAAAATCCATCTTCTTCACAATCTATTCAAAAGGTGAACAGAAGGACACTGCAACCACTCGAGCCTCAATCCAAGAAACTTCTATCCAGCAGAATCATGTCAACAAGATTGAAGAAAAGAACAAATATTCCTTATGCACACAATCATCTTATGAGGTTCTCAACAACCTCCCAGAAACCAAGAAACACAACTTCTCCAACAAGGAGAGCAACTCACCAAGGTTCAGATTCAGCAAGCGTCTTTCCCTCTCCCCAGGGAACTTAACGAAATGGAGACCATTTCTTCCTAAGGAGGGAGTATTGATCCAGGTGGATATTGGTGGCCAACCAACTATTCCAACTGGCTCAAAACAATTTGTTGGAAACTTACGATTTTTCGTAGTTTTTCGATTCCTAAACTTATGGGGTCATTTTGAGGTCCTAAATGACTCTTTTTTGCGATCGAGAACCTCAACGATTTCTAAAGGATACAATTTATCCCCCAAAATTAAGTTCCTCTCCGATACCTTTCCAATGAGCTATCGTGCACCCCAAACGAAGATCCTATGTCAAAGTACGCCCCCAGGAAGTTGATACACAAAACTACCCAAAACGAGGTCCACAAAACTGTTGGTTTTTCATCTTCCGAGGTTAGGGTTTTGGATTTTATTTATTTTAAAAATTCCTTTAGAGCCTCATTGTAACAATTATCATCTTGAAAATGTGAGTAGTCGTCACATGTATTCTCATAGATAAGTTGTCGTCATTCCAGCGAGTCTTTCACTTTGTATTTCTACAGTTTTGTACATTTCGCTCAATAATAGAAATTGTGTATTACTGTATATTTGTGCCTCTTGTTATATATCCGATATATATCTGATATATTATTGACTCTCTTTCAATATCTCTGTATATTTCTATGTTATATTTCCACTCTCATTTCGTGCCGAAAATAATATGGATTAACTACACTGACAATGGAGAGGAGAGAACACACTCTTCTATCTTTATCCACACATAGAAAGGTAATGATATTGAACCAAAATTACAATGCTTCACAAATAATTTACAATCACGTTGCACCAATAAAAATGGACAATGGAACCAAGAGAATTCTCAACTAATGAAGGCAACTGATCAGCCTAAGGAATGAGCCAAGAGCGATGTTATGCACCAAGCATTGTGATTTTTCATGTCTATATTCTATGAGGAAGTAATTGAAATTGGTTAGCATTAAATTAAGGATAAATGATCCCATCCCTATCACATAAAAAACTGGTGAGTGACCAATGGTCTCGACAAGTTATATATTCAAATAATTAATGGGATGTAAATAATACTAAAATGATGGTTTGAAGTGGAGGGCATGTAGATGAGCTCGATTCTTGGACTTTATTTCCAAACTAGATTATACTCATAGTGTGACATAATTATTAGGTTTTTAAGTGGTTTGTAAAAGAATGAATGGGTTGCATGAGATCCAAAATATACACCTATGGGCATAGAATTTGTGTGTATGAGGATGAAACTACCGACCATTGGATGTCACTACCATCCACTAGACTCAGAGAAAGAACATTGGACTTAGAGATGCAATGAAAGACGTGGGAAATGCTAATGTGAGGTCGAGGTAATGCTAATGAGAGGTCATTGGGGAGAGTATGATTCTATGAGAATAAAATTTAGGGTTGGGAGCTTATTCTTTTGAAATCGTGAATGATACCAGTATGCACCAAGAACTAAAGTTTCTCAGTACACAGGAACAAGATATGTTTTCAGCATGAGGTATATGGTTTTGTGAATCTAAGTCTTGCAACAATAGAATGGAACAATTTTAGGGTTTCATATAGATGAGGATGAGCGAGTACACAAAAGGAGGTTGCACACAAAGGGAGGATGACCGGAAAGGAGATGTGGAAACATATTAGGGTTGTTTTTTTAGAGAATAAACTAGAGAACACGGAAGAGGGACATGAAGGCTAGCATCGGCATTTTGGCAAGCTCTAAAAACGTCAGGGAATCTATTCATGGAGTTAATCAGTGTCTCATACCACTGTCCAATCAGGAATGGGAAGAAATCATAAATCCACGGGATGATTATTCCAATAACTTGAAGCTCAATAAGTATAATAAGTATACAAAGTATAACTATTGATATTCTCTAACTTATGTCTCTTCATATCACGTATGTCACTTCATAGGTATATTATTGTTACAAAAAAGCAATCCGAAGGATCACATGTCCAACAACGAATATTCAAACTAACTATTACTTTCTATTATGGAAATCTATGTATTTTTCATGCTACGTGTGTTTATTCTCAAGCCCCAGAATGGGAGTTTGAGTTCCATGAATTTATGTTAATTTCTTCATTCGAATTTCCATTGCATTTTAATTACACTGTGGATGCATTTATTTTAATTTTGGTTCTCCCTTTGAAGACCTTCTCTCTTCGTATTGTAGATATTTTAAATTTGAGATATGAAATTTGAAAGTAATGTATTGTGGCTACCCATTCCTTGGCTATGCTTGTTGGGTAAGGACACCACACTTTTTCATCGTCAACATCTAGTTGTACCTTGAATACCCACCTTGGAAGGAATATATTCCCATTCTCATGATAAACAATTTTTTGTTACTAAAAGGTGATGGGAAAGCTTATTTGATATAACATGAATGAATTAATATAAATCCTTGCAAATTATGATCCTTAAATTTTTCATGTTTCACACAACTATTGTTGAGACCCAATAATTTATTTTTTCTTTCAAGTAAATGATACTAGAATACAATATCTCTTAAAACTTCTCGTATACCTTCAGTTTGTATGCCAAATTCACTATATTTGTCCTTTGAATCACTATATTAACATCAACCTGTTGTTCAATTTGGTACTCTTCAAAAAAAAATTGAAATACATTGAAATCATGGTAACAATAGGTAAAGATGTTGAAAATGCCGTAAACAAAGTGATTTCCTTTGCTACCATTATGTCATCCTTATTGGTGATAATATCCAAGAATTTTTAGCCTTAACTTTCTTTGGAAAGATTTGTATCCATTAGATGTTCCTTTACTCCCTCAATTCATTATGGATAAACATTGTTCTTTTAAATATACTTATCACTCATCTCATCCTTAATATAGTTTTTGGAAGTATATTTTTCCTCTTCCCATTACTTTAGGAAGTATGTTTTCATATGAACTAGTGAAAGTGTCCTCGGTACCTATTCTAGAGTAGCATTATCAGTAACATGACCTTCAGTTAGATTGGAAACAAATTGCTTCCACAATATTTTTCAATATTTTGTTTCCCTAGATACTTCTCCTTGTGGTAATACCATTTGTAGAAAAATATTCTTGCTAAAATATAAGACGACATGTAAGATATCTCTTAGGGAGTCCCAAATTATTAAATAATCCATTCTTTAATAATCTACATTCAACATTTCATATCATAGAGTTAGAATATACTTTATAAAACTCCGTCGAACCAAGATAGGAACACATTTTAGATATTCTCCCATGTGATATCGAGCTTCTTGATGAAGTGAGGTAATAACCATGTCCATGGTGAGGCAACCCATCACTAGTTTCTTAAACCTTGGAATTCAACTTGTAACTCATCTGGGAAAACAATGCTAAGTGGAGTGATTTGGTCATGTCCAAGGACCCCATCAAGCGCTCATGCATCATACAAATAACACTTAGATCTCCATCCCATAGTATTTATCTCTAAATAATTTCTTGGGATGGAATACCCATCGTTGGTGATCCAAAAGGTAAAAAATGAGTCAAAATTAAACCATTGGACCAAATATTACTTCTAAAGGTTTGACACAACATTAAGGGTATTTTGCATGGTTTTTGTAACTGAATTTGTTTTTATGTAGTGCTTAAGGCATTATTTTTTTACCAAGATCCATGTCTTGGTATATTGAACTCATCCATAGTATTCCAAATGTTCAAATTGGAAATGTATAACACTCTTATGTAAAACACACCTTATGGATGGGTTGAACCATGATTTAGGGAACTATACATGGTCCATAAACCATAAAACAATAGTTTAATACCAAATCAACTATTTTATATTCTTAACCAATATCATGGCCTAAACAACATTTCCTTAGTGTGCCAAAAGTTTCATCCAAATTAATGTCTCAATTCTGGTACAAATTATCATGCCAGGTTGCACATGTTGTGGTGTAGTTTTTTTGTCACCCATGAGCCATAAAAGTATCAAGTAGCTCTTAAAAATCCATGGTTTGTAACCCCATACAATGTCTTATAGGTATTGTATGGTTTCTAAGTGGTAAGATATTGGCAGCAAATCATGACACGGGTAAGGGGACACATCCATTGCGTCTCAAGTGTTTGAATCAAGGTTATGTCCCACTCTTGCAAAAACAATTTCATCCAAAATGATTATCTCATTATGTAGGGAAATGTACATGGCACACGTGCATTAATAATATCTCATTTAGGAGCTAAGACACCAAAAATTAGCTCTATAACATGTCTTAGGGATTAGCTCTATAATATGTCTTAGGCATAGAACCCCTTCTCCTGTTACCAAACTTTAGAATGAGGATTGTATCCCACTCTTATCTCAAACATATCGTCCAAAGGAAGGTATCATTTTCTCCTCCAAATCCTCCATTCAGGGCCCACATTGGTTAGAATAGCTCGTTTAGGGATGAAGCTTTAGGATGTTATCCTCAAAGCATGCTCAAACTAAACCTGTAAATTAAACCCATAAACAATTATTAAGATTTTATGGCATAAGTTCATTGTTTTCAACGTCAAAGTATGTATAGGGAGAAGAGTCTCATACATGTTCTATGAAAGATTATAATTATTGGGTTAATATTATTGGTTTACAAATGATTTGTGTCATGGTGCAAATCTAGTCCATGGACCACAAGACCTAAAATTATTATCTAGTCTTGAAAAATGTCATGGCTTAGAAGATCCATGCATTGAGTACAGAAGATCCAAATTCATTATAAAGGATTTGAGTACGGAGATACAAATTCATTATAAATTTTTTCTATTATGATCAAGGTGAGATAATTTTCCCATGAACCATAGAAAGAATTTATATTCTGCAAACTCCTAATTTACCTCTCGAACCATGTTTCACACGAGAATACATATACATTGCCTCAATCATTTATGAGTTTCACCCATCTCCTTACCACCTCATTAGTGAGTTGTAAGATTGTGGGAAACATGAACTTTTTCCATGGGCTAAAATCCACTACCTTACGCACTATAGTTGTAGGGTACATGTACATGCGTGGCCCCTTTTATCACAGGCCAGGTGGAATTATTATTTATCAAGAAATTCAGATTGGCATTGTGTTTTTAAGAATCGGTTCAGTGGGGATCAATATTGCCATCTACGGCCTTGGTCCAATAATTATTCAGCATGCAAGTGTCATATGCACCAAATTTTGAGAATAGTCCCATTGGGATCTATATTTCGATCTCCGATGTAGTTAAACCACAGAAACGGGGATCTTAGTTCCTGACAATGCTTTATGGTTGATAAATGAATTTCTCCCAACGCGTATAGTGCAATATCGATTCTAGGGTTGTGATGTGAGATGGGTTAGTGTAACGCAATTCCAATCCAAAGGAGTTAACGTGAGATCGTGACATTTTTTTAAGAGCGACTATTTAATTTCTCCTCCCGTGATGTCCCACTAAAAATTGTTGGAAATTGTAATTACAAATCAGTGATATCTTCACGTTTCCACCGATTTGTTTGTGAGTCAAAATCTGTTAGTAGCGAAAATGTCAGTCAGACAATCTGGCAGTGTGCAAAGTCGCACGTCTACTCAAAATTCAGTCGAAAAACAAGAGAACTATAAATGGAGCCGAATTCTATGTTCTCGAATTAAATTAAGTGGTTGAAGAGTCAGTCGTAATTATGTTATTGTTTAATGTTGAGTCGGTCTTAGCTTCTATAGGAAGTCATAGGCGGATTCTATATTAGTATGATTCTTTTCAGTTAGTCGAGAGAGGGATTCATAGTAGATAGTGAAGAGAAGCAGTTCCCACACAGAGAAAAAGCAGAGAGGTAGACAGAACCAACAACAACTGAAGAATTGACAAGAAGAAGTATTAGAATCGAAGCTCATTTTTTCATTCTATTTTGTAAACCGCGCATACTGTGCTCATGTTCATTAATATCAAGTATTTTGTGTTTTTTCAAGTTCTGTCTTATTTATGAGTTTATGTGCTAAGCATAGCACCATTTTAATTGTGCATTCATAAATCATTTTACTAAGTGTGTGTATTCACAACGCGCAACAATCTAAGCAGTCTGTGCACTGCATAGTAGTCTTTTGAACTTTGTTTTGTAGCTTTTTTGGTGTGCAGTATTCCTAACTGGATTGCGTAGAGTAGACTGCTCCCACCCTTGCAACCCTTCAAATTGGTATTAGAGCAGGTTCTATCAAAACAAGTTGTCAGAGCAGAAACTCTGTTGAAAGTGAAATATGGCTTCTACCTCAAATATGTAAACTCCGACTTTTACAGGAAAGAACTATGATATGTGTTCGTTGACCATGAAGTCTTTGTTCTGAGGTCAATGTGTATGGGATATAGTCGAGAATGGATATGTAGAACCAATAGATCAGGCAGCATATAATGCCCTCACACAAGATGAGAAAGATGTCTTGAAAGATCAAAGAAAGAAGGATGGAAAGGCAATGTTTTACATACATCAAGCTATGCATGAGAGAATACTTCCAAGATTTGCATCAACAAAGAAATCCAAGGAAGCATGGGACATATTACAAACCTCTTATCAAGGTATGGATAAAGTAAAAATTGCAAAACTTCATATTCTTAGAAGAGATTTTGAAACCATGTCAATGAAATATTCATATACAGTAGATTCATTCTACACGCACGTCATTGGACTGATAAATCATATTAAATCTCATGGTGAAACCATAGAAGACAAAAAAATTGTTTAGAAAGTGCTTAGGAGTCTTCCTCCTAAATTTGATACTCTTGTTGTAACTCTAGAAGAAGGAAAAGATCTGAGTCAGTTTAGTCTAGATGAACTGCAAGCTTCCCTCATCAATCATGAACATAGATTGAACATGACAAATATGTCATTAGAAAATGGTTTTTCCACACATTCATCTATAAGTCGTGGAAGAGGAAGGGGTAGAGATAACTCTAGAGTAAGAGGAAGAAGTTCCGACAGAAGTGGATGTCGTAGCAATCCTAGAAATACTGGCAGAATAGGTCAAAAGCAAAATACCAACCAGTCAACTTGTCAAAGAATTGATAAGTCAATGATTCAATTCCATTACTATAAAAAGTATGGACATTATGCATATGTGTGCATAAAGAGATAGTATAATCAGAACAAGGAAAATCAAGATCAGTCACACAACACAAATAACCAAACTCGCCCTATGTTTATGGAACGCATTGTAGTTGTGTCTAGTGCAGAAGAAATGCCTAATATAGTGTCACCAGTTGATTGCAATGTTGCTCAAGCAAGTCCATGTGACATATGGTATGTAGATTCAAGCTGCAGTAACCACATGACAAAAAACATAGAACTATTTTCTAGTTTAAATGAGTCAGTCCAGACCAAGGTTACACTTGGAATAGATATCCAAGTCATTGTCTTAGGCAAAGACAGTATAAACATTTTAACAAGACAAGGAGAAGAGATATTTATGTTTAATGTATATTATGTTTCTGGTCTGAAACATAATCTGATGAGTATAGGACAACTGTTACAAAAGGGATACATAATCTACATGGAAGATAATCATTGTGTGATTATGGATAAATGCCCAAGCAATTTACTTATTGCAACAATCCAGATGACAAGTAATAGAATGTTCCCATTGACATTAAAGTTAGTCAGCAAGAAGAACACAATGCAAACTATTGACAAAAGAAAAAAGGCGTAGTTAGACACTGCATTTACAACATAAAGTGTGCGCAGTACTAATGAAGAAAATAGTGTGCACAGTATCAAGAAAGGAGAAAATGGCGCAGAAATGAAAGCATCATTCCAATCTGAAACATAGGATGACTCGAGGTTATGACATTTCAGATTTGGACATTTAAACTTTGGAGGTGTGAAGTTGCTACACACAAAGGATATGGTAAAAGGCTTACCATTGTTTGAAAAACCAGAAAGGATATGTGAAGGCTACATATTTGGAAAACAACACAAAGAATCATTTCTAGTTGGCAAGTCTTACAGAGAAAAAGCTCCACTGGAAATAATACATTCTGACATCTGTGGACCAATGCAAACTCTATCAATAGGAGGCAGCACTTATTTTCTAACATTTATTGATGATTTCTCAAGAAAGACATGGATTTATTTCCTAAAGCATAAATCTGACGGATTGGGTTGTTTTCAACAATCAAAATCACTTGTGGAGAAACATAGTGGTTATTACATCAAGCATCTAAGAACGGACAAAGGAGGAGAATACATGTCAACATAATTTCAGAACTTTTGTAAAGTTCGTGGCATCTACAAGAAATTTACCATGCGATACACACCACAACAAAATGGTGTTGCAGAGAGAAAGAACAGAACCATCATGGAAATGGCATGCAGTATGTTGACAACCAAACATTTTTCAAATGAGTATTGGGCTGAGGCAATAGAAACTGTAGTATACATCTTGAGAAGATGTTTGACAAAGTGTGTGAAGAATAAAATTCCTCAGGGAGCATGGACATGATCAAAGCATAATGTGGCGCACTTGAGAGTTTTTGGTTGCGTCGCATACACACATTTTCCAGATGAACTGAGAAGGAAGTTGGACAAGAAAGGACAAAAATGTATATTTTTTGGGTATTATGAAGAGACAATAAGATACAAGTTGTATGACCCTATCGCAAGAAAAGTCATAATTAGCTGCGATGTTCAGTTTGTAGAGAACGAAGCATGGGATGGAACCATAGAAAATAAAGTAAAGATAACTGATGCAATGGAGCATGATGACATAGAGGATGAAGTGGTGCAAACACCATACATAGGAAAGTGCATAGTTCCATCTACACCTAGCATTGCAATGCAAATTACTACGCAGAATACTCCAGTAAGAACAACAAGTGTGCAATCTACACCTATAGCGCAATAAACACCAACAAGCAGTCCGAGTCTGCGCAAGTTTTCTACCAATAAAGATAATAAGTTTGCGTGACATCTATAATGAAGATGCAACAAATTATTTTTTAGTTTTTTTTTATGTTTTCACAAATAGATGATCCATTAACTTTTGAAAAAGTTGTCAAAGAAAGTGTATGGGCATAAGCCATTGATGAAGAAATCAGATGCATAGAGAGCAATCAAACATGGAAATTGGTATAGGTACCTGATAATAAGGATGTCATAAGCGTCAAGTGGATTTATAAAATCAAGCAAGATGCAAAAGGAAAGGTACAAAAGTACAAGGCAAGATTAGTTGCAAGAGGATTTACACAACAACCTGTAATTGATTACACTGAAACATTTGCGCCATTTACGTGCATGGACACAGTCAAAATAGTGCTAGCAATTATCGCGCAGTACAAATGGCCAGTTTATTAGATGGATGTAAGGTCAACATTCTTGAATGGAAACTTAAAAGAAGAAGTATGTGTGGAACAACCACAAGGTTATGAGGTTCCAGGACAAGAAGACAAAGTATACAGATTAAAAAAAGCATTGTATGGATTAAAGCAAGCTCTGAGAGCTTGGTACATTCACATAGATTCCTATCTCACACGTAATGGATTTCAGAGAAGTGAAAATGAGCCAACACTGTACATCAAATCAAATCAGCAAGGCAATTTATTAATTGTATGTTTATATGTGGATGTTTTGATATTTATAGGTGACTTTCGCATAAAAGATTTCAAGTCAGTCATGAAGGATGAATTTGAAATGACTGATTTGGGGCTTATGAGATATTTTCTGGGAATAGAAGTGCAGCAGTACAAAATTGGTATATTTATCTCTCAGTCCAATTATGTGCATGAAATATTGAAGAGATTCAATATGGTGAACTCAAGAGAAACACCAACGCCTGTCATAATAGGATTGAAGTTAAGTAAGGAAGATAAAGGGTCCAAAGTAGATCCCACACTGTTTAAAAGACTGGTAAGAAGTCTTATGTATCTAACAACGAAAAGACCTGAAATTATGTATGGAGTAAGCCTAATCTCAAGGTTCATGGAAACTCCAAAAGAATCACATTGGAGAGCAGGAAAGAGAATTCTGAGATATGTGAATATAACAAAAGATTTTGACATAAGGTAGTCCACTTCAGAAGACTTCAAACTCATTGGATATACTGGCAGTGATTGTGAAGGGAGTATTGATGACAGAAAAAGTACCTTTGGGTACAAATTTTATTTTGGAATAGGTATGGTATCATGGGCATCAAGAAAGAAACCCATAGTGACACTTTCTTCAGCAGAAGCAGAGTACATTGCAACCACAAGCGCAACTTGTCAAGAAATATGGATGAGAATGATGTTAAAAGATTTGTTGAAAGAACATGAACCAACTACAATTTTCTATGACAACAATTCAACCATCATGTTATCAAAGAATCATGTGTTTCACAAGAAAACCAAACACATTGATACAAGATATCATTTCATTAGAGAATTGGTGAATAACAAAGAGACTTGCTTAGAATTTTGCAGGTCGAAAGAACAAATTGTAGACATTTTTACAAAGGCTTTAGCAGGAGATGCATTTTAGCATTTGTGCAGTAGTCTGGGAGCCCGCGCAATAATAGATGAGGGACAGTAAAATGAAAACTCAATTTTTTTTATGTAACTTTCTTTTGTGATCTCGTCAACTTATAATTAAGGGGGAGTGTTGGAAATTGTAATTACAAATCGATGAGATCTTCACGTCTCTTTCAATTTGTTTGTCAGTCAAAATCTATCAGTAGCCGAAATTTCAGCCGAAATGTCAGTTAGACAGTTTGCAAATGCAAAGACTCAAAAGTCAGTCGGAAAACAAGAGAACTATAAATGGAGCCGAATTCTATCTTCTCAAATTAAATTAAGTGGTTGAAGAGTCAAGTAGTGTTTAATGTTGAGTCAATCTTAGCTTTTGTAGGAAGTCACAGTCGGAGTCTATATTAGTATGAGTCATTTCAGTTAGTCAAGAGAGGGATACATAGTAGATACTGAAGAGAAGCAGTTCATGCACAGAGAAGAAAGAGAGGTAGAGAGAACCAACAGCAGCTGAAGAATTGACAAGAAGAAGTATTAGAACTCAAGCTCATTTTGTGATTGTATTATGTAAACCACGCTTACTGTGCCAAAGTTCATTTATATCAAGTATTTTGTATTTTGTCAAGTTCTTGAGTTTATGTGCTAAGCATAGCACCATTTTAATTCCGCATTCATAATCATTTTATTAAGTGTGTGTATTCATGGGCGCAACAATCTAAGTAATCTGTGCACTGCCCAATAGTCTTGTGAACTCTGTTGTGTAGCCTGTTTGGTGCGCAGTATTCCTAAGTGTGTTGCGCAGAGTAGACTACGCCTACCCCTGCATCCCTTGAAAAATCCCTCAAATTGGCCACTGATTCAATTGATGCAATCTCAATGTCTTGTGAACTCTGTTGTGTAGCCTGTTTGGTGCGCAGTATTCCTAAGTGTGTTGCGCAGAGTAGACTACGCCTACCCCTGCATCCCTTGAAAAATCCCTCAAATTGGCCACTGATTCAATTGATGCAATCTCAATTACGGGCCTCAAGCTCTTCGGCTATATTTAGAACAAACTTGATCATGGCTACTACTGATAAAAAGATCAAATTAACTATAAAGGACTTATATTCTTTTATATCCAAAATAGAAAGGTGTACCTAATCCTGAAATATTACTCGCCGCGGTTGTGTGAAACATGAACTTCATAAGTCCCACTAGCACACCTTTTTAAGGCATTAGACTGCAGAGTCACGGAAAGACGTGGAGAATGGACAAAGCAAATTGTCTGTCAGGATTAACACTCTCTTTCTCAGTTTGCGCGCACAGACTTAGGAGTAAAATTAAAATAACATGATCGTGTCTCACTATTCTGAATTAGTTATATTATAATGAGTAGCTTTCTTTCTTCAAGTCTCTGAGATATGCCCCACAGCATATTTCATTTTCCTTTAGGATCTTCTCTTTACCTTTCTAAGGCAGTAGACTGCAGAGTTAGTGAAAGACGCGGAGAAGAGAGAAAGCGAATTGTCTGTCAGGATTAACACTTGCTTTGATTATTCTAGCTTCTCCTCTTTGAATAAGTCTTGCAGTGGCCAAGAATGAAACGAATCTGCCCAAAGACATTGAGGAATGGATTAGATGCGGAGACGAGAAACATGCTTTCCTGGTAAGATCGAGAAGAACGTGTCTGGAACGACAGGACAACGTTCTTAGCCATGCCAATGATATTGGCGAAAATTTCTCGTCGAGACATTTCGGTGATAATTGTCTAGGTTCTTACAAAAGCTATCGGATTGGAGATTTATAAGGGCCAATAAGTAACAGCAAAAGAGTGAGAGATTTTTTCTTCTGGGCAAAAAGTAATGCACAGTATCACTACCCTATAGATGCTTATAGATTGTCATTATTAGACCTCCGCGTTCTACTTTCACAAAACCTAAAATACAAATTTAGTTTTAAAATTTTTATTTTAATAAATTTAAGAAAACTTAAAATTTATATATTTTCAAATTTAATTTTCTATTTTAATTTTCTGGTAAGTTAAGCTTTATTAATATAAAAATTTGGCTTTCACATAAAGCTATTAAGGAATGACTTGATTTATTTTAAAAGTTTATTTTCATATAATTTTCTTAATCTTTTTAAATTATTATATTTTTATCAGTTAAAAGTTAGAAATTCCATATTATAATAAATATTTCAAATAATCTCTTTAAATTAATAATTTTGTAATATCAACCTTGAACGGTGAAGGTTGATCCCGTCATAAATTATTGGTAACAATTTTGTAATATCAACATATCAGAACGGTGAAGATTGATCCCGTCGAAGGAGGCATTGGAGGTTATTGGTAATAAACTAGAGGTTTTTGCTGGTCTTGACCTAAATTGGGAGTCTAAAGCCGACCACAGATGGATCTCGATCTAGATTGAGGTGGATGTGCGTGATGGACTGATTGGCAATTTGGACTGACTTTATGGGGAGCAAACCTCGAACATGAACCTAGCACCAGAAAGTGGAATAGTGGAAACTACCTCTCCGTTGTTATGTGTGCCATGATATTAGACACGTACAGTCACAATGCAAGCGTTTTCCTCCCTTCTCCAGTCGGAAACCTAAAGTGTGGGTGAAAAAGAGGAGAGAGGTTCGAAGCTTGGAAACGGAGTCACCTTCTCGAGCGTCGTTAGAAGAGGCTCGTCAAGCCATGGTCATTGTGGAAGCGAAGGCGCCTCAGGCTATGCAGGCGCCCCCTGTTTTCGAAGGTTCCAAAGCTACGCCATGTTCTTCTCCCTTCCCCAGCCCTGTTCTATTGCAAGCTTCAACTCCCTTAGATGTTCCTTTACTCCCTCAATTCATTATGGATAAACATTCTTCTCTTAAATATACCTATCACTCATCTCTTCCTTAATATTGTTTTTGGAAGTATATTTTTCCTCTTCCCATTACTTTAGGAAGTATGTTTGCAAATGAACTAGTGAAATTTTCCTTGGTACCTATGCTAGAGTAGCATTATCACTAACATGGCCTTCATTTAAATTGGAAACAAATTCCTTCCACAATATTTTTCAATATTTTGTTTCCCTGTATACTTCCCTTTTTGGTAATACCATTTATAGACAAAACTTGCTAAAATATAGGAGGACGTGTAAGATATCTCTTAGGAAGTCCCAAATTATTAAATAATTCATTCTTTCATAATATGCATTAACCATTTCATTTAATAGAGTTAGAATATACTTCATAAAACTTTGTTGACCCAACATAGGAACAAGTTTTAGATATTCTCCCATGTGATCTCGGGCTTCATGATGAAGTGAGCCAATAACCATGTCCATGGTGAGGCAACCCATCACGTGTCTTAAACCTTGGAATTCAACTTGTAACTCATCTGGGAAAACTATGCTAAGTGGAGGTTTTATCTCGGATCCCATCTAGAGCTCATGTGTCATACAAATAACACTTAGATCTCCATCCCTTAGTATTTATCTCTAAAGAATTTCTTGGGCTAGAATACCCATCGTTGGTGATCAAACGGTAAAAAATGAGTTAAAATTAAACCATTGCACCAACACCAAATATTACTTTTAAAGATTTGACACATCATTAAGGGTATTTTGCACGGTTTATGTAACTAATTTTTTTTTATGTAATGTTTAATGCCTTATTCTTTTACCATGAACCATGTCTTGGGATATTGAACTCATCCATAGTATTTCAAATATTCAAATTGGAAATGTAGAACACTCTTTTGTAAAACATATTTTATGGATGGCTTACACCATGATCTAGGGAATTATATATGGTCCATGAATCATAGAAGAGTATTTTAAGAAAAAATCTTCTATTTTATAGCCTTAACCAATATCAAGGTGTAAAAGACATTTCCTTAGTGTGCCAAAAGTTTAATCCAAATTAATGTCTCAATTTTGGTACAAATTATCATGCGTTGTGGTGTAGTTTTTCGTCACCCATGAGCCATAGAAGTATCGTGTAGATCTTAAAATGGCATGGTTTTTAGCCCGGTACAATGTCTTATATGTATTATCTGGTTTGTAAGCTCTAAGATATCGATTGTAAATCATGACATAGGTACGGGGACACATCCATTTTGTGTCAAGTGTTTGAATCAACGTTATATCCCACTCTTGTGCAAAAAAAAACATCCAAAAGGATTATCTCATTATATAGGGAATTGTACATGGCACATGTACATTAACAATAGCTCATTTAGGAACTAAGACACCAAAAATTAGCTCTTTAATATGTCTTAGGGAAAGAACCCCTTCCATTGTTACTAAACCTTACAATGAGGATTGTATCTCACTCTTATTTCAAACATATTGTCTCAAAGAAAAAGCATGTATAATTTCCTCCTCCCAATCCTCCATTCATTTCCTCCATTCATTTAAGGATAAAGCTCTAGAATGTTATCCTCAATGCATGAGTCTCATTATCTAGGAAACCTTATAATTATTGGGTTAATATTATTAGTTTACAAAGATTTGTGTCATGGTGCAAAACAAGTTCATTGACGAGAAGACCTAAAATTATTATTTACTCTTGAAAAATGTCATGGTTTAGAAGATCACTCTTGAAAAATGTCATGGTTTAGAAGATCCATGCTTTGAGTATGGTGGTACAAATTTATTATAAAAGCTTTGAATATGGAGATAGAAATTCATTATAAAAGTTTTCTATTATGATCCAGGTTAGATAATTTGAATTCATTATAAAAAATTTCTATTATGATCCACTTGAGATAATTTGCCCATAAACCCTAAAAATAATTTATATTGTGCAAACTCCTATTATGATCCACTTGAGATAATTTGCCCATAAACCCTCAAAATAATTTATATTGTGCAAACTCCTAATTTATCTCTCGAACCATCTTTCACACGAGAAAACCATGTTTCACACGAGAATACACATCCATTGGCTCAATCATTTATGACTTTCAACCATCTCCTTAGCACCTCATTAGTGAGTTGTATTGTGGGAAAAACTGCCATGGGCAAAAGCCATTACCTTACGCAATATACTTGTAGGCTACATATACATGCGTGGCCCCTTTTATCACGATAAAGGCCATGTGGAATGATTGTTTATCAAGCAAGTGGCATTGCCGTTGTGTTTTTAAGCATCGGTTCAGTGGGGATCAATATTGGCATCTACGGCCCTTGTCGATTGATTATTCATCATGCAAGTGTCATATGCACCAAATTTTGAGAATAGGCCCATTGGGGATCCATATTCCGATCTACGATGCAGTTAAACCACAGAAACGGGGATCTTACTTCCTTACGATGCTTTATGGTTGAAAAATGAATTTCTCCCAGCGAGTGCAGTGCAAGCTCGATTCTAGGGTTGTGATCTGAGATGGGTCAGTGTAATGCAAGTCCGATTCGAAGGAGTTAACGTGTTAACGTGACATTTTCTTAAGAGCCACTATTTAATTGCTCCTCCCGCGATGTCCCACTAAAAATCCTTCAAATTGGCCACTGATTCAATTGATGCAATCTCAACTACGGGCGTCCATCTCTTCGGCTATATTTAGAACAACCTTGTTCATGGCTACTGATTAAACGACTTATATTCTTTTATATCCAAAATAAAAAGGTGTACCTAATCCTGAAATATTACCTAATCCTTCAAATTGGCCACTGACCGCGGTTGTGTGAAACATGAACTTCATGAGTCCCACTAGCACAGCTTTTTAAGGAAGTTGACTGCAGAGTCACTGAAAGACGTGGAGAATGGAGAAAGCAAATTGTCTGTCAGGATTAACACTTTATTTCTCAGTTTGCGCGAATAGACTTAGGAGTAAAATTAAAATAACATGATCGTGTCTCACTATTCTGAATTAGTTATATTATTATCAGCAGCCTTCTTTCTTCAAGTCGCAGAGATATGCCCCCATAGCATAGTTGATTTTCCTTTAGGCTCTTCCCTTTAGCTTTTTAAGGCTGTAGACTGCAGAGTTACAGAACGACGCGGAGAAGAGAGAAAGCAAATTGTCTGTCAGGATTAACACTTGCTTTGATTATTCTAGCTTCTCCTCCTGGAATAAGCCTTGCGGTGGCCAAGAATGAAACGAAACTACCCAAAGGCATTGAGGAATGGATTAGATATGGAGACTAGAAACATGCTTTCCTGATAAGATCGAGAGGAACGTGTCTGGAACGACAGGCCAACGTTCTTAGCCATGCCAATGATATTGGCGAAAATGTCTCGTGGAGACATTTCAGTGATAATTGTCTAGGCTCTCACAAAAGCTATCGGATTGGAGATTTATAAGGGCCAATAAGTAACAGATTTTTTCTTCTGTGCAAAAAGTAATGCACGGTATCACTCCCCTCTAGATGCTTATATATTGTCATTATTAGACCTCTGCGTTGTACTTTCACCAAACTAAAAATACAAATACAGTTTTAAAATATTTATTTTAATAAATTTAAGAAAACTTAAAATTTATATAGTTTCAAATTTAATTTTATATACTTTCCCAAAAATAAAAATACAAATACCGTTTTAAAATATTTATTTTAATAAAGTTAAGAAAACTTAAAATTTATATATTTTCAAATTTAATTTTATATTTTATTTTTCTGGTAAGTTAAGATTTATTAATATAAAAAATTTGTTGGTCTCAGAGATATAAACCTAGATGATTGGAGTGTGTTGTTAAGGCACTCTCTGATGTTAAAGTCATTGGTTATAAACCTACAAAAAAATCCAGCCATGTTAAGGGCTGGTGTGTGCATCCCAGTGATTTTGACGGACTTAGATGCCCCTATCAGCGTTTCACTCACAAACTAGCAAACAAATATATATATTTATATTTGGTTGGATTTCACATAAAATTAATGTTAAGTAATTACTTAATTTATTTTAAAATTTTAATTTTATATTATTTATTTGAATGTTTTAAATTTATTATATTTGTATGAGTTAAAAGTTAGAAAATTTGATATTATAATAAATATTTCAAATAATCTCTTTAAATTAATAATTTTGAAATATCAATATTTGGGAATGATTCAAGTTATTCAAAATTTGAAGCAATTTCCAGAATTGTAGAAATGAAAGCTATATATGAGTGTATTAGTTGTTCAATAACCATATGAGAAATTGAGAAGGAAGAATATCAAGCATTGAGATCTTTGATGTTTTGTTTCAACCTTTACATATTGTTTCTTGTGTTTTCTAAGTTTAATTGTCTCCTCATAATTCTTCATTTGGGAAAGATTAAATTTCTTTGTGAAGCTTGGGAAGGAGTGCTACAAATTTTAAAGAAATGGCCAAGACCAACAATGGTTTTAATATTTCCTAGCATAAAATACCAATTTTTAAAAATGAGAATTATGGTATTTTGAGCATTAAAATGAAAACCTTGTTTCTTTTATAGGAATTGTGGGATTTGGTGGAAAATGGTTATACAAAATCAACCTATGCTTAAGCTATTGTTGGCTTGAACCAAGTCCAAAGAGATCAATTGAGGAAAAATAGAAAAAAAGACTCAGAATCTCTCTCTCATCCAAAAAGCAGTGCACAATTCTATTTTTCCAAGGCTTGTTGTAAAAAGGAAATCAAAGGAGGCATGGGATATGCTACAAAAGCATATCAAGGGACAAATAAGGTAAAAGTTGTTAAATTGCAATCTCTTAGAAGCTGATTTGAAACTCTTTGCATGCACAAATCTATGCGAGAATTTTTCACTAGAGTTTTGAGAATATGGAATCAAATTAGATCTTATTGAGAAGATTTAACAGATCAAAAATTGTTGAGAAAATTTTAAGAAGTCTTCTTGCAAAATTTGATGTCATTGTTGTTGTTGTTGAAGAATCTAAAGATTTAACTTAGATGTCTGTGAATGATCTTATGGGATTTGTTCAATCTCATGAGAAAAGGATGGATATATATGTTGAAAAATCTCTAGAGCAATCTTTTCAATCAAAATCCAATATTTCTAGAGAAAAAGTTGAGAATTCTTCCGGTGAGGAAGTTCTCAATACTCATGGACAAGGAAGAGGAAAAACAAGTAGAGGAGGCAGAGAGGTTGAGAAAGAGATTTTAATGCAAATGAAAAAGTAAGAGATAATCACACTAATGATGGATGTAAAAAAATTGGAAAATCTGAAGTGTAATGTTTTTATTATAAGAGATTTGGCCATTATGAAAATAATTATTGGAAAAAACAAAAGAAACAATCTAATTTTTCTAAGGAAAAACGAGATATGGGCACTTTCTTTTTGGCTTGTGATTCAACTAACACAATGTCAGAGGAATAGTTTTTGGAGAGTGGCTACATCAACCACATGACTGGAAAGAAGGATAACTTTGTGAAGATATAAGAATCTACAAAGTTTGAAGTACTCTTGGGAGATGACAAGGAAATGGAAGTTAAAGTTAAAGAAACAATTGTAGTAAAAACATAACAAGGCCAAGTAAAATATATTAATGATGTGTTATATGTTCCTTGTTTAACACATAATTTGTTGATTGTAGGGAAAATTATTGAAAAGGGATATCTTGTTTCTTTTAAGAACAATGAATAAATCATATATGATAAAGAAAATAATAATCAAATTATAGCC
The DNA here is from genome assembly GCA_009831015.1 of Picea engelmannii. Lineage (NCBI taxonomy): Eukaryota > Viridiplantae > Streptophyta > Pinopsida > Pinales > Pinaceae > Picea > Picea engelmannii. The sequence continues at coordinate 100,245 of ML792524.1, forward strand.
AAAATTGATATGTTGCAAAATAAAATCTTTTCTTTCAATTTTTCTTATGATGCAAATAGGGCATTAAAAGTTGTCTATGATGATGATTCTTTGCTATGGCATACGAGGTATGGAAATGTAAATATAATAGGCTTAAAGTTACTACATAATAAGAAAATCGTCAAAGGATTGCATCTTATTGATTTCGTTGATCAAGTTTGTGATTGATGCATTTCGGGTAAGCAGCAGAGAGACTCATTTATAGTAGGAAAATTTGTAACATCTCCATCCACCCAGGATGGGCCATGCTACTCTATAAAACCCTTTGAAAAAATTCTTATGCCACTTTTTAATGTACCTAGTCTCCTACTGAGTCTCATTACCACCTTACACATGATCTAAGTTAACCAAACTATAACACTCCCAACATACCACTTACCAATGTTACTCTACAAGTACACTGCAAAAAATCAACTTAGCACAATCCACATAGTTTAACTTGAAGTAACATTCTCAACCCAATCTTCAGTCACTGTACACAGCTTGTAACATCAAACAAAACAATATTTTTTCAAACAACTTTAAACAGCGGAATTAAATAAAAAAAAAACGTGCACCAATATACTAACCAAACAGTATAGTTGTGTGCACAACCACATGGGAGCCACATGCCACTTCTAATCTCACTGTTCGTGGGGTATAACTCCTTGAACATACCCATACATTCCAACCTCTTGATGAACACAGGCTACAATCGTGCATGCTCAACCTCTCAATCCTCTTCTAGATGGCCCATAACCAAAATCACAAGGTTAACCCAACTGGAAAGACTAACCACAATTATCATATCCATGCAGAACTAAAGATATGGGCTATAAGCATGATACTAACATCTGCAAGCAATGTTAAACCAAATAACAACAAATACCTATATGCAACATATATAAAAATTTAACCCATGTAGAACATAGACAAATGTGCACATAATAAACATGGAAAGCACATAATGGACACTTATATTTTATAAAAGTCATCAACTAGAACCTTGACTCGGAAGTTCCTCCCAGCCATAAACGTTGTTGTTGATAATATTTCAACAACATGTCACCCTCGACCTTAGGCAAAACTCCACCATGGAAAATTGGTTTATAGAAACAAGCTATGTCTTTAAACTCAACAAAATTTCCCAACCCTAAGTGATTTCTACTGCAACTATCCCACGATCCCTCATTCCCCATGATCTAAAAATGAAGAAGACTTGAAAATCTTGAAATAATTTGCAAGTAAATGTTATGTGTTAAAAGAAAATGGATCAACTTTGAAACACATTAATTAAAGGATTACTCATGCAAGATACACATAGACAACAACATAATCAATTAACATAAACACATCAATTGAGAAAGGAGTTCACCCCTCTCTTGGGCTACATCTCCTGGTCCAGCTTCCAATGGATCATTATTATTAATTGCTCAAAGTGCTCAAAAAAATACCTTACAATGCTCAAACTAACCAACAGACTGCTCCAATGGCTTCAGAGAATCCAAAAACCCCTAGCTGGGCTTTTTCGGCACCTCAATCGGTCGAAAAACGAAGAAGTTAGGCCTCCTGGAAGTCCCCCCTTCAAGCTTGTTTTCTCTGCATCTACAAAACGCACCCTTGTTGAATGAACCTGGCACACACGCAATATATAGCGTGAAAACCCAACACCATGTGCAACCGCACCAATGGTGCAAACTGTAGGACAATTATGGGCACGCCAGCCCCTAACCGCCTAACACCTGGGCACATGGGGGTCCATACGACCTCACGTTAAAGAAAAAGGGCTAACTGTTTTTCAAAGCCAACAGTTATACACCAAGTGTCGGTGCATTAAAACCATGCTAACCATGGAACATCCCCCCGCGCTCTATGGCAAAGGTCACATGTCATGGGCCATGTGACCGGAGGCAAAACCGCTTGCCATAAATCAAAACCCACGCGCTTTGCATTGTGGTTATATATAGAACCGAGGCTGGGCTCCGTGTACAACACCAACTCCCACACAAACAATATGGCATGGACATATGTATAACATAATAAAACCTCGGGTTGGGGCTAAGCCCTGGCCCGACCCCCCGTTGAATCAAATGTTACATCAATTCAAATATTTTAAAATACATATAGCTAACAAGGATCAACGTGTGACCCGTTGGCACGATGGAATTTACCAAAGCTCTGATTGGTGTGGGAGGTCCGGGGTTCGAATCCCACGGACTCCAATAATTTTACTAACAAAACAATCAACCAATACCGGGGTGCCACGTCGTAGCCCATGATTGGGCCATGTGGCACCCAATCATTTGACCAAACAATGCCACGTGTCAAGATATCATTCTCAATCAACTGCCAACCAAACTCTACCACATCATCACATGCCACGTCATCATACGGTCATACGACCCTGCCACGTAAGCCTGTACGGACTGTACAGTCAGTGTCCTTTTATTCCCTGTTTGACTTTATGAACAATGTTAAGCCCTAATATTGGCTCATTACCCCTTAATTGGGGCATATTAGATTAGTAATGGTATTTTATTTATGTTGGCTTTAGGCCATTAGTTTTAATTTAGATTAGTAATGTTATTTTAATTATGTCGACTTTAGGCCATTATTTGTAATTATACCTCCTAGTCTCCTATATATACCAAGGAGACATTTTCATTTTGAATCATCTTGGACTTGAACATTTAAGTGGGGTAAAAGGAGGTTCCCCCCTTGAAGAGGCTTATTATCTGAAATTATCTCAGTTTCAAGGCGTTGAGTACTTTTCTTGAGGTTTTTTCATGCTATATTGATGTTTGGTTCTTAAGATATGGTATTAGAGCTCAAGGTCTTGGGGTTTCGCTGCTACATTTGAGACACCGTAAAAATTTTTCTATAACTTTTTTTCTACAACGTTTCAGAAGGAACCTCTTGGAGGTTATTTAGCACACGGATCAAGGTAAGTTGGGTTCAAAATTCAGCTCCTGAGGCCTTATAATTTTTGAGATACAGCCTGTACAATATAGGGTTCTGGAATCATCCCGAAATGAGTCATTGTGGAATTTTCGCTATAAAAATATTTTTGTAACGTTTCAGACCCTGAACTCTGCAGGAAATTTACAGAAATTAGTAAGGTATTTTTGGTAAAAATTTCAGCTTTTGGGTCATCATACATTTGTAGATACACCTTGTGTAAGATAGGGTATCTGACTAGTCCTATTGACTAGTCTCAAGAAGGTGTTCTAGGTAAAACAAGCATAACTTCTTTCTGGAGTATCCAAATTGAGTGGGACTGGTTGCATTAGATCGTGGAAAGTCTGTAGTATTTGGCGTGCGAGGTTCAGAATTTGATATCAATTATTTTGTGCGGGGCATTCTATACAAGTGAGATCTCCTGGAAAGGCCAAAAATCGGCAAGTTGTGAGGAAGTTACCATAAATTCCACTTGGCACATCCAATTTTGATCAGACCTGTGGCATTACAGAGAAGAAATATCAGAGAAATACCTAAAAGAAAGTTTCATACCCAGAAGGGCCGAAACTTGGGAGATATAACAGAATAAATATTGTCTAGCAGAACCACCTCAAAATCAAGACTCAAACGTGATATTTGGCCAACATGCCACCAAAACAGGGACCTTCTACACCAAATAAGCCTCCAGAAAATCCTAATTGGACTCTTGATGAAGGCGAAGAAATGCGTAGGGACATAAATGATTTACAAAAGAAGACAGTAACCAAAGATGAACTACAAGAGATGAGGGATTCAATGGAAGCTAAGTTG
>ML792524.1:113211-134169 GCA_009831015.1 Picea engelmannii
TTTTGGTTTCATCATCTTGAATTTTTTGTATTCTACAATATACTTCAATTTGACGTATCCAATTATCTAACTTCTTAGCATTAACTTCTCCATTGTATATTGGCAATTCAAATTTTATATCAAGCTTTAATGAAGGAATTTGCAAAGGAGTTTTACCATGTCCCTTTGGAGAATTCGGAATAGATCTTGAACTGGTAGAAGAAGAAGAAGAAGATGGAGGAGAGGGTGGTGGAGAAGCACCATTCCCTCCATTCCCGTTTGGGATTTTGTCACAACTGTTTCCCTTATGCCTTGAAGGGTTGGAGCCTTCACCTTGCGAAAATACGTTCCTTTCCATAAATATCTTCATCATCTCTCTCATCTCCATGACATCCTTTCTAATATCTTCATCTTCTGCAAGAACACGTTCATGACTTTCTGCATGAGCCATACTTGGTGAATGCCTCCTTGAAACTTGCGGTGATTGTATATGCTTCCTCCTTGATAGATGAGAACTTGGCTCCACAATTTGACCTTATCCTCTTGTGATTTTCAACCTTGTGAGCATCAAAAACAAAAATTGCAAACAATCAAGTCCTCAAAAACCAGTGCTCTGATACCAACTTGATCTAAAAATGAAGAAGACTTGAAAATCTTGAAATAATTTGCAAGTAAATGTTATGTGTTAAAAGAAAACGGATCAACTTTGCAACACATTAATTAAAGGATTACTCATGCAAGATACACATACACAACAACATAATCAATGAACATAAGCACATAAACACAACAATTGATAAAGGAGTTCACCCCTCTCTTGGGCTACATCTCCTGGTCCAGCTTCCAATGGATCATTATTATTAATTGATAAAAGTGCTAAAAAAACATGCCTTACAATGCTCAAACTGACCAATAGACTACTCCAATGGCTTCAGAGCATCAAAAAACCCCTAGATGGGCTTTTTCGGCACCTCAATCGGTTGAAAAACGAAGAAGTTAGGCCTCCTGGAAGTCCCCCCTTCAAGCTTGTTGTCTCTGCATCTACAAAACGCACCCTTGTTGAATGAACTTGGCACACACACAATATATAGTGTGAAAACCCAGCACTGGGTGCAACCGCACCAACGATGCAAATTGTAGGACGGTTGTGGGCGTGCCAACCCCTAACCGCCTAGCACTTGGGAACATGGGGGTCCATACGACCTCACGTTAAAGAAAAAGGGATAACCGTTTTTCAAAGCCAACAGTTATACACCAAGTGTCGGTGCATTAAAACCGTGCTAACCATGGAACATCCCCGTGCGCTCTATGGCAAAGGTCACATATCATGGGCCATGTGACCGGAGGCACAACTGCTTGCCATAAACCAAAACCCACGCTCTTTGCATTGTGGTTATATATAGAACCGGGGATGGGCTCCGTGTACAACACGAACTCCCATGCAAATAATATGGCATGGCCATATGTATAACATAATAAAACCTTGGGTCGAGGCTAAGCTCTGGCCCGACCCCCCGTCGAATCAAATGTTACATCAATTCAAATATTTTAAAATACATATAGCTAACAAGGATCAACGTGTGACCCATTGGCACGACGGACTTTACCAAAGATCTGATTGGTGTGGGAGGTCTGGGGTTCGAATCCCATGGACTCCAATAATTTTACAGACAAAACAATCAACCAATACCGGGGTGCCTCGTGGTAGCCCATGATTGGACCACGTGGCACCCAATCATTTGACCAAACAATGCCACATGTCAAGATATCATTCGCCCTCAACTGTCAACCAAAATCTGCCATGTCATCACATGCCACATCATCGTACGACCGTATGACCCTGCCACATCAGCCTGTACGGACTGTACGGACTGTACAGTCAGCGTCCTTTTTTTGCCTGTTTGACTTTATGAGCAAATTGCAATATCTCTCGCTCTCGACGTCTGTTGGAGAGAAAACAAGTTGCGTTGGGTTCACAATGATGATTCCTACGCTCTCGTCCAGTTTGAAGCAATTCTGAGCAATTTGAATTTTTGAGCAAACTTTGATCCCCTGATCACCCCATGCACTTGTCACGCATAAATAAGTGTTCCCCTTCTTTGCTCAAAATTCCTTCAGTTACCCCACTTCACTTTCCATGGTTACCAACAATAGACCAAATAGGGATTCTCTGAGCCCTATGACTCATGCTCAATGCACAAGGGAGAAATTCTCAACAAAACTCTCGCTTGGAGAGTATGCCACGGGTTTAATAGCCACTCCACAAAAGCCAATATCTCACCCATAGATACTTTTCATGGTATGTCAACCCGACTCCTTGATCATAATTTAGATTATATCCCACAACTCCTTTCAATATTCTCTCAGTAGATAAGATAATAATTGTATTTTCCATATAGTCTGACATCCTTCTGCTCACGATAGCTTGCAACTAGAATGATAATGATAAAAATTCCAAAAATACATTAAGGCCAACAATATATATTGCATGCCTTCCACTTGATACTTTTCACCTCCAAAAGTATCTTTAAGCCACTTGGTGACCCATTCCCTACCCTCGGGAACTTAGGATAAAATAGTATATCTGGCATTACAGTTTTGCTAGAAATATTATTAAAATATTCCCCGTGACCTACGATTGATCCCCTTTTCTATTTTTCTGTGGAGTAGGCCCCCCATCTCTTTTCGTTTGAGTCAGTCAACACGCAATGATGGAATATTATATTAATAAAGATTATTTTATTTACATGGATAGGTGCACTAGCCTACCTTCGTTGAGGCTCACCAGTCTCATAACCAGATAGGCTCTTCGGCCTCAAAACCTAAATATACATATACAAACACATGCACACACACACAAATATATATAACTCATTACTATACACTTCCAATTCATCATCATGCACTTATCCCTGTTCACACAACACAATTCTATGTGCACACTTACCCAGGTGCATGCAACACCAAAGTCAATTGTCCTTGGTTCGCCAGCCTAAATGTACATTACATTTTCACTTGGTACCAATCAGCTCACCATCCTGTATGTGCAATTACAAAGGGTTCTGAATCAGGGACACTACAATCCCCTCCCCCTTACGTATGCACTATTCTTAGTGCATCATATACACATACAAAATTTTCAAACATCATAAAAAAGATGAGGATACTCTGCTCACATAATATTCCCATGCTCCTAGGTTGCATCCTCAAGACTGTAACATGTCCATTGGACCTTTACCAACTCGATGACTCAATTATGGAGCTTCTTGATTTCCAATCCAATATGAAAATTGGCAGCACTTGAAATATGCTTTTTGGCTCCACATGAATCACATCCCAATGAATGACATGATTAGCATCAAGTACATACTTCTTAAGCAATGACACATGCAAAAAATTATGAATACATAAGGACACAAACAATTCAAGCATATAAGCGACAAGACCAATCCTCTCAAGGATTTCAAATGGCCCAAAATAGTTCGTTGATAACTTAGAACATTCTCCCAATTTCAGGGAACTATGCATGGCCTTTAATTTCAAAGATATGTGATCACCCACTCCAAATTATCTATGGGTTCTCCCTCTATCTGTGCAACTTTTCTGGCTATCTTGGGAAGCCTTTAAATTATACCATATCTCTACCATATGCTCCTCCATTTCCTGGAGTAGATTTGTCCCAACTACTGTGCAGTCTATTGGGTTATCCCAACTCAGAGCTGTGTTTCATTTTATACTATAAAGTACTTCAAATGTGCTAATATTTAAGGATACTTGATACCCATTGTTGTAGGAAAACTCTACCAAATGAAGGTATTTTTCCCACTTGGATGGCTTATCCATAAAACACATCCTCAACATGTCTTCAATAACTTGGTTTACCCTCTCAGTTTGACCATCCGACTCAGGATGATATGTTGTGTTGAAATTCAAACTTGTTCCAAATCTTCTAAATAGTCCTTTCCAAATGTTCGAACTAAACTTGGAATCTCTATTAGACATAATTGTCTTAGGAACACCATGCAACTTAGAAACTTCGCGCATGTAAATATCAATAATGTATGTTTCTTTGTAAGTTGACTTCATTGGAACAAAATGTGTAGCTTTGGTAATATTTCCCACCACCACAATAATAAAGTCATGGTGCTCAACAGTCTTATGAAACTTAGTTATAAATTCCATGGTCACCACTTCCCACTTTGACTGAGGAATGGGAAAGGGATGAAACAAACCAGTTGGATGTATTTTTTCATCCTTGACCTTCTAGCGCTCGAGACATATCACAATAAAACATGGAACTTCCTTTTTCATACCTGGCCAAAAGTATTGCTTCTTGATAGAGAAAATGGTCTTCTGGTAAACTCTATGTCCAACATAAGAAACATTATGCATCTCTGACAATATCAATCTATTCAACTTCTGATTATTCGACACATCAATGTTGTGTCTATATAGGAGGATTGCGTCCTCTCTTAGTTCATAAAATTCAAACTTCTATTGTGACATACCTTGTTATAAATTCACACTTATATCCATATAACACATACCTGATATGGAAAATTAAAAAAAAAATTGAAGTAAATTTGTCTGGTACATGTTAATGGTCATATCATGTATTTCAGGCATCCTCTTGCTAAGTGCATCAGCCACGTTCTATTTTCCCATGGTATGATTTATGTCAAAGTCATATTCACCGAGGAACTCTAACCACTTACTTTGTCTGGAATTTAAACTTGGTTGTCTAAACAAATACTTTAGACCAAAATCGTATGTTCTCGTCTCAAATCTATTATGCATGAGATAATTCTACCAAATCTTAAAAGCATGCACTATGGTTACCAATTACAACTCATGCATAGCATAGAGTCTTTCATGCTCCTTCAACTTCCTTGATTTGTAGCACAACACATGTCCATTCTAACTTAGGAATCCACCAATTCCTTCCTTTCACACATCCATGTACACAACGAATTCTACATCAGGATCAACAATCCTCAAAATCGATGCGCTTGTCAACAAACTCTTCAATTTCTTAAAACCCCTTCGTAATTCAGAGTCTAGTCAAATAACAAACCTTTCTTCTGTAAGGATGTGATTGAATGTGAAATCTATTAGAATACTTCAATAAACATTTTGTAGTACCTTGCTAGTCCCATAAAGGCTCTCACTTTTGCAGCATTTCTTGGTGTTGGTCATTCCTAAATGGATTTGATCTTCATTGGGTCCATAACTATTCCTTGTTCTGAAATGATATGACCCAAGTAATGAATATGTTGTTGATCAAATGAACACTTGCTCAACTTTGCATAAAGTTTATGTTCCCTTAATACCTGCAACACCATCCTCAAGTGTTTCTCATGCTCTTCCTCAGACTTTGAGTAAATAAATATGTCATCAAAATATACAGTGACAAAATTATCTAAATACTCTCTAAAAACTCCATTCATTAAGCACATAAAAATATATGGTGTATTTGATAACCTAAATGGAACCACTGTGTACTCATAATGACCATACCTTGTTCTGAAGGAAGCCTTACTGACATTTTCTTATTTTATTCCCACTTGGTGATATCTATATCTGAGATCTATCTTGGAAAATATCCATGTTCCTCTCATATTATCAAATAGTTCATCTATCCTTGTCAAAGGATACTTTTTCTTTATTGTTACCTTGTTCAATTGTTTGAAATCAACACAAAGTATCAACATAGCATCCTTCTTTTTCATGAATAAAATGGGTGCACCCCAAGGTAATACAGTTGGGAGTATATAACCTTTCTTCAAAATCTCTTCAAGTTGCATTTGCAGCTCCTTCAACTCTGGCATACTCATCCTATAAGGAGTCTTTGATACAGGTGTTTCTCTCACCATCAAATTAATAGAGAAGTCAATATTTCTTTTCGGAGGCAATCCTGGTATCTCTTTAAAGACATCGTTGAATACCTTTAGTACTACACAGTCTTCTACACTTGGCACTTTAGCCTTAGTTTCCTCTTCCATGTGCGTTGCAAATACTTGAAATCAGTTTCGATAAATTTTCTTCAACTACAAAGCTAAAACTTATATGATAGTCAGAACTCTTGGAATTCCTCGAATTGAGCTCAAATTTCCTTCCTCATCCAAGCAAGTAAAATCCTTATTTTAAGAATCGAGGACAACATGGTGGTAATCCAACCAATCCATTCCAATGCGGCAATTGTACGAACCCAATGATATTATATTCATCTCATCATTTCTGAGTAGTCCATTCATCCTCATTAGACATGCCTTAACCACCTCACTAATATTCCTTTTTGCTCCTCTAGTTGACTACACCAACCAATATTTTCCAATCTTGCTTCTCAAAAAATTGAATCTTTCCACCATCTTAGGATCTAGATAACTATGACTAGCTCTTGAGTCTATTAAAATAAAAATGGGTTGGTCATTAATCTTACCTTCCACCTTGATCATGTCAAATGGAAATCCATCCTTCTTGTTATTCTCTAATTCATAAATCCTTGGAACATTTCTACCCATGTCCTCCACTGTCGCAACTTGTTGTACATTGTGCACAATCCTTTCTTTATCACCTTTTTGAGGTAAATATTTGCGCATATGATTCCCTCCACAACCACAACACTGCATGGGTTGTTTCCATGATGTTTGTCCCATTGTCTCCCACATTTTGGGTTCCTGGAGAGTCATTTTTCATTCCACAATGTTTCTGAAAAATAGTATCTTAACTCCCTTCATCCTATGTTCCACCTTACTTTTCATCTTGTATTCCTAAGCATTTTGGAAAATTGGTCTTCTATTTCATTTATCATAAAGACACTTAATGCAACTTATGGTTTCTTCCAATGTCTTAGGGTCATCATATTGTTTCTTATCACTGGTAAATGAGGGAAAACCACTCAAATATATTCAAATATTCACCTTCTCATCCTTGATCGAAGGTACATCATTCAATATTTCTAAAAATCTCCTTTTGTACTCGTCAATTGCCATGCTCCCAAGATTGAGCTTCAACAACTCCTTCATCTTCCTATCATAGTCTCACTTGGTTAAGTATTTATTTTGGAAATATATATTCAAATATCTCCAAGTCACATTCTTCTCATCAATGTGTTGCACTTTCACATATTGATCCCACAACATTGATGTCTTCCTTTTAATTGATAAATAACAATTCTCCCTTCTTCCTGCACAAAATAATTATGCAGTTGGAAGTAATTCCTCATACCCAACAACCAGGTCTTCACATGTTCATCCTTCTTGTGCTCATCATCAAAGGTAAGAGACTTGATATTATTCATTTCTCCTTGTATCTCATCCAACCTAGTCCTTCTCTTATGATTTCCGATAGGAGATGGACTCGAATTACTATTCTCTTTCCTGAAAGAATGTTTACCAAAACTTCTGTCTTCTCTTATTTTCTCATCATGGTACCTACGAATTCTTGACCTACCTGACTCTGTCTCTTTATCCATATTATTTTCTATTATGTCCAGACTCTACATCAATTTGACATTGAAATCATCTTGTTGTGCCTTGGATATCATAAGCCTTTCATTATCAACCTTATAACTTTGGACGTCTTTCTACAATAATTTTACAGTTTATATCAAGTTCATGTTCTCTCGTTGGGTTTTATACCATTTGCACCCAAATAGACATATAGATCCCCAAATCCATGCTTAGGATTATAAGTCCTATGTGCATCTTCCATTCTTTCAACCTTCTGCCTTGACTCTGTCGTACTCTATTCGCCAATAATTTTTCAAAATGGGCAGACACCAAGATTCGTTAGATGATTTCATTCAACAACTACATGAAAACTTGCACCATTTGTCAGAATCCTTACCTCATATTTCTTGGATGATTTTAACATCCCAACTCTAGTGCACACACATGCACACCCCTATCTTTGTGTGCATCACACTCTATACCATACACCAATGGTTTCCCGTGAAAAATAAACTATGCATTGCATGATACCAATTTCTTATCGTGCACATATACTCTTGTTAGAATATGACCCATACAAGTCCAATGTTGAACCAATTTCTATGATACCAATCTGTAACGTCCCCAGCCATATAGGATGGGTCATGCTACTCCATAAAACCCTCTGAAAAATCTTTGATGCCACTTTGTAACATAGTGATTCTCCTACTGAGTCTCCTTATCACCTTACACATTATCTAAGTCAACCAAACTATAACACTCCTAGCATACCACTGACCAATGTTACTCTAGAAGTACACTGCACAAAATCAAATTTAACACAATCTACGTAGTTTACTTGAAGTAATGCACTCAACCCAAGCTTGAGTCGCACTATACATGTAACGTCCCTAACCATCAACCCACTTGCCGGGCAATGCTACTACGCGGAAACATTCTCATACTTATGTAGTCTGCATTTGAATGAAGTTAAATGGATTAATGCAGTAAACATATAATTAATACTAATCATATAGAATTAATGGAATCAATAGTAAACATCATCGCAATGAAATAGATGGTAATATTGCAAGCATCATGGACATGCATTTTAATTAATTTTAAACACGTGAATATACTTATCTTCGAAACTGTAGTAACTCCACCAACCACGTGCAGACCTTCCATGAACCTCCCATCCTTAGACCGCATTTCTCATCACGCTCAATAGTGGGTCACCCCCGAGCTGGGACTAAGCTCCACCCAAGGTAAGGGAAACCTAGACTAGGCTAAGGTTACAGGAAAACTACATAGGTCAATTAGAAGGATTCTCCCAAGGATCCTTCTTACGCCCACTACTCACGGACTCTCATTCCCTAGATGCATGTTCCACCTAGGAGTATACACCTTCACAAGAACAGTCCAATGGTGTTTCACCTCCCATTTGGGCCTTGAAAATAGGCCAGATGAGGAATTCTCAGAGCTTTGTAGCTAGTGCTGGACTCTCTCTGGAAGAAAACCACTTCTCAAAAAACTCTCTTACTTGGAGAGAGCTTCTCACAGGCCTGACAACCTTCCTCTTCTACCATGGGCTTGACAACCCGGTTCCTCAACCAGTTTCCAACTCAATTCTCGCAAGTTCAGGATGACAGTAACAACATGAACATTTGGTTAACTCACAAGTGACAACAACAACAGGAAAATAGGGTGTGGAAATAGGAAACGACAACAGGCCACTAAGACACAAAACGGTTCAAGTAACACTGATTTGCTAGATGCGTGACAAGAAATTCATGCATAGGTTGACACATACTCAACATGCGGGACAGAGGGTGTACCGACTTCTCAAGAAAACATCACAGGCCTCGTTTTTCAGAGTTGCATGAGTCTTACAGAACTCATATGCAAATATCCTTTGGTTTAGATAGTGAACCACAGACTCGAGGATGAACCCCCATCATGGCTCAATTCTTGGGTTAAATTTCATGTTCCAGGGCCGACACATGTCTCCCATGAGGCTGCTTGAGCTCCATCATCATGCATTCCCTTTTTTCACACGTTCCCCCTTCCAGGAACTTAGGATAAAAACATACATTCCACGTATATTTTGGAATAATAATAAATTATTATTCCTAAGAACACAAGCCCCTAAGATTAGCCCCTAGGATCAACACTTAGCCTTTCATTCGAACCTTTTATCCCCTTTTCCCTTACCCACCTTGTGGAAGCTTAGTCCCCCATCACTCTTTCTTCGTGGTCGGTTTGCATGCAATGATGTTTAATATTTATTAATGTTTTGCATATTACATATACAAAAACATGCTCATGGCCTTTAACACATAGGCTCTTTGGCCTAATAAACATATAAGCCCACCAACTTATCAATACTTGGCTCACCAACCTACAAAAAATGATTTACAATTCATAAACATGATTACAACAGGGCTCGTCCTTGGGGATATTACAATACAACTTATAATAGTGGAAGAAACAATCTCTTTTCAAACAACTTTAAGAAACATAATTAAATCTAACAACTGCTTGCACCAACATATTTACTACACATTAAAACTGTGCACACAACCACTTGGGTTCCATGCACCACTTATGATTTCACTGTGCATGGGGTGTAACTCCTTGAATGTACCCACAAATTCCAAACTCTTGATGCACACATACTACAATCTTTTGCACTCATCCTCTCAATTCTCTTCTATATGGATCATAACCAAAATCACAAGGTTAACCCAACTGGAAACACTAACCACAATTATCTTATCCATCCAAAACTATAGATACAGGACATAAATATCATACTTAAATGTGGAAGCAACACTAAAACAAATAACAACAAATACCTATGTGAAAAAGAGACAAGAATTTTTCCCATGTCAAACATGGAAAAAATATGCACACAGTGAACATTGCAAGCACATAAAGAACAATTATATTTTGTATTGTCCCTTTCCAAATAGGATCTCCAGAGAGGAGGCTTATTCGTCTAAACCGTACCGTTAGACTATAGCCAGGGCCAGAAAAGGGGTAAACAGGGTTACTAGAGGTCACTCCAATCAAAGGTGTTATGTTTGGAAAGTGACATTGAGCTAAAAGTGGGTAAAAGGGGTTTTAAATCATTAAGAGCTAAAAATAGAACAAACAAGATGAAATTAGAAGTCAACAGTAAATTAGGGTTTCAATAGTGAATTACGGTTTGGGAAAGAAATAAGGGAAGGGTCAACAACCTAATTTGGGGATTATGCATATTATGACTTGTCAGTAAGAAGTAAGGTGCATCTCAGGAGATATAGTTCAATGGCTTCCAGGAGGAAGACACCAGTTGGTTGATTTCGGTGTTGAGAGACACACCCTAGTCACCGAGGAGATCATGTAGGTCTTCCATCATTCTTCAGCAACAATTATGCAGGGTTAGCAAAGGCGTGCTTATTCAAGGTGATGGCACAACTTCGGAGAACATAGTTACCAACTTAATGAGAACTGTGACCTCAAAACGAGAACTCTGGCCCAAAAACCCCATATGTTTACATAAAAAACATCAAAATCAACCCCCAAATCAAAAAGTGGTGCTACCGGTAGCACCATTTTTTAAAACGAGGTCAAAATTACAACATTTTTCAAACATGGCCTTCAAAACTTAGACAGTAGCTCATAAAAACCTTAAAATCAGCACCTAAAAAAAAGAAGATGTTTTTGATTTTTTTTTTTTTTTCAAAACGTTAAATTTTGAGATCATTTGAAATCGTATTTTTATCACTTGGTACCATTAAAACCAAAACCTCAAAATCAACCATCAAATTGAAAAGTACTGCTACCAGTATCACCCATTCTAAAATAGGGGTATTAAAATGACACAGTTTTATAATGTGGTAAAAGAATAATGTGGTAAAAGAACTCATCATTACTGTAAACAAAATCATAAAAACAACCCTTAAATGTTTACCTTTTAAATGTTATCATCACACAAAGCATAAGGTAATACATAATACCATGAAAATATCACAATATACTTTAAAAATTCAACGTCACTTTTTAATAATTTTTTCCTTTTAACAATAAAAAAGCAAATATAAGTTACATTGAATGAAACATAAATAGTTTCTTAAAAGTTTTGTTTTATTGACCATATTCAAAACATATGAGCTAAGAAATTTTATTATATTATCCATAATAAAAAAACATATCATTCATAAAACATAACAGAAGATTCATAACTTCATATAAGATCATATGTAAGTTCAATGCTCTTTTTTAGTTACCATACAAACATCATATGGATAAAAAATTCTTAAAATGTTCCATACACTTATTCAGATTGACTCATGGTTTTTGAAATATCATCAGAGTCTACATTGTCTTCAGATGAATGTTTTTATGAAGATGTAGATGATCCATACTCTCCTCTATTGTCGATGAATGCACCATTTGAGTCTACATGCATGCCCAACATTTCATATGTCAAATGTATTTTAGATCTATGACTAGGTTCAACAGACTCCCATCTTGCATTTATTTCTTGCGGCATCAACCTATTGATAATCTTTGTTGTCTTGGAGTGAAGAGTTCCTCTCTTTGTCAAATTGAAGTCATAAACAACTATGTCAACATCGTCTAATTTTAAGAGGTCAATGCGACGACGAGTTGTATTTTGACCCTTTATTTTTCTCTTTCTATTGACATGTTTCTCAACCACCATCTCTGGCTTGTACATGCCATTGAATGGGTGTGTACTTGTTTCATACCAATGCACTTCAATTGCAACAACATCAACATTTTCTTTCTCAATCTTTATAACCTTTCCTATCCAGAATGGATAACCATGTGGATCCTCAGTCGCTAAAACTAAACCCCTATAAAGATCTTCCATGGCTTCACGTTGTGCACGTGACCTTCACGAACCAATATACATTTCTCTTTCATATGCTTGTGTAATCTCAATAACACCTTGAGATTCTTGAACTTCAACAATGTTTGTTTCTTTAGATTCGTTTGGCATATTTTGTGGCCAATGAAATGGAGTCCTCAACATTGTATATTTATTTGTTGATCTTGAAATTATGTCATTTTTACTATTGAAAAAAGACTCCCACCAAACAGAATCAACAACATCATAGTACTCATATGTATTATTAATGAAATTTTTAATTTCTTCCAGGCATTCATATATCTTCAACCTTCCTCGTATGCTTCAAGGGAGATATTATAATTATTGAAAATATCTCATAAAGTATTTCTTGGAGCTCTTCTTTGCCTTGATTATATTTTCTATAAAAAAGTACACTATCCATTGGTGCACATTAGGATATTGGTTGACAAATATAAAAGTGCACTATAGAACTATTAATATGCAAACTCAAAGAGAAAGATGCCACTTGTTATTGCCTAGGGAAAGAAGAGCGTTGAAATAAATCAGAAAAAACTCCAAATTAAACCATAAAAAATACTAAAAGAATTAATCATAATAATATGGTTGAAGATTGAAGAAAAGGGGACAATGACTGAAAGAACAAACATAACTAACAAAAACAAAGTCAAGTATACATTGTAGTAGTTTATGGGTAAGCTTTTCTTCAAGGCACATAAAGGTGAGTTAATAGGCTATCACCCTCCTAGGGGTGAGGTGATTTGGAGAGTGCACTTGGTCACATGGACCGCTATGAGAAAAATCATGACTTATGAGCAGGTGAACAACTACCATAAAAAAAAATTCAATGGTCAGTGCATACCCATCTATCCATGGTATGGATTCAGGTGCCTAATAAGCACAAAGTCACGTTTGAGCCCTCAACTTTGCCAGCTCAAAATCAGAATTTGCAATTAAATAGTATAAAATACAGTTGTTCATCAAAACTTCTTATGATTATCCCCCTCAGTTCAATAGCATTCATTCTTGTTCAAGCTCATAGCTCAAGGCTAGTAGTAATAACCATGATAGATTTTCAAAAATTCTAATGGTTTTCCATCTAGTGTGTTAACTTGTAATGTTGTAGGAGTTAGGTGCTTATTAGAGTTCAAAAATGGCAGTTTGAGATACAAAGATTAAAAAACCTTCACCATATTGAACAACCAAAATCAAAAGTAGAGAGCCATGGCCATACCTGGAAAGGTGTTAACTCATAATGTTGCAGGAGTCAGGTGCTTATTAGAGTTCAAAATTGGTGGTTTGAGATACGAAGAATTTAAAACCTTCACCATATTGAACAACTAAAATCAATAGTAGAGACCATGGCCATAATTGGAAAAAGAATCGTAGAGAGGGAGAGAAGACCAGCTTCTTAAGCCAAAGAACGTTGATGTGTTTTGTACAGGAGAATGTGTGCTTGTGAGATTAAACAAAGTACCGAAATACATGCAACTTAAAAGAGTTAAGCAACAAAAAAACCAAAAACAGAACACCAAGGAAGAAGGTAACAGGTATGAGAAAGAACGATACATTTCATATGACATGAGGGGAAAACAAGGTCTGGAGAAATATGGAAATCGATTTATCAAATATCATGTTCAGATATGCTATAATGTGTTTTCTTCTTCCATTGCATCATGCATCTCTTACTGACAACAATTTACAGGGTAGTATGCTTACATCACATTTTATTTTGTTAGGGAGGTGTGCGAAAAGTGTTGAATGAAATATGTCCACATGGTAAGGCAAGTGATATATTAAGAACTCCATTATCTTCCTATATTAATAATGAGCTTACAAACAATATTGCACAATAGAAATAAGAATGGAAACAACAGGAATAGAACAAAATTACAAATGCAGATTCCAAACACTAATCATGCATATCATGTGAAGCTACAAATCAGAATCCAAAGAACAAAAGCAAGTAGACCTATAGGCATAACAAAACAAAAGAAAATATTGAAGATGGGAAAGTTGTGCTCTCTTAAACTTATATATAAAACTCTGCATAAAATAAATATGCTAAATATTGTAGATTTCCAGAGCATCGAATAAGAAACAATTGAACTTAATCTATTCATTCGTTGGCATTGACCTGTGAGCAGGCTATGAGACTATCAAAAACCCAAGATGGTAAAGGGAAAGGTTTGAGCAGGTTAATACAGCCCATACAGATTGCACCCACCAAGCCATGAAAAGGGTTTCTTCTTGAAAAAATGATGATGAAAAGAGAAAGCTTCCAGGCAAGGACAGACCACCAGAAATGCTCCATCTAATCTAAGATAGGCCGAAAACTAGAAACACTAGAGTACCTGGTATAAATAATTGCAATCCAACTTGAAAAATGAAGTAATTATGTAGAAAAAGTTTTGCCCTACTAAAATCTAGGTTTGGATCCCTGCTCCCATGCAATCTATGGTACCAAATTAAGAAAAATTCATTCAAGTACATCTGCAAATTGGGCCGCAATAGTAACAACTACAACAGTGTTGTTCATAGTAAACACCAAACCCTAAATTGTTCAAAAAATTCAGCAGGCATGCCAATTTGCTGAGTCTAGTTTTCTTGATAGGATGAATACAACCTTCTCTAGAAGTACTATTTTGTATCTTCTAATTCACCATAAACTATATCAAAATTAGAAGAGCCTAAGCTTGGATTTTGACTCTTCGTAGAACCAGAGGTCTCTCCATTTTTCCTTTGACACAAACTATGCTCATAATGACTAAACAAGGGTGAATATGCTTCCAAATCCCCTTTTGTTTCCTTACATGCTACCATATTTTTCTGATGCCCAGGGTCTTCGAGTGCACCTGTAATTTCAACCTGAATTTTCTGCACACCTAAATCAGATGAAAAACTCCTAGACTTACCACTACTGAACCTTTGATGCCCATTGGACTGTAAGATAAATATATCAACCATAGGTTTGATCCAAAGTAACGATGTAAAGACAAGCATCACAATATTTAAGTAGAATAGAATATGAGTCAGTTTTCCAGAACCAATGACAGACAGATTCTACTGAAGTATGTCAGAACCCAACCAGAATGACCTAACAGCCTTGTGAGAAGGGCTGAAGAGGTGGCCACAAAGCCAACCAGCAAAAATTGCTAAGAAAAACTTCATAAAACCAAACAGAAAAGTCACCTGATTTCCCTCATTCTTTTTTTATTCTGCAGTGCTTGTGGAATTGGGAATTGGGAATTCGTTATCCCTGATGGATGAAGGAGTGCCTTCCCCTTCCACGTATAGAATCTACAGATACTTTCTATTTACCTCTGGGATGGCCGCACGCTGTGCTCGGTAAAGGTTTATTTCACCTTTCAATAAAGAAATAAGAGCCTGCCCCCCTCCGGTCAATTTGTTACTAGGTATTTATATGATAAGGGTCCCAAGCACCTAACAGAGTAAAGTGAAACACTGTGTTTATTTGTTACTTTCAAAACTACATGCATGTGGTTTTCTTCCTCTCGTTTTGGGGAATAAGGAAATAAGCTAGAATATAAGGTGGGCTGATTAAAGGTGGTACACATGGCTTGCGAGGGAGTGTTATAGCATTGAAGCTCTTTGGAGGAGGAGTGTTGGAGCATTGGAGGCCTTTGTAGGAGCACCGTAGGAGGATAATTCTACCTTTGTTTAGGAGAACTGAACCTTGGACCCTTGCTTTGTTACGTAGAGTTGGAGTGCTTCACCAAATAAATCGAGAAACCCAGTACTCTTATCCATAAGAATAACAACTCAAAGGAATGAGACTAACCGTAAAACATCTCGCGTGGAGATGAATTCTAAAATGCTTGATCCTCGTAAATGGGTAGATCATTTCCTAGGACTTTTTTGGTACAGTCAGGTCCTATGCGTATTTGAGGGGCCAAGCCAAGAATAATAAAATATAGCATAGTAAGAGGCTTGTGTCGGCGACCTTTTTTCTTTCTGGGGCGTGCACTCCAATCGGTTGGGGAGTTCTTTGTTCTAGCGCGAGCGTCCCTGCCTCGCCAGTTCATTTTTCCACCCGCAGAGCAAACCATGTCCCCGGGCTCAACTCTTAGATCCACTGAACCTGGTGCAAATACTGAGAGAATAGTAAGCGATACAAGGAACCCTAAAGGACCCACAAAAATACTCAAAACCTGCTCTGAATGTTTTTCTCAGGGCTTGGCCGTGGGGGCTAGGGCGATACCTGACATCGGCCCAGGCCCCCCGCGGCTAAGCTACAGTCCCATGGGACTATGGCTTAGCCGCAGGGGGGCTGGGGCGATGCCAGGCATTGCCCTAGCCCCCATGGCCAAGCCTCGAGTGCATGTTAAGTAAATAATTTTATAATGTGCAATTAATAAAAGCAAAGAATGTAGGTTCTTATTGTGTAGGATGAATATGCAATGGTGCATATGAAAATATTGCCATTTCATGAGCCACTATGTAATTGTGCAAAAATTTGTGGAAAATCAAGTTTACTTTTAATGAAAAATCAATAGTCACTTATTTTTAAAGAAATTGAAATTTATATTAATTGATACCTTTTTTAAAGGTGCTATAAAACTTGACATAGCTCCATTACATGTATGTCTTTGAACTTGCCAATGTGTTCCCAACATTTTCAATTAGAACATTAAAGGATGTTGTTGACATACTCTATCAAAGCAGGTTGCTTCATGATCCAATTGACATTTTCGATCATATCATCCCATCTAGAATTTATTAGAGTTGATCTTTTAAGCTCCTCATTTGTAGGCATATCACACAGGAAAACCCAAATTGAATTAAAACGATCCCATTTCAAATATCAAGATTTATCAAAATTTTGTGCTCATTATGTTAAATTGTGATTCATTGATACTTTGGGAAACTGTTGGTTATTTCCCATTTGTCTTAAGCCCATGAAAAAACCTATTTCCCTATGCTTAGATCAATTTTAATAGATTCCTCATGGAGGAAATGATTTGTATATTTACAAATTTCATTTCCTACTTTGAAGTCGTAATATATAACATTTAAAAAAAAAACCTCAAGAAAGAAGTTCTAACACTCTAATGATGAAATATCCATGATCCGACTGATCAAGATATTTGCTATTGTTCTACTGCTCTGGCGTGCAGATCTGATACACTAGGGGGTTCTGGATGCGTTTTAGCTGTGTGATTGAGATGTTCTTCGGTTATTGTGTTTGCATGTTGGTTATTGTGGTTGCATGTTGGTTATTACATGTGCATGTTGCATAATGAATGTTTAATAATCATATAAAGACGCATGCAAGAGTATAGAATGTCAACTGCTCAATATCATGAATAATAATCATTCATGCATGGAAATAAAAATAGCCTACTGAAAATATAGAGTCTAGACGTCAGTCAAATCTCTTGGATCTGTACTGGAATACAATCAAATAAAAAAATAAATACTCGTGACCGTAAGAAGACAATAGATCTACTGCATGCACGGATAGATAGGCAAAAATGAGCGATCCCGGAGAAACACGGTAACCGCTACCAGCTGGAAAACTCGATCTAAAGAATCCACCGTCAGAATGGGCTCGAAACTGCTCCAATCAATGCACCCTGGCCTCTACACTAGAATAATTGTCTGTAGGAACTCGAATAGGACCTCTACCACACTGGATATGGACCCCTGGGGGGTTTGCGCCCCTCCTTGGGCACTGGATATGCCCCAAAGGATTCCACCATCAGAAATGTCTTCTATATAGCTCAAAATGATCGTCTCGTCCAATGATGAAATGGTTCAGAAGGGTTTGTCCGGATCAGATAGGAAACACCTGCATGCAACGCCAAATGTCTATCCGGAATGACTGCGCCCAAAATGGCTGGATGGATCGATCTGCAAATTCCACCATCAGAATCTAATGATGAATGGCTCAATGGAAGATCCCTGGCTAGTTCTCTACTGGGTCGGAATGAATCTGTAATCAAGACAACGGTCTACGACAGATCTCTAAACCCTCAAAATGACTTGCGCCCTCCTTGGCTGAGTTGCGCCCTCCATAATAAACTCTCCTGAAATGAACAGTGAAATACCTGGATGGTATCTCTGATGGGATAGGTTGTGTCTCCCAACACCGAAACCAATCAATGGTGGTGGTTTCCTCCATAAATCCACAAAACAGTAAGGTCAGCTCTCCTCCTTCTCTCGGAAGTCTCAACATCAAATCATAACAATGCATAATGAGGAATTAGGTCAAATTCCTCTCTTTATATATTTCCCGACCTAATTCTTCGTTGACATCACTTAACCTAGGCGCCTTTCCTCCTAAGTGATTTATTTGTCAATTAAGTCGCCCCCTTATCACCTTTTCATTCTATTTCTCCGTTGCCTTAGGCTTAAGTGACTTTTCCTAAGTATTTTGGCTTAATTTATCGTTTAGCCTTAATTTCTCCTTATTTCTCCATCTGGTTCCCTATTTGTGCCTTACTATAGTCTACGGGAACCTATAGACTACTAATTCACTCCCTGCTGGCCTAATCTTGGGGATGAGACATCACAGTCCTCCCTTCTCGAGATTGCTTGTCCTCAAGAAACATCAATCCTGGGTGCTGCATAATATGCTCTCCCTCCCATGTGGCATCCTCCACTGGAAAACCCCTCCATCTAACCAAACACTCTCGGATGATCCTGCTCCTCAATTTGCTTTCTCTCTGCTATAATACCTCCTCTGGCACTAGTTCCAACTGTCCCTCCTCATCCAAGGGTGGCAACTCCTGTGAAATGCTAATTTGTTGTCCCACCGCCTTTTTAAGGCAATAGACGTGAAAGGCGTTATGAATCTTGCTACCCTCTAGTAGCTCTAGCTCATATGCCACCTCACCTATCCTCCTAATGACTCTGTATGGCCCATAGAACTTTGGCTTCAGTTTCTCTACCCCGCTCCTCTTCAAGGAAGACTGTCGGTATGGCTGTAATCGCAGTAAAACCAAATCTCCTACATCAAAACTGCGCTCAACTTGGTGTCGATCTGCATATATCCACTACTACATTTGGGTCAAATTCCGACAGTGCATTCGACGCAATTGCCACTTTCTATTTTCGGAAGACCGACAAACCTCAGACCCCCTCAAACGTCGTTTCACATGACGTCGTTTTTCCGACGACCTAGTTTTCGTCTATATTGTGACGTTTCAAATGTGGCAAGAGAGACGTTGCAAACGTGGCAAGACTGACGTTTCAAATGTGGCAAGAGAGACATTGCAAATGTGGAAAGACCGACATTTCAAACATGGCAAGAGAGACGTTGCAAATGTGGCAAGAGAGACGTTGCAAACGTGGCAAGACTGACGTTTCAAACGTGGCAAGTGAGACGTTGAAAACGTGGCAAGTGAGATGTTTCAAACATGGCAAGTGAGACGTTTCAGACGTGGCAAGAGAGACGTTTCAAAGGTGGCAAGACCGACATTTCAAACGTGGCAAGTGAGACGTTTCAGACGTGGCAAGAGAGACATTTCAAAGGTGGAAAAAGAGACGTTTCAAAGGTGGCAAGAGAGACGTTCTGAAGGTGGCAAGACCGACGGAACGAGGTATTAGCTCTGATATGGTTGATATGGGAGTGACACTCTTGGATGTCACAAGAACGATGTCCATCAGGTGGCAACAACGACGGCCAGGAGTTACTAGCTCCGACGTGGTTGCTATGGGAACGACAATCTTGGAGGTGGAAAGAGAGACGTTTTGGACGTGGCAATAGCAACGGGAAGAGAGTGAAACATGTCACAATTTCCACCTTTTTGTAGGTAATTAAAAAAAAAATACAATATCAATATCAATACCTAATAGTCATTCCAAGCCCAAAGGAGGAGTAAGTCATATAGGTGCCAGCTAGTGACAGCATACATGGAAATTTGTTCCTGCTTCATTAACATTTTCTTCAAAGTTAAATTTACGACAACGAAAAGACATAACTTATTTGCAACCTTTAGTGCACACTTTAGCTTTAGTCACTTCAACATCCATGCTATCTCACCTTTCACTCTCAATCCAAGTGGGATATTTCATCTCCATTTCATTTAAGTTCAAAGCTTCATCATCATTTATGACAACAATTTATTCATAAGGATGGTCTTTGAATTCAGCCAAATGATGCAGAACAGGAGGCACACATTCACTCAACAATTCTGATACATATTTTGAGCAATCTTCATCATTGATAGATTGTTGTTCGTTGTTGATGAATAGACAAATATCTTCTTCTTGAAGCTATGCTTCATATTGTTCTTCAAGCTTTGATTCACCTTCAACATTCTGCCCAGCTAGTACCTGAGAACAAGTCATAATCATAATATCTTCTGCCTGCACACTATGAACTCTAATTTAGCAGTGAGAGAAACCCATAGAAGAGCTATGAGACTACATTAAATAGATGAATGTCGAAACCGAATCTCTAGCCAATCCCTCTGGATTAAGTGGTCGGGTTGAACAAGATACAGGTAGAAACTTACCATTTAGAAACTATGCATGAATCTATGTTGGCAAAGAAGACAGACCTATGAGAGTTTTTCCCCACTATGTAGTATAGAGCCTACCTATTTGGACTTACAACAACTGGAGTGATTTATGGATTCAAAATGGTCAGTCGTTCGAATATGTAGGATCTTACTCCTAGCAGTGTGCAAGCCTAGGCCTCCA
>ML792524.1:137324-171228 GCA_009831015.1 Picea engelmannii
TGATTAATTACCTTAATGAAGGTATGCCAATCATGTGTTTTTACCCCACCAAATTCACTTTTCTTCGTTAAGATATTCTTTATGTTTGAACAAAAACCTGTGGGAAATTTAATTTTTTGAATGACCTCTTTTACACCATTGCTCTGTTGCTCTGTTAATAACCATGGAAGGTTATTTTGGACTCCATCATTATTCGATCCATAAACTGTGCTATGATTTGACACTTGAATAGTCACTGCAATCGTGAAATTATGGGAATATGTCGAAGAACCTTTCAAGGGACCATTTTTGTTACTTGATTGATTCGATATCTACTGATACCACATACCGGACATTCTGTTTTCGACGCATGTTGTCCATAATATATAATATGATCATCAGGACATGCATCTATACTTTGATACTCCATTCCAATGTCTTTCATAATGGCATGCAAATCTCGATTTGGGTGAGGTGTCCATAGTAGTGATCTTCTGCTGATTCTGAGCCGACTGCAAATTCTCCTTTGCTGATTGCAGGATCCTGCGACTCTCCTCCACCCAATCCTTGGCCCCCGGGACCCTGTTGTCCCCAAATGCAGCATCTATAAAGGAGGGTGCATCGTATCCATACAATTCCCTAAATGGTGACATCCTGATGGACATATGGTAAGTTGTGTTGTAGCAATACTCACCCATATGTAACCATCTCACCCAAGTGTGTTGTTTTCCCCCCATATAGTTCCTCAGATACCCTTCCACCCATTTGTTGACTATCTCTATTTTCCCATCTATCTGTGGGTGGTAACTGGTACTCGTATCTAACTCTGTGCCTGCCAATCTGAAACGCTCCTGCCAGAAAGTGTTGATGAAGCACCCATCCCTATCACTGACTATCTGCCTGGGTAAACTGTGCAACTGAAATACCTCCCTAAAGAAAAACCCTGCTACCTGTATGGCCTTGTAGTCTGTGGGTATGGCGAAGAAATGTGCGAACTTGGTCAGTCTATCGACCACTACAAATATACAGTCCCTTCCCTGCACTCTAGGGAGACTTGTAATGAAATCCATGGAAATGCTCTCCCATTTCTGCTCTGGAATGGGCAAAGGCTAAAGTAACCCTGCAGGATGTGTCTGCTCGAACTTGTTCTGCTGGCAAGTCGTGCACTCTCGTATGTGTTTCAGCACGTCATCTTTGAGACCCTTCATTGAGAATCTCTCCCTGATCTGCCTATAAGTTTTGAAGTATCCCTGATTCCCTGCTGCTGGTGAATCATGACACACTTTCAGAATCTTCCCTTTCAGGGTGGATTCTGGAACCAAGTATATCCGGTTCTTGTAGAAAATGACATCATCTAGAACCCGAAACCTATCATCAATCACTTGCCCGTCCATCACCTCACAATAATTTTTTTTTTTTGAGTATTCCACCAACAAATGAGCTTTCCAATCTGTACAGATATCCATCATCGAACACCGTGCTGGTCTCCTGGACAATGCATCCGCCACAACATTCCTCTTTCCCTTGACATACTCAATATCAAAGTTGAATGCTTGGATCTTTAAGACCCACTTCTGTTGCCTCTCGCTGAGGACTTTCTGGTCAAGGAAATACTTGAGACTGTTATGATCAGTCTTCACTACAAACCTGTTGCCAACCAGATACTGCCTGAATTTGGTTAAAGCATGCATGATTGCTAGCATCTCCTTGTTGTAAATAGGATAGAGTCTCTCTGAATCATTGATCTTCCTGATCTCAAACACAATGGGATGGCCCCCTGCATCAATATTGCTCCAATCCCCACCCCTAATGCGTCGCACTCTAAGACAAATGGCTGAGAAAAGTCTGGGAGGGATAAAACATGGCATGTGCTCATAACCTCCTTCATTTTGTTGAAGGTCTATTGTAAATCCTCTGTCCAATGAAAAGCACCCTTCTTTGTCAAGTCTGTGAGTGGTTCTCCCAACTGTGAAAAACCCTTGACAAACCGCCTATAGTAATTGCATAACCCAAAGAATCCTCTCAGCTCCGTGAGATTCTTGGGCATTGGCCAATCCACAATGGCTCTGATCTTTTCCTGGTGAACTTGTACTCCCTGCCCACTGATGATATGCCCTAAGTACAGTAGTTCCCTCATGCCAAATTCACATTTGGATTCCTTGGCATATAAAGACTGGGTATTCATAATATCCAAAACCTTCTCCAAATGTGCCAAATGCTTATCCCATGTCTTGCTGTAGATCAATATATCGTCGAAGAATACCATAATGTACTTCCTCAACTGTCCTCTAAAGATATGGTTCATGCAAGACTGGAAAGTGGCTGGTGCATTGGTCAGTCCAAATGGCATGACCAAGAACTCAAAATGTCTGAAATGGCATCGGAATGATGTCTTCTCAATATCTTGCTCCATGATGTTGATCTGATGGTATCTTGAACATAGATCAATCTTGCTGAAGAAGACTTCCCCATGTAACTCATCCATCAACTCATCTATGCGTGGAATAGGGTAACGATTCTTGATAGTTTTCTTGTTGAGCACTGTGTAATCAATGCACATTCGTAATGTGCCATCCTTCTTCAGTACCAGTACTACTAAAGATGAAAAAGGACTCCTGTTGGGCCTGATATGCCCCATAGTGAGCAATTCTTTGATCGCTTTCTCAATTTCATCCTTAAATTTCTTGGGGTGTCTATAAGGTGTTGTAATCACTGGTGTAGCCCCTACCTCTAACTCAATCATGTGCTCAAAACCCCTGTCTGGCGGTCTCCCTGGTGGTATCGGCCCAAATACTAGCTCATATCGTCCTAGAAGCTCTCTGATCTGTGGTTGGTACTGCTCCCTACCCTTTGAGTCTTTTTGCGTGGTGATCCAACACTCTGTTGTGTAAGCCACATCACCATGACGAAAAATCCACTCCATCCTCTTTGTCGATACTTCCCGAGGCACCCCTGTAGACATACCTCTTAGCACAACTCTCGATCCACTGGCATCTCTGAAACTCATGGTCAACGTCTGATAGTTGAACCCAATCTCCCCCAATGAATATAACCATTGTACCCCCAATACGACATCTGTATCTGATAGGTCAACTACATAAAATGTGTTAGTTAGGGTGTAGTTGCCAAGTTTGACCTCTAGATCAGGGATCATGTCTAAGCATGACATCATGTATCCATCTGCCACTGCCACATGGAATCCCTCAAACTCCTCTGTGTGTAACCCTCTCCTGGCTACCAAGGATGCATCTATGAAATTGTGGGTGGCCCCACCATCAACTAAAGTTGTCATGCGTGCCCCTTAAGCCTGAGGGTGTTGTACCTGGGTACTCCTGAAAGGATGGCTATGGTTCCCCCTTTAACCTCTTTACGAGGTTTGGCCTCCTCCTGGGGCTTGGCCCTGGCCAATATTTGAGGTTTCTTCAGCTGCTGCTCTGGCTCATGGGTGGTCTCAGTCTCTGAATAACTATATGTAGGTGCCTGAATATCCTCATCCTCCTCCTCACTACCTGATTCGACCTCAATATAGTGGATTTTTCCCTTCCCCAAGCATCTATGCCTGGGGACCCAAGGATCTCTGCAAGAGAAGCAAAGCTTCTTCCTCATCAACTCTCGTCGTGTATCATCATCTAACTTGGGCTTTCCCTTCCACTCCCTAGGAGGATTCTTCTGATCCTTGTCTCTCTATGGTACAAAGGGTTTAGTGAAAGGTTTAGATTTAGGTACCAAATCCGCCAAATCTCTGGTGCGTCGGATGACATCCTGCAAGGAATGAGTCCGGTATGCCTTCACCCAACCTCTCAAGGGTTCTCTGAGCCCTTCAGTGAATAGCATGACCAATCGTAGCTCAGATATGTCTGTCACTCCCACTGCTACTCTCTGAAACTCCGAAATGAATGCCTCTACTGTGCCAGTTTGCCTCAACTGGGCTAAATCTCTGAAGTGGATCTCAGGATCCCTCCTATCAAATCTATCCATGAGTCTCTCTGTGAAATATCTGTAGGAGGTGATGTGATCATGACCCAATGTCACCAATCCATGATACCACCACTCGTGTGCCTCACCCTCCAAGTGTAGGGTGGCGAAATTGATGGCCTCTGCCTCTATCATCTAGTTGAGCTTGTAGTAGGTATCTAGTTTCTGTACCCAAGCTCTGGCAGTGCATCTGGATGATCCTTCAAAAGAAGGTATGGTGAGTTTACCAACTTTTCGTATGAATTCAATGTTATGCCCCTGCTACTGCTGCTACTTCCCTCCCCTCTGGGGCTCTCTAGGACGGTTCCTGAGTCTGAGTCCACAATACTTGACTAGGGTCATGTCCTGCTGAAAGTCATGGCCCAAGGCTGCATACTCTCTCTGATACTCTACAATGTCCTCTGCATGTGTGGCTGGTCTCTATGCTATCGGTATCTATGCTTCTACCGGGGTTGCCCTCTGGAAACTGGGAAACAATGGACGTGGAATCCTACTCGCAAAGGTATATGTGCGAGTGGGTGACTGGGGTCTACTGCCTTCCCCTGAGTTCCCATGCGCTGCATGTGGGCCTTGAGTGCCCGACATATCTATCATAGCCAGTCTATCTGCTACCTGGGCCAAATACTGAGACATGGTCCGCTGGCTAGCTAGCATGTCACTGATCATTTGCATGAATGCTACATTTGGATCCGATGGGGCCTTACCACTGCCCTCTGGTCACTCATACCTGTCACCTAGCCTCTTCTCTTCTTCGCGCTCAGCCTCGCGCTCTGCTCATCGCTCTGCTTCTCTAAGTGCCTCTTCCTCTTCCTCTGAACTGGGAGGGAAGGGAGGAAAGGTAGGTCTGTCCCTCCTTCCCTTGCACTAATTGTACGTGACATATTCGTCACCTTCATGCTCATGACCATATGGTTCTTCTTCTAGATTCATGTCTTTAGTCACAGGCTGGCAGGACTAAATCTCTGATACCATGGAAATATACTTGATCCGACTGATCAAGATATTTGCTATTGTTCTACTGCTCTGGCATGCAGATTTGATACACTGGGGGTTTCTGGATGCGTTTTAGCTGTGTGATTGAGATGTTCTTCGGTTATTGTGTTTGCATGTTGGTTATTGTGGTTGCATGTTGGTTATTAGATGTGCATGTTGCATAATGAAGGTTTAACAATCATATAAAGATACATGCAAGAGTATAGAATCTCAATTGCTCAATATCATGAATAATAAACGTTCATGCATGGAAATACAAATAGCCTACTAAAAATATAGAGTCTAAACGTCAGTCAGATCTCTTGGATCTATACTGGAATACAATCAAATAACAAAAGAAATACCCGTGACCGTAAGAAGACAGCAGATCTGCTGCATGCACAGATAGATAGGAAAAAATGAGCAATCCCAGAGAAACACGGTAACCGCTATCAGCTGGAAAACTCGATCTAAAGAATCCACCATCAGAATGGGGTCGAAACTGCTCCAATCAATTTGCCCTGGCCTCTACAATGGAATAACTGTCTGTCGGAACTCGGATCGGACCTCTACGACACTGGATCTGGACCCCTGGGGGGTTTGCACCCCTCCTTGGGCACTGGATACGCCCAAAAGGATTCCACCGTTGGAATCGGCTGCTATATAGCTCAAAACGATCGTCTCGTCCAATGATGAAATGGGTCGAAAGGGTTTGGCTGGATCTGATAGGAAACACCTGCATGCAACGCCAAATGTCTGTCCGAAATGACTGCGCCCAAAATGGATGGATGGATCAATCTGCAACATTCCATCATCGAAATCTGATGATGAATGACTCAATGGAAGCACCCTGGCTGGATCTCTACTGGGTCGGAATGAATCTTCAATCAGGACAATGGTCTACGGCAGATCTCTAAACCCTCAAAATGACTTGCGCCCTCCTTGGCTGAGTTGCGCCCTCCACAATAAACTCTCCTGAAATGAATGGTGAAATATCTGGATGGTATCTCTGATGGGATAGGGTGTGTCTCTCAACACCGAAACCAATCAATGGTGGTGTTTTCCTCCAGAAATCGACAAAACAGTAAGGTCGACTCTCCTCCTTCTCTCGGAAGTCTCAACATCAAATCATAACAATGCATAATAAGGAATTAGATCAAATTCCTCTCTTTATATCTTTCCCAACCTAATTCTTCATTGACATCACTTAACATAGGTGCCTTTCCTTCTAAGTGATTTATTTGTCAATTAAGTCTCCCCCTTATCACCTTTTCATTCTAATTCTCCGCTGACTTAGGCTTAAGTGACTTTTCTTAAGTATTTTGGCTTAATTTATCGTTCATCCTTAATTCCTCCTTATTTCTCCATCTGGTTCCCTATTTGTGCCTGACTATAGTCTACAGGAACCTATAGACTACTAAGTCACTCCCTGCTAGCCTAATCTTGGGGACGAGACATCACAAATGCTTCATGAAAAAATTGTAGAGACTACAATAGCTTAAGGAAACCTTGATCTGGGCAAGTGTCGTAGGATGCATGCGGTTCGATCTAGCAACTATGATCAATGTCATGTCTGAATTGAATAGACATTTTCCTTTGTTGTGAAATGATGATTTTGAATAGTGTCATGAATTCTCTTTGCCTCGTGCTCCTCTTCAAACATATGATTATCAACAAGTTATTATTTATTAAAAAATAAATTTTATTTGTGTTGTAAGGTTCTTTGAATATACATTTTATTTCGGGAGATGATGCCTTTTTTCTTTAAATATGATCAAGAAAATCCAAAAATGGTTTATAGATGCATAGTTTGATTGAATATTATGTTGTGTAGTCACTCTTCCTAGTAGTGCAAAAGAAGTTGGGTACTTATTGAAACAAAAAAAACATATAAAACCAAAATGAAATTCTCTATAACCTCAATCGCCATATCAACGTTTGGACAAATTTTTAAATAAAGTATGTAGGTAGGATGCAAGGATAGATATCCATTAAATCTTAGTCATTTATTACATCAAACAATTTCAAATTTGAGTTAATATTTAAATATGTTTTTTTTTTTTTTTTGTTAATTTGTGCGGGACCTGTTGGCTACGCGATTAACCTGTGGCTTGAGAAACTGCAACTCAGGGGCATCTAAGCCATCAAAATCACCCGGGGATCGCACCCGTCCTGAGCCACACCAACCCTTAACATGGTTGGATTTTTTGTCGCCGCATGTTTCGAACCGGTGACTTTAACATCACGGAGTGGCTTAACAACACACTCCGTCACCGACTGTCCTACACCTCAGGGACAATATTTAAATATGTTATTCTTAACTTTGTATTATAATTAAATGACAGTGTTGGTAGGCAAATTAAGAAATTGGAAAAAATAATAATTATCGCATTTGAAAAGAAGGAAAAATAATAAAAAATAATAATTATCTCATTTATAAAAAAAAATCACTTTTAATACAATAATTTTATTCAAATTAATAAAATTATTGAATATTTATTTCCAAAATTATACATTACATATAAATACAAATAATAAATATATGATAAACTTTATTTTTAAAATATTTGTGATGATATTCATTATAATCTATTACTTTGGGCTATTTACACACCTAGGAAACTCAAGTACCTTTGTCTCAATGTTATGACTATTATCTTATAAGTATTTACATTGGAATCTTTTTTTTGTTTCTTTTTTCCTTTTATTTGTATGTGAATCACTATACATTGGAAAATTTTATTAAATGTTGCCATTTTTTTACTTCAAATGTATAAAAAATTGAAAGAAAATGATAATTTTTTATAAAATTTAGACTTTTTTTGTTCAATTATGTCCATAAAAATGTTTTATTTGATATGATATTTTAAGGAATATGTACCAAAATGTATAGGTTTTTTATGATATATGGCTATAAAATGTGTATTGTTTTGATAAATATTCAAAAGTAGTGTTATTTAACTACATTTTTTTTCGATTTATTGAAGTAAAGGTAAACAATGTGTTAAAAATGATGTTTTTCAATATATTTAAAAAGTATGGAACAATAAATTAATTAAGGAGGCAAAATTCTATGAAAAATCGTAACTTCGAAAAAGTAAATGGTAAAAAACTTTTTAACATTGAAAGAAGCATGAAAAATGACTAAAAAAGGAGTTGAATAAAAACAATATATATATATATATATAGAAAAAATTGAAAATAGATGAAAAATGAGCATTTAAAAAAATAATGTGGAAACATTGTCGATCGAAAAATTTAAAATATCAAAAATCAGCTAAAAACAGAGAGGGGGTGCTACCGGTAGCACCATTTTTAAAAACGAGGTAAAAAATTGGACCCCCCCAAAAAAAGAGAACTCTGGAGAGTTCTTGTTAAGTTGGTAACTATGTTGGAGGAGTTTTAGCTGATCGACTCGCCTCATACAGGGAGAGTTTATAGATTCCACCACGACCCATTCTGGGAAGAAGGCAAGGCGCATCTTTCACCTAGTTTCTCATCTGATTCCGACGGTGGAATCATTAGGGCACGTTTTCCCCAAGAGGGAGAGGCACATCATTTAGTTCCTTTTGTATTCCATCTAAGATCCCTTTTTTCCTCGATCTAGCCGAGCAATTCATTGTATTCAGTTGTGTTCACCATTTTTACTCCTAGGTGATTTTATAACATAATTTTGTCGTCTTTGTTGCCATTATTATTATTTGAATACTCGGTTGTTTGTTGTAAACAACTAATCCTATAGACATTAACAATGTTTCCTAGACTAGCCAAGTCATGAACATTACAGTGGTATCAAAGCTTTAGTCCTGCCAGCCTGTGACTAAAGACGATGAGTGCAGCAGAAGACCCAGATGGTCATGAGCACGAAGGGGGTGAATATGTCACTTATGACAGGCAAAAGGAAAGATGGTTGAGGCCTGACTTTCCTCTTTTCCCTCCCATCTCAGAGGAAGAGTAAGAGGCGCACAAGGAAGCAGAGCGTGAGGATAAGCGCGAGGAAGAAATGACTCTAGGAGACATATATGAATGACTAGAGGGCAGTGGTAAGGCCCCCATGGAACCAGAGGAATCCTTCATGAAGGTTATCCACGATATAGTAGCTAGTCAGTAGGCTATGACTAATTCCTTGGTGCAGGTGGCTGATAGATTGGCTATAGTGGGCACCCCAGACACACAAGCCCCACATGCAGCACAAAGGAATTCGGGGGCAGGCATACACCCCTTCGAGTAGGATTCCCATACATTTGTTTCCCAGTTTCTAGAGAGCACCCCTAGTAGTAGCACAACTACCGATGGCATAGAGGTCACCCACTCATGCAGAGGAAATTGCAGAGTACAAGAGGGAGTATGTAGCATTGGGTTGTGACTTCCATTAGGACATGAACCTAGTCGATTATTGTGGACTCAGACTCAAGAACCACCCCATAGAGCCACAGAGAGGAGGATCACAACAACATCAGGGGAATAACATTGATTTCATTCAGAAAGTTGGTAAGATCACCATACCTTCTTTCGACGGATCATCCAAATGCATGGCCAAAGGTTGGTACAGAAGTTATACACATAATGCAAGCTAAACCAGAGGACCGAGACACAATGAGATGACCGAGACGGTGGCCATCAATTTCACTACATTACACCTGGAGGGAGAGGCACATGAGTGGTGGCACCATGGATTGTTGACATTGGGTCACATTCGCATCACCTCCTTCAAGGATTTCATGGAGAGACTAATGGGTAGGTCTGACAAGAGGGATCTTGAGATCCACTTCATGGATCTACCCCAGTTGAGACAAACTGGCACAACAAAGGCGTTCATCATGTAGTTTCAACGGGTAGTCATGGCAGTGACAGATATATCAAAGCCCAGGTTTATCATGCTATTCACAGAGGG
Source organism: Picea engelmannii (assembly GCA_009831015.1). Lineage (NCBI taxonomy): Eukaryota > Viridiplantae > Streptophyta > Pinopsida > Pinales > Pinaceae > Picea > Picea engelmannii. Next base: position 147,145 of record ML792524.1, read on the forward strand.
GTTCACAGAGCCTTTGAGAGGATGGGTGAAAGCATCTAGGCCCCCACCTTACCATATGCCATCCTATGCACTCTATATTTGGTAGACTTAGTGCCAAATACTAAACCCTTTTCGAAACCCTTCGTACCCCAGAAGGATCGAGACAGGAAGCCATACTAGATATAATGGAAAGGAAAGGAGAAGTTGGATGATGATACAAGGCGAGAGATTATGAGGAAGAAGCTTTGCTTCAACTGCAGATACCTCGAGGTCCCATGTCAAAGGTGCATGGGAAAGGGAGAGATGTATTATATTGAGGTGGAAGCAGATAGTGTGGAGAGTGAGGAGGAGGAGATGTTGGATTACTGAGAGGGGAGGTGAATCAATAATAGATCAATGTAATCCTTTTTAACCATATAATCGAAGTGTTATGTCAGTGAAGAATTATCATCCAACAAATACAGAGTAAATAAGCAATGAACAAATGAACAAACATACACATACACAATACACCAATGTTTTATGTGGAAACCCAAATCGGGAGAAAACCACAGAATGTTTTTTCTTATATGTCTTGAAGAATTACATTCATTGGAAGCACCAACTTCCTTTCTTTTCCAACTACAACTGGAAGGAGGCTCCAACCCCCTAGTTTCTCAGGCTACAACCTAAGGGAATCTCCAACTCCCCAATTCTCTGGCTACAACCATAAGGAAGATACAACACCCTATGTTCTCCAGCTACAACCGGAAGGTGGCTACAACCACCTATCCTTGCCCCGTCCTGCCACACTGGAGTAGAATTAGAATGATGGAACCACTATCAATCTGTCACTGTGAGATATACCGTTGTAAACCTATACCAGTAAATTTGAACCATGCATCAACCATGCATTAACCTGTACCTCAACCTGTAATCAACCTATACCATAAACAAGTGCATCAACCATGCACCAACTTGTACTTAATAACCTGTAATCAACCTGTACCATAAATAAGTGCATCCAACCATGTACTAAGTATGTACCAATCATTTGTCAACTACTCATCAACTATGACTCATCAATATGTACCAACATCATCAACTATACACCTCATGTATGTGCCAACTCATCAACTACTTGTCTCAACCATGTACTCAACATGTACCTCAAACAAAATACCTCATCAATTTCATCATCCAAATCGGATTTGTAGCTCTGTAATAGACCTGGTGTGTATGATCACATTCATGCAAACCTTTCTTAACTTCAACAACAAGAGACTAGCATTTTCATCAAACTTTTCTTTAGTCTCACATGCCTAGTTTTGGATTAGTCAACAACCCTAACTTGAAGTAATCATAACTTTGTACCTATAATGTATAAATATTTGAAACTGATATAAAATTTTCTTCAGTGTGTTTTATTCAATTCCTCCAGGTGTCACTACATGGAACCTCTCAGAAAAGAAGTTATAGAAAAAATGACATACCTTGCTGAATTTTGGCTTATTCTAGAGAGCGACCTTGTAGAGCATGCCCCGCACATAATATTTTTTGAATTGATATAAAACTATTACAAATAATACTAAAGACTGGACCCTAACCAACACATTTGGTTTCACTGAATTTGGATCTTTTATGAAGAAGTTATCACGGTTTTACCCAAAACACCTACTTTTGACTAGTTTCGGGACTAGCCACAAATCCTACTTTCCACGGAGTGTAACTCCAAAAATAAAACGACCAAAAATATTAATTTTTTACCATAGATACTTGGATATGTTTTCTCAATGGCATGGAAATTTCACGGTCTGAATCATTATAGAAAAAAAATTATAGCAAAAATGGTGAGATGACCTGTAAATAACATACCTTAGAAAGCACCATCAAAAGAATTTATCCTTCCTTGCATTTCATCCTTATTTTATTCACGTTCCATCAGAATTTAGGCTGATATATCCTTGGTTACCTTAGGCACCTATAGATATTCAATATTCTCAAGTGTGATTAAAATGAGAGAGCCTTGCCTCTTATTTATACTCTCCAAGTAGCTTCCTTAAAAACATGTTCTAGGTCACTTGGCCCCACTTTCCTTATTTTAGGGTTAACCCACTTCTAGTTTCTCCATTAATATTATTATTGAAATAATGTATTTTGTATTCACTTTGAATTATAATACATTCATTACTTCACTTTATTATTTAGCTTTTAAAACCTCTTAAACCACTTTGACTACTTTGACGTTTTGGGGCTTCTAGGTGACATATGAGGGTCCTCCAACTTCATAAGGCCATAACTCTCAAACTGCGAGGAGTTATGTGACATTCCACATACCACCAGAAATGGAATGACATGTGATATCCATATAGAATAGTATTATCTGAAAATATATCATAACTCATACCGTTATCCATCAAACAAACTTGGATCCATTGCCCAAACCTGGGGTCTCCAACTTCTCATGGTCATAACTCTCTAACCGTGAGGAGTTATGTGATGTTCCAAATACCACCAGAAATGGAATGATAAGCATTGTCCATATAGGATAGTTTACCTGAAAAATTCATTGTCCTTCATCTCATTGTTCCACAATTAATCATGGGTTCTCTTACTCCGCAAAGCGTCTTCCCGTGAGGGATTTTACCATAAGGGGATGAATTTGGATTTCATTCATATTTACTTCTTATCAACCATGAAAAGACAATAATGAGTCATCTTTACATCAAACAATCTTGGGTCCATTACCCAAACCTTTGTGCTATGGGGATTTCTTCAAGGTTTGACATCAATGACAACCAACCTTAATCAACAATATCCCCCTTTGGCATTGATGGAAACACTCTGATGCAATAATAAAATCATATCACTCATGCTCCCCTTGGAACCATGCCTATGTCCTATGTATATGATAAATTTTCCTTTGTCCTTTGCATCTCATAATTCTACTCCCCCTTGAACCATGCCTCTGTCCTCTGCATCTGATAAATCTCTCCCCCTTTGTCATCAATGGCAAAGGTATTTTTCCATTCGGGGCTGCTCCCCCTGACTGAATTGTCCTCTTATGGTTCTTCCTTGTGTACATCTAAGACATATAAGATAAGAATTCAAAAAGAATTCAAAAGACATTCATTTTGGAGTAGAAATAACTCCAAGTCTTTGGTGAAGATATTCAAAGGCTTCCCGTGGAAGTGGTTTTGTAAATATGTCTTCCACTTGTTCTTTTGTGCCCACATACTCAACTCTGATGTTATTTTCTGCAACCTTTTCCCATAGAAAGTGATACTTTATTGTAATGTGCTTCGTCTTAGAGTGCATCACCGGGTCTTTTGAGATGCTGATGGAACTTGTATTATCAAAATATATTGGAATGGGTTGATCATACTCAACATGTATATCTGTCAAAGTTTGTTTCATCCAAAGAACCCGTGTACAACATGTTTCTTCTACAATATACTCTGCCTCGGCTATAGATAGAGATACTAATGATTGTTTCTTGCTTAGCCATGATACCAAACACTCACCTAAGTAGAATGATGCTCCACTGGTGCTTCATTGGTCATCAATACAACCTTCCCAATATGCATCTATGTAGGCAATAAGTGACAGTTCTTTTCCTTTTGGATATCATAATCCAAACTCTTATGTTCCTTCGAGATATCTAAAAATCCTCTTTACTGCTAATACATGTGATTCCTTTGGTGTTGCTTGAAGTCGTGCCACCTGTCCAACTGCTTGCATTACATTTGGTTTGGATGATATCACATATAGTAGGTTGCTAATCATAGACCTGTATTGTCTCTGATCTATAGACTTCGAATCATCATCGTTGCTCAACTTATAATGGGTTTTCATGGGAGTGATAACTGGTTTGCAATATTCCATTCCGAACCTCTTTAGCATTTCTCTCTTATACTTGGTTTGAGAAATAAAAATTATTTGGTGGATTTGACGTATCTGAAGTCCTGGAACAAAGGATACTTCTCCAAGTAACAACATTTCAAATTCATTCTACATGTCTTTTGGAAATTTATGTCTTAACCTGTCATCATCACTACCAAAAATAATATCATCGACATAAACTTCAATTAATAAAATATTACCTTGACTTACCTTGATGTAGAGGTTGATGTTTGCACTTCCTTTTATTAACCCTGCATGTTGCAGATACTTATCCAGTCTGGAGTACCATGCTCTAGGAGCCTGTTTTAGACCATACAAAGCCTTCTTTAATTTACATACATAGTCTGTGTTCTCTCACAATTGAAATCCTTCTAGTTGTTCAATGTAGACTTCTTCTTCAAGTTCCCTATTCAGAAAAGTTGATTTTATGTCCATATGATATACTTTAACATTTTTGGAGCATGCATAAGCTAAAAGTAAATGGATTGCTTCCATTCTAGAAACTGGGGCAAATGTCTCTTCAAAGTCGATTTCTTCAATTTGTGCATATCTTTTACATACCAATCTAGCTTTGTTCCTTGTAACCTGTCCATCTTCATTCAATTTATTCCTGAAAACCCATTTTGTGTCGATCGCATTCTTATTCTTTGGTCTTGGAACCAATTCCCAAGTGTCATTTTTCTCTATTTGATCCAATTCTTCATCCATGGTCGTCTTCCAAAATTCATTCTTGTTGGCTTCTTCAAAATAGTTTGGTTCAATTGTAGATAAGAGTGCTAGGTGTGTTTGTTCTGGTGAACGAATTTTTCTTCTAGTCTCAACTCCTGCATCTTTGTTTCCAATAATCTGATATGAAGGATGATTCTTCTGTACTCGTTTTCTAGGTGTCTTTGGGTATACTTTGTGAACTTTCTTTTATGTTTCTGTTGGATTCTCTTCATCTTCATCTTCCTCTTCTACTTTTTTTTTGTCTTCTTCTTCGAAAAGTTGTTCCATTGATTTTTTTTCTTCTTCCTTTGATTTTGGTCTGCATGTTTCATCAATTGTTACATTGATGCTTTCCACAAATTTGTTCAATCGTAGATTGTAACACTTGTATGCTTTCCTTGTACTTGAGTAACCAACAAGTATTCCTTTGTCCACATGAGAGTCAAACTTTCCCATTTTTCCATCTTCTCTTTTGATGTAGCATTTGCTTCCAAAAGCTCTGAAGTGCTTCACATTTGCTGGTCTTCCTTTCCATAGCTCGTAGGGAGTTTTATCAGTGTTGTTTCTGAGCATTACTCTGTTTTGAATGTGAACTGTTGTATGCACTACCTGTGTCCAAAATATATCTGTCAATTTGGAATACATTAGCATTGTTCAAGCCATTTCTTGTACTGTCATGTTCTTTCTTTCAACAACTCCATTATGTTGAGGTGTCCTAGCAATGGAGAGTTTCCTTTTTTTCCATGACTGCTACAGTAGTCCATAAATTCCTTTGAAGTAAAATATTCTCCATTATCATATCTCAAACATTTGATTCTTGAATCCATCTCATTTTCACCCATTTCCTTGTAGATATTCAAGTTTTCAAAATCTTCTGACTTGTTCTTAAGAAAGAAAACTACAATCATTCTTCTATAATCATCAACTATTAACATAAACTATTTTTCAACTTTTAAGCCCTTTGTGGTAGTTGGTCAAACTAGATCAGTGTGCATAATTTCCAGTTGTCTTGTTCTTGAATATTCCTTTGATTTGAACCTGGTCTTTATTTGCTTTCCTTGTTGAGAATGCTTGCATAAAGTGTTGGTTGGTTTCGTGATCTGGGACATTTCTCTCACTGCTTCTATTTTTCCGACTTTGGCAAGGTTATCAAAATGCATGTGACCCATTATTCTATGCCATAGATAACTTTCATATTCCTTTCCTAGACAACACTTTTCCTTTCCAATTTCACTTAACACATATATCTTGTTTGAAGTTCTTGCAACTGTATCGACCAATTTCCCTGAACCTTCTTTTCTTATCTCACAGTTTTCTAAATCAAAAGTAAGTTTATGATCTTGGTCACCCATTTGACTCACACTTAGAATATTATGTTTCGTATTTTCTACCAGTAGAACATTTTGTTCCTTTTCATTCTTGTTCCCAATTCAGATTGTGCCTTCTCCAATGATTTTGGATGAATTATCATTTATGAAGGAGACTGGTCCATTTTTTTATTTTCGTAATCTAAGAAATTTGTGTTTATCACTTGTCATGTGTTTTGAACATCCATTGTCAACATACCAACCATGTTTCTTCTTCTTAGCTTGTAGAGTGACTGTTCATTCTTCATTTTTATACTGATCTTGCTTTCTTATCCATGTTATTTTCTAAGGTATTTGTCTGTGACTATTGTTATTCTATTGAGGTTCTTTAAGAGGGACTATCATTCTGCAATCCTTAGCCATGTGTCCAAAATTGTTACATTTGTAACATTCCACTTCAGTTCTCAAAGATTCAAACCTATTGTAACTTCTTATTTGTGTGTCACTAGGTCTCCTTGAATAATCCCTTTCTGTGTAACTCTCAAAGCTGTTACTGTTCCTGTTGTTAGCTCTGCAATTCACGGCTTTATGTCCAAAATTATTACATGCATAACATAAACCAAAAAATATAGTTTGATACCTCGGAGTTGAAGATCTTCTGAAAGGAGGTTCTCTTATGAATCCTTCTTCTTCTTGAGGCCTATCTGTCTGTTGTTGATTCTGAAATTTGAATCTTCTTGGTGGAGAGTGTCCCTATAATAGTCCTTGTATATCTTCCTATCCTCTTTGATTGTTTGTGCATATCTCTCTGGATTTGTTTCTTGCTCTATTGTTTTGGAGCTTGATCCATTTTCTATCTGATTGTATCCAAGTACGGACTTGTCAAGATGAGATTTTTGACTGTTGATAATGTCATCGAGAACTTTTGAGCTATTCTACATATTTTTCTTTTGAATATCCTTTCTTAGTGTGACAACCTCTGCTTCCAAGTTTCCAATGATCTTGTCCTTTTCTTCGAGTTGTTCTTTGAGTTCTTCTTCAATTCTTTTATCTTCTTCTATTTGAACCTTCAATTTTGTGATCATTTGTTCTAGTTCTCGAGTGTCCTTTTTCTTGTCTAGTTTTGCTTGTAGTTTCTTGTTTTTCTTCTTTTATCTTCTGATAACTTTTATGGAACACATTAATTCTTCTCGATAGTTAACTTCTTCTTCTTCAATTTCTTCTTCAACTTCTTCACATTCTTCTTTGGATTCTTCATATTCTTTTTCAGAGTCTTCTTTGTCAGAGTCTTTTACTGTAATGAATAGAACTCTTCCTGTCGCATTGTTACTGACTTCATCTTCATCTGATGATGAGATGTCTTCTTTGGTGTATAAGATTTTCTTGAAAATTTTCTTTATAGTTCTTTTGCCTTTATATGTGTGTTTTTCTTTTGAGTAATCTTCATCATTTATCTTTTTCTTATGAGGACATTTGTTAGAAAAATGACCAATACCATCACAATTAAAACAAATTAAAGGGATCTTACCTCTATACCTACCGTTGGTTCCCTTTTTCAGTCTTTTGACGAAGTTGGCCACTTCTTCATCACCTTTCGAGGCATCACTACTGCTTCTATGTTCTTCTTGTTCCTTTTTCTTTTTCTTTGATGTTTTGGATGCCTTGAAGGCTGCTTATTTTACATCTAGATTTTCTTGCTCCGTTCTCATTTCATATGCTGTGAATATTCCATGTAGTTCGTCCATGCTTATTGAGTCCAGATCTGATCTTTCTTCTAGTGCTGATATCTTAGGGTTGAATCTCATAGGAAGAGATCTTAGTATCTTTTGAACAATTATAGATTCTTCAATTTCTTCTCCCAATCCTATGATTGCATTCACTGTTTCATCGACTCGTAAGAAGTAGGTTGTGATATCTTCATCTTCCTCCATTTTTAGATGTTCGATCTGATCTCTGTAAGTCTGAATCTTTGCTGCTTTGACTTTTGTATCTCCTTCATAAATATTTTGAAGCTTGTCTGAAATCTCTTTAGCATATTTACAGTGTGCAACTTTGGTGAATACCGTATCACTGATACCATTTTAAAAGTTCATTTGTGGCATTGGAATTATTCTCACCAAGTTTTATTGCTTTTTCATTTGTTGGTGGAACTGTCAGTGTTGTGTATCCATCTACAATTGATTGCCAAAATTGAAATCCCTGTGCCTGTATATATGTCCTCATCCTTATGCTCCAAAAGACATACTTATGTCCAACAAACCATGGTATTCCATTTTTATATGAGTTATTACTCTCCATGATCTACGTTTCAGGGGTTAAACTGATTTCTGAAGGAACCTGCTCTGATACCAATTGTTGGATTACTAAGAGGGCGGGTGAATCAATAATAGAGCAATGTAATCTTTTTTAACCATATAATCCAAGTGTTATATCAATGAATCATTATCATCCAATAACTATAGAGTAAATAAACAATGAACAAATGAAAAAACATACACATACATAGTACACCAATGTTTTACGTGGAAACCTAAATCGAGAGAAAACCATGAAATGTTTTTTCTTATATGTCTTGAAGAATTAAATTCATTGGAAGCACCAACTTCCTTTGTTTTCAAGATGCAAATGGAAGGAGGCTCCAACCCCCTAGTTTCTAAGGCTACAACTTGAGCGAAGATCGAACTCCTCAATTCTCTGGCTACAACTAGAAGGAGGATACAACCCCCTATGTTCTTCGGCTACAATCAGAAGGTAGCTACAACCACCTGTCATAGCCCCGTTCTGGCACCCTGGAGTAGAAGTAGAATGATGGAACCACTGTCAACTTTTCACTGTGAGATATATCGTTGTAAAAATGTACCAATAAATATGAACCATGCATCAACCTGTACCTCAACCTGTAATCAACCTGTACCATAAACAAGTGCATCAACCATGCACCAACCTATATCAAATAACCTGTAATAAACCTGTACCATAAACAGGTGCATCCAACCATGTACCAAGTATGTACCAATCATGTGTCAACTACTCATCAACTATGACTCATCAATATGTGCCAACATCATCAACTATACACCTCATGTATGTGCCAACTCATCAACTACTTGTCTCAACCATGTACTCAACATGTACCTCAACCAAAATTCCTCATCAATTGCATCATACAAATATGATTTGTACATCTATAATAGACCTGGTGTATATGATCACATTCCTGCAAACCTTCCTTAACTTCAACAACAAGAGACTAGCATTTTTATCAAACTTTTCTTTAGTCTCACATGCCTAGTTTTGGACTAGTCAACAACCCTAACTTGAAGTAATCGTAACCTTGTAACTGTAATGTATAAAGATATGAAACTGATACAAAATGTTCTTCTATGTGTTTTATGCAATTCCTCTAGGTTTCACTACTTGGAACCTCTCAGAAAAAGAGTTATAGTAAAAATGGCACACCTTGTTGAATTCTATCTTATTCTAGAGAGAGACTTTGTAGAGCGTGCCCCACATGGAATATTTGTTGAATTTATATGAAAATGTTACAAAATATACTAAATATTGTACCCTAACCAACACATTTGGTGTCACAAAATTTTGATATGTTATGAAAACGTTATGACGTTTTTACCCGAAACACCTATGTTTTACTAGTTTCAGGACTAGCCACAAACCCTATTTTCCATGGAGTCTAACTCCAAAAATACAATGAACCACAAGTTGAATTGTTTAACACAGATACTTGGATATGTTTTTTCAGTGGAATAGAAATTCGAAAGTCTGAATCATTATAGAAAAAACGTCATAGAGAAAATGGTGAGATGACCTGTAAATAACATACCTTAGAAAGCATCATCAAAAGAATTTATCCTTCCTTGCATTTCGGCCTTGTTTTCTTCATATTCCCTCAGAATTTCATCTTATATATCCTTGGTTACCTCAGGAACCTATAGATATTCGATATTCTCATTTTTTATTAAAATGAGAGAGCCTTGCCTCTTATTTATACTCTCCAAGTAGCTTCCTTAAAAACATGTTTTAGGTCGCTTGGCCCCAATTTCCTTATTTTAGGGTTAACCCACTTCTAATTTATCCATTAAATATATTATTGAAATAATTTATTTTGTATTCACTTTGAATTGTAATACACCCATTACTTCACTTTATTATTTACCTTTTAAAATCTCTTAAACCACTTTGACTACTTTGACATTTTGGGGCTTCTAGATGACATATGAGGATCCTCCAACTTCGTAAGGCCATAACTCTCAAACCGTGAGGAGTTATGTGACGTTACAAATACCACTAGAAATGGAATGACATATAATTTCCATATAGACTAGTATTATCTAAAAATATATCATAACTCATACCGTTATCAATCAAACAAACTTGGGTCCATTACCCAAACCTGGGGTCTCCAACTTCTCATGGACATAACTCTCTAACTGTGAGGAGTTATGTGACGTTCCACATACCACCGGAAATGGAATGACAAGAAATATCCATCTAGGATAGTTTACTTGAAAAATTCATTGTCCTTCATCTCATTATTCCACAATTAAGCATGGGTTCTCTTACTCCTCAAAGCGTCTTCTCATGAGGGATTTCACCCTAAGGGGACCACTTTGGAGTTCATCCATATTTACTTCTTATCAAACATGAAAATAAAATAATGAGTCATGTTTACATCAAACAATCTTGGGTCCATTACCCCAACCTTTGTGTTGTGGGTCTTTCTTCAAGGGTTGACATCAATGACAACCAACCTTTATCAATAGGAGCACGACAGTGGCTCCACTATCTCAGAGGAAGAGTTAGCATAGAAAAAGGAGAACCCTCCCCATAAACCAATGACATGGATAGAATCCCACCCTCTGGTAGTTCCACAACTACTTGAGTAGGCTAACATATGAAAACCAGCAAAGGGAGGAGTCGTAGTGACCCTTTATGGTGTTCCCGTGTATGATACACTCTAGATTAGAGGGACTATTCAGGGGCAATGAGAAATCTCCATGGTATATGGTGGGGCCACCCAAACTTTAGTGACGCTTCACTGGTATCAAGACAGGCACTTCAGACAGAGGAGTTTGAGGGGTTTGATGTTGCAGTAGAAGATGGCCACACAGTGGAATGTCTATATAGAGTTTAAGACCTGGAGATAAAGTTAGGAAACTACATAGTGAGAGACACATTTTATGTAGTTGACTTATCTGACACATATGTGGTGTTGGGAGTTCAATGGATGATTACCTTGCGAAAAATCACCACCAATTACCAAACCTTGGATATGGGGTTCAGAGACTGTGATAGGAAGAAGGTTGTTCTAAGAGGTATGTCGATAGGATCACCTAGGACAATTTCAACCAAGAGGATGGAGAGGATATTCAGACATGGGGAAGTAGAATATGTCACATAGTGCTTGATCACTACATGGAAGGATTCATAGGGCCGACAATAGTATCACATAGAGATCAAGAAATTTTTGGGAAGACATCAACAAGTTTTTGGGTCGATTCCACCAGGGGGACCACCTGACAGGGGGTTTGAGTAGACCATTGAGTTGGAGGAGGGGGTCAAACCTATGATCACACCCCCCTATCGTCATCCTAGGAGGTTCAAGGATGATATAGAGAAGGAAATCAAGGAATTGTTAGCAATGGGACACATCAGACCAAGCAACAACCCATTCGCTTCTTCAGTTATCTTAGTTCTGAAGAAGGATGGAACCATGAGGATGTGCATTGATTATCGAGCCTTGAACAAGAATACCATCAAGAACTGGTATCCTATCCCATGCATTCACGAATTACTAGATGAATTGCATGTGGTAGTTTTCTTCTCAAAGATTGATTTACGCTCTGTGTATCATCAGATCAACATCCGAGAATAGGACATAGAGAAGATGACATTTCAATGTCACTTTGCACATTTCAAGTTCCTGGTTATGCCATTTGGGCTAACCAATGCACCCATGACATTCTAGTCTTGCATGAACCACATATTCAAGGATCATCTGAGGAAATTAGTCTTGGTTCTCTTCGACGACATCTTGGTCTACAACAAGACATGGCAAGAGCATATGAAGCACCTAGATGACGTATTGAGCATCATGGAGGAACAATAATTATATGCCAAAGAGTCCAAGTGTGAGTTTGGAATTACATAGTTGATTTAATTGGGCCACATCATCAGTGCACAGGGGGTACATGTGCACCAGGAGAATATCAAGGCCCTTCTGGATTGGCCAACGCCCACGAATGTGACAGAGTTGAGGAGATTCTTTGAGTTGTGCAACTATTACAAGCGGTTCATCTGAGGTTTTTCTCAGCTTCGAGCACCACTGATAGATGTTACCAAGAAAGGGGATTTTAGCTGGACCAAGGAGTCAAAAAAATCCTTTGACCACATGAAGGAATTCATGGGCACTTGTCTAGTGTTGGCATTACCGGATTTCACCTTGTCATTTGTACTAGAGTGTGACGAATCTGGTGAGGGTATCGAGGCAGTTTTGATGTAGAGAGGACACCCCATTGTATTTGAGAGAAGGAAGCTTAGTCAACCTGATATGTTGTACTCCATTTATGACAAGGAAATCCTAGAAATCATGCATGCCTTGACCAAATTCAGGCAATATTTGGTGGGCAACAAATTCGTGGTCAACACAAATCACAACTGTTTGAAGTATTTCCTTGAGAAGAAGGACCTCAGTGAGTGCCAACATAAATGGGTGACTAAAGTACAGGCATTCGACTTTGACATAGAGTATGTCAAGGGGAATAATAACATTGTGGTTGATGCACTATCGAGGAGACCTGTTGCATGTTTGTTGATGGAGATTTTGGCAGATTGGAAATCCCACTTGTTGATGGAATATTCCAAGAACAAGTTCGCTTGTGAGATTATGGATGGGAAGATATAGGATGACAGGTATAGGGTCATTGACAATGTTATATTCTACAAGGATAGATTCTACTTGGTGTCGGATTCGGGGCTTAAGAAAAATATCTTCACAGTAGTTCATTATTCACCGCTAGCATGCCATCCAGGGTTTTTCAAAACCTACAAAAACATTAGAGAGAGGTTCTCATGGAAGGGCCTCAAATAGGACATTATGTGACAAATCAATGAGTGTGTGACTTCCCAACAAAACAAGTCAGAGCATGTTGTTCCAGCAGGGCTACTTCAACCACTCCCAATTCCAGAGCATAAATGGGAGAGTATATCGATGGACTTCATCACAGGCCTACCCAAGGTCCAGGGCAAGGACTATATCTATGTAGTGGTCGATGGATTGACCATGTTTTCTCACTTCTATGTTATACTAACAAAGTACAATGCAGTTTAGGTAGCCGATCTATTCTTCAGGGAGGTCTTCAGACTTCATGGGTTACCGAGGAACATCGTCACTGACCAGGAGACTTTCTGGAGAGAGTTTTTTTGGTTGGTAGGGACAGAGCTAACACCCAACACCAACTATCACCCTCAAACAGATGGGCAGACCGATATTTTCAAGAAGTGGGTTGAAGGATATTTGAGGAACTATGTGGGTGGACATCAGAGAACATGGGTAAAGTGGCTTCATTTAGGAGAGCATTGATACAAGACCACTTTCCACATGTCTATTGTTATGAAACCCTTCCGATCATTGTACATATATGATTCTCCCACTTTAGTAGACTTGGTTTTCTGGGAGAGTAGGACTCCCAATGCCAAGGATTGGATTGTAGAGAGTCAGGAGATTCTCAAGTTGTTGAAAGAGAACCTACAGATGACACAAAACTGACAGAAGATGAGTGTGGACAAGAACATAATAGAGCACATCTTTAAGGTTGGGGATTTGGTTTTATTGAGACTCCAACCCTATAGACAATCATATTTGAATAAGAGTGGGGCAAAGAAGCATAAGCCAAGATTTTATGGGCCTTAGAGGATCATGCTTCGAGTAGGCAAGGTTTCTTATGAGCTAGAGCTTCCAGAGGGGAGAAATATTAATAACATGTTCCACGTATCTTGCCTCAAAAATAAAGTGGGACAATTCATTAGCACATAAAAGGAGCTTCCTCCATTGGATGAGGAGGGACATTTGGAGTTGGTTCCGGAGGAGGTTTTGGAATTTTGAGAGAGGAAACTGAGGAGAAGGGTCATCAAAGAGTGTCTGATCAGATGGAAAGGGATTCTAGTAGAGGATGCTACATGGTAAAGCAAGCAGGTGTTGCATCACCCTGGATTGGTATCGCTTGAGGATAAGCAATTTCGGGAAGGGAGGACTGTAATATCCCTTTCTAGATAGGAGCTACAGAGACGAGTCTTATTAGTCTAAACCATCTCGTTAGACTATATCCAGGGCCAAAAAAGGGGTAAACATGGTTACTAGAGGTCACTCCAATCAAAGGTGTTATGTTTGGAAAGGGACATTGAGCTAAAAGTGGGTAAACACGCTTTTAAATCATTAAGATCTAAAAATAGAATAGACAAGCTGAAATTATAAGTCAACAGTAAATTAGGGTTTCAGTAGTGTATTAGGGTTTGGGAAAGCTATAAGGGAAGGGTCAACGACCTAATTTGGGGATTATGCAGATTATGACTTGTCAGTAAGAAGTAAGGCACATATCAGGAGAGATAGTTCAGTGGATTCCAGGAGGAAGACACCAGTTGTTTGATTTTGGTGTTGAGAGATAGACCCTAGTCACCAGGGAGATCACACAGGTCTTCTGTCATTCTTCAACAATAGTTACGCAGGGTCCCGTAGCAAAGGCACACTTATTCAGTGCGAGGGTGCAACTTCCAAGTAGGTTCAACAGATCGACTCGCCCCATACATGGAAAGTTTAGAGATTCCACCTCAACCCATTTCGAGAAGAAGGCAAGGCACATATTTCTCCTGGTTTCTCGTCCGGTCCCGACAATGGAATCACTAGGGAGAGTTTTCCCTGAGAGGGAGAGGCGCATCATTTAGTTTCTTTTGTATTCTGGCTAATATCCCTTTTATCTTCGATATAGCCGAGCGATTCATTGTATTCAACCATATTCAACATTTGTACTCCTAGGAGATTTCATAATATAATTTTGTCATCTTTGTCGCCATTATTATTATTTGAATGCTTAGTTTTTTGTTGTATACAACTAATCCTACACACATTAATAGTGTTTCCTAGACTAGCCAAGTGAGGAACATTACATATTTTATAAAAGTCACCAATTGCGACCTTGAATCAGATGTTCCTACTATCCATAGACATTTTTTTTCATAAGCTTTCAACAACAGGTAACTCCTGAGGTGGGGCACAACTCCACTAAGGAAAAAGGGTTCCTAACAACAAGTTATGTCCTGAAACTCAACAAAATTTCCCAGTCCTAATGTCCCATAGTCCCTCATTCCCCATGCACCTATCACACCCAAATATGTGCGCCCCTTCTCTCCTAAAAATTGCTTCGACTTCCCCACTTCCCATCCTAGGGTTACCAACAATATGTCATACAAGAAGTCTCTAAACCCTGTGACTATTTCTCAGTGCCCAAGGGAAAAAATCTCAGCAAAACCCTCACCTAGAGAGTATGCCACGGGTCTGAAAACCACTCCACAACAACCAATATATCACCTAGAGAGATTGTTCATAGTTTGTCAAACCAACTACTCAACTGTAATTAATATTACAACCCATAACTCCTTGCAAGATTCTCTGAGAAGATAAGGTAATAATCATATTTTCCATACAGTTTGACCCTCTTATGTTCACAATAACTTGCAACAAGCATGATAATGATAATAATTCCCAAAATATATTAAGGCCAACAATATCTATTGAATGCCTTCCAGTTGACACTTGTCACCTCCAAAAGTAACTTTAATCCACTTGGTAACCCGTTCCCTACCCTGAGGAACTTAAGATAAAATAATATATCTTACATTACACTTTTCCCAGAAATATTATTAAAATATTCCCCATGACTTACAACTCACCCAATTTTCTCTTTTTCGGTGGAGTAGGCCACCCATCTATTTTCTTCTGAGTAACTTAGTGTGTAGCAATGAAATATTATATTAGTAAACATTATTATATTTACAAGGATAGGCGTATTGGCCTATTTGCGTCCAGGCTCACCAGGCTCATAACCACACAAGCTCTCTGCCCTCAAAACACACACACACACACACACACACACACACACACACACACACACACACACACACACACACACACACACACACACACACACACACAACTCAGTAGTGCACACTTCCAAGTCATCACCACACATGTATACCAATGTATGCAACACAATCACATGTGCGTGCTTACCCAGGTACGCACAACACATGGAGTATGCACACAATGTATTTATAACACTTCTTCGTGCACTACTCTAATGTGGGAAACAACAAAACCAGGTGTCCTTGGCTCAACAACCTAAATGTACATTACATTTACACTTGGTACCAATTGGCTCACCATCCTATATGTACAATTAGAAAGGGTTCCAGATCAGGGACAATAAAAAATCTTGGAGAGAAACAAAACCATTGGAGTTAGTACATGAAGATATATGTGGTCTCATGCAAACCTTTTCATAAATTTTTTTATTTTTTTTTATTTTTGCAGATGATTTCACTAGAAGAACATGGGTGTATTTCATTAAAGAGAAATATGTTTCTCTTATTTTTTTTCAACCATTCAAAGTTGTTGTTGAGAAGTAAAGTGATTATGTTTTAAAGACATTACACACAAATAGAGGGGGGCAATTTAGTTGTAATGATTTTTATGAATATTTCAAAAATAATGGAAAATATAGGAGATTGACTGCAGGCTATACTCCCCAACATAATGGTGTGGCCAAACTAAAGAATCATACGATTTTGATATGACTAGGGGCATCTTGAAAGGTAAAAGTCTTCCAAACATTTTTTGGGTTAAAGTTGTAGGTACATCAGTTTATTTTCTTAATAGATGTCCAAAAAGAAGTGTGCAAAATATGATTCATTATGAGACATGGAGTGGAAGAAAACCTAGTCTTTCTCATTTTAAATTCTTTGGTTGTATTGTGTATCCTCGTGTTACTGATGAATAAAGAAGAAAACTAGATGATAAAAGTCTAAAATGCATTTTTATTGGCTATTGTGAGGAGACAATGGATTATATATTGTATAATCCATAAACTAAAATATTGTCGGTTAGTAGTGATGTTTTTTTTTTATGAAAAGGAAGAATAGAAGTGGAATCAAGGAGTGCAACAAGAATGTACACAAATTGTTATACAAGAAGATGAATATTTCATTTATAAAAATCCAACCAGTACTCCATGTACTACTACTACCTCCACTCGATCATCTTCTTCAACTTCAAATCTTGCTTCAAGTCCAAGTCCTCCTCCAAAAAAGGTAAAATCCTTAAATGAAATTTATGGATATTCTAAATTTGCTTTAATGTATCAGATTGTAGTAGAGCCATGATTCTTTGAAGATGCAACAAAACATGAAGCATGGTGAAACTCAATGGATGAAGAGATTGCATCCATTAAAAGGGATGAAACTTGGGAGATTGTGGATCTTCCTACTAAAAACGAATTCATTGGGGTAACATGGGTGTACAAAACAAACTATGTAACTGATGGGTCTATACAAAAGCACACAAAAAGGTTGGTGGCAAAGGAGTTTTCTAAAAAACTAGGTATAGACTATGATGAAACATATGTGCATGTTGCTAGACTAAATACAGTAAGAATTGTTTTAGCATTAAAAGAACAATATAAATGGTTGGTTTATTAGTTTGATGTAAAATCATCCTTTTTGAATGGTGTTTTGAAAGAATATGTCTATGTTTATCAGCCCCAAGGATATGAAGTTAAATAACAAGAACACAAGGTTTACAAATTAAAAAAGGCTCTTTACGGGCTTAAACAAGCTTCAAGAGCATCGTATAGTCGGATAGATAATTACTTTCAGAAAAAGAGATTTAAAATAAGTGAAAGTGAACCCACATTATATATCAAGTCAAATGGCACAAATGATATACTTATTTTTTTCTTCTATGTATATGACTTGATATATACATCCTCAAGTATTTTGTTAGTGGAAGAGTTGAGACACGCTATGATCATTGAATTTGAAATGACTGATTTGGGATTGATGCATTATTTTCTTGGCATAAAAGTGAGTCAAATGAATGATTGCATTTTTATTTCACA
The DNA here is from genome assembly GCA_009831015.1 of Picea engelmannii. Lineage (NCBI taxonomy): Eukaryota > Viridiplantae > Streptophyta > Pinopsida > Pinales > Pinaceae > Picea > Picea engelmannii. The sequence goes on from ML792524.1 coordinate 165,206, forward strand.
CGAAAAATATGATACATATCTTCTTCACAAATGCAAAATGGAAAACACTACACCCATGAGCACACCTATCAATACAAATGGAATTTGTTTCTGTAGAAGATAGAGTAAAAAAGGTATATGTTAAATCCTACAGAACTTTAGTAAGAAGTCTCATGTATCTTACTGCAACTAGACCTGATATTATGCAAGAAATACGTTTAATTTCTAGATTCATGAAAAGTCCAGGTAAGATTCAATTTAGAGATGCAAAAATAATTTTGAGGTATGTTCGTGGAACAAGCAGTTTTGACATTTGGCATACTTCACCAAACAATTTGGGGTTCGTTGGTTATACAAATAGTTATTGCGATGGATGTATTAATGATATAAAAAGTACTTTAGGTTGTGTTTTCATCCTAGGATCAGGTGCACTATCATGGTCTTCAAAGAAAAACCCAACTCTTTCTTTATCTTCTATAGAGGGAGAGTATATTGTAACAACATCAACAACATGTGAAGCAATTTGATTGAAGAGAATATTCACATATCTGAAACGAGAACAACAACATGCCACAATTATTTGTTGTGACAACATGTCTACAATTTCCATAAGTAAAAATCTAGTGTTTCATAGTCGCTCTAAACATATTAAGATCGTGTGTAAAAAGAAGAATTTGAATTAAATTTTTGTACGAAAAATGATCAACTTCTTGATATCTTCACCAAATGACTACCGAGGGAGAAGTTTGATTACATGAGAAAGATGCTTGGAATCACCTCATTAAGCATCAAGGGGGAGGGTGGATGATAATTCTTATATTCTATTATTGTAATTGTTGGTAGACTCTTACATTGTCAACAATTTTTGGTTAGATTGTTTGCAACATAATTTAGGGTTAACCAGTGTTCTCAACATAATTTAAGCTATTCAAAATTAGTCTCAGGTGATTAAAATTAGTTGCATATGATTTTCAACAATTTCCAGATTTGTATAAATTTGAAGGCTATATATGAATGTATTAGTTGTTCGATAATCATATGTTCAATTGAGAAGGAATGAGAAGGAAGAATCTCAAGAATTGAGGTATTTGATGTTTTGTTTCAGTCTTTGTATTGTTTGTTGTGTTTTCTAACTATAATTGTCTCCTCATAATTCTACACTTTTGAAATATCAACATACGGGAACACAGTGAAGGACTATCTCATCAACTCACCAACGACCTATCTATTAGTTGAAAAATATTATCCACTCAAATATCTAATATAAAAATAAGGTGGAGGAAAACAACGTCATTGTGGGAAGAAAGTGGACTTGCGGTCCCTCAAGTTTAGTAATTAAGAAATGGTATGTCAATTTTCACCTGGAACGTGAGCTAGTTTGGTCATCAGGGTCTGGAGTATTTACGAGGTCTCCTGCTAAGGTTATGGTCAAAGGAGGCATTGAAGGTTTTTGGTAACTGTTATAGGATAAATCGGTATATGAGGACACTAACAGATCTCCCTAGATCCACCTGGATCTAGAACAAAGCAGGACAAGACATGATGCTTTCCCTAAGCAACTATCATTGAATTTACTATCGAAGGAGGAATGAGTGACATACCTTTATATCGCTTCCTTAGGTATTTGTTGTTCCTACTTCGCTCCAGTGCTCTTGCAAGATCAGATCCGAGACAACAGAAATGAACCAAAGTGAAGATAGTAAAGTATATTCAATGATGACCTATGCATATGATCAAGGAATTATGAAATAAAATAAGAGTGATTTTATGGGAAAGGGATATGCCACTGCATTATATTAATGTGAAAGTAGAAGATACAACCAAATCGCCTTGATGTCGCAAGATTCATTTCGGTGGTCCTTTGTTCCAACACACACACTTGCTCCAAACTTGCATGAAGAAGATCCACTAAGGCTTGATGGAAAAATGGACGTCTCAAGCATCAATTCAAACAAGATTCCTCACACAATTCTGAATCTATTCTTTCATCAATTCTTTATTCAATCCTTCTTAACCTCTTCCTTGCGAAACCCTTCATTATATAGGAGAAAGAGAGATGGTTAAAGCGATGAGGATGATCCCACTAAATCTGAGAACTCAGTAGGATGCCAACCATGTGAATGCCAACTCATTTTCTAGAAGATCATCTTCTAGAACCTTCGTAACTTCCTCTTCCTTTTAACATTTGAAACAGGTTCGCACCCTACCTATAGAGTAGATTGTGAACACCTCACAGGCTAGGTATAGGGTTTCCTGTGAGAATCAAGATTCTCGCACCCTACAACATAGTCAACCTGTGAAATCATCTTAAAAATATGTTTTATGGAAGAAGACAACAGTCACTTTTCTCAGGCAAAAGGTCCTTATGAGAGCCTGAACACATAATTGTAGATACACCACCAGAGTGACCAAAATAATGTATAACAATAACAAAATAAAGTTTTTTGTTGGTCTTGAGCCAAATTGGGAGTCTAAAGCCGACCGAAGATGATTCTTGATCTACATTGAGGTGGATGTGCATGATATGATGATGGGAAATTTGGAAAGAGTTTATGGGGAGAAAACCGTGCACTAGAACCTCGAACTAGAAAGTGGACTATTGGAAACTACCTTTTTGTTGTTATGTGTGCCATGTTATTAGAAACATACAATCACAATGCAAGTGTTTTCCTCCCTTCTTTAGTCAAAACCTAAAATGTGGGTGAAAAAGAGGAGAGAGATTTGAAGCTTAGATACAAAGTCCCCTTCTCCAGTGCAGTGAGAAGAGGCTCCTCCAACCATGGACATGGTGGAAGTGAAGGCACCTCAAGCAATGCAATCACCCACAATTTTCGAAGTTTCCAAAGGTATATTATGTTCTCCCCCCTCTCTGACCCATGTTGTAATGTCCTCCACCTCTTAGAGAGGTGATGAGGAGACTCAGTGGCCTGGGCATCCCCACTAGGTCATAGTCTCACACTGAGGGGGGAAAAGTCAAGAAGTTAAAAGTTATATTTTTAAGTTGACTTAAGAAAGGAAAAGGATAAAGGAGTATAAGATAACTCAACAGAAGAATAGAAGATTAACCCTGGGAGTTAACCTAACTCAACAAATAATTAGAAGGAAAAGTATAAGTAAGAGGATGGGGTGCACCTATTATTCATTCTGGTTTTGGATTAGCATTTTCTATTGCTCTTGAGCATTCAGTTTGGGGGTTTTGTTGTACAAACACTTGTGAGCAACTCAGTGGTGAAATATCCACTCACCTTGTTCCACATCTTGGTCTTGGGGATAAAAGACTCATCCACACAATTCTAGTCTCAAGGCTAGCTTATCGAGGAAGGTTCGATCCAGCTTATCCTGAGGGCATGGGGCCATTCTGACAGTTGGGTTTTGTTTGCAGGGGAAGGACCATCGGTTTGATGGATTTTTTGGAGGGTTATCATCATTCTACATTTTTCTACAGATTGGGACGTCGTCGAGCCACAGGGGACGTCCTGTGATTCAGTAAAACTCAGATCTAGGGAGATCTGCTTGAGATCTGAGCCTGAAACTTCTCCCACGGGATTCTCATAGCCCGATCTATATTCTTTGAGAGTTTCAGAGCATTTGGAGGCCTCCTTCATCAGGGTCGAACCAACTAGGGTTTCATTCATCTAGTGGGGCACACCATTCAGTGGAGAATTCAGATCTATGGGGTTTGAGAGTGGATTTGGGAATTTGGACATCTGGGTTTTCCTTACAGTTGCCCGATCTATCATTTGGCATATTTCTCGGGATGATTGGACACTTTTGGTAGCAGGGAAGAATTATTCAGGGCTTCAACATTCTAGCAGGACATGGCACTTTCCATCTTGGAGGTTGAGCATTAGTACGACTCAGATCTGCTTGATTTAGTCTTCATTGTATATCCACAGCATTTGGAGGCTTATTTTGTATTGTCGGGAGCATTTTGTAGAAACTCATATCTATTGCTTGTACGACCATCTCAGGTTTATGCCATATCGACCATCTATTGTATTGATCTTACATTTCTCATAATAAAAAGGGCAGATCTTTGCTTCTGCTTCTACATCTTGAATATATTGTGATCTCCATGTGTTGATGAATCTTGTATGAACTTAATAACTCAATAAATTAGTAGTAGTTAGTGATTCCAAGAAATAATTTGGCTTGGGATCATTACAGTGGTATCAGAGCCTCGATCCTCCAAACCTGTGGAGAGTTCGGTGCATGCAGAAGTACAGGGGAATTGTTATGGGTCCGAGGAAGAAAAACAACTATGAAATAGAGGCAGAAATGGAAGCGCTAGGAGGCGACCATGAGCCTCAGGGCTTGGCTCTCTTAGTAGCCGAATTTGGTAAGTTCCAGCAAAACATGAACCACACAGAAAGCACATTGGTCTGGCAGTTGGATGAGTATCAAGAAACCAACAGAAGGGGACAGGCCGAAATCTCTGAAACCTTGAAGAAAGTTGATGAGAATCTACAGAAAATGAACGAGAAACAAACTAGGATAACCAACCTTCTGATGCAAGTAACCCATTGAGGAAAATATCCTGATACGTATGGGAATAAGGAGGCTGGAGGGTCCAGTGGAACCCATGAGGAAGTCAGATATAACCCGGAGAAAGCACCAGTATCCGAAGGAAGTCTTGGAGGTGGCATGTTCCATGGGCAGATGGGTAGCATGACCAATCATAGGCCATACGTGCCAGTGTTCATGGATGAATTGCTAGGCCAACACTTAGGTAGCAGAGCTAACCCCAGACCATACATGCCCACATTCACAGATGAGAAAGGGAAGCTTGAACAGGTTAAAGATTTTGTGGAACAATTAGCCAAGAGTACCAGGGAATACTATAGCTTGGATATGAAAGTTCAAAGACAGATGTCCTTAGATTAGTATTGTCAAATCAGGTTCAAAAACCAGCCTAGGACGAACCACAGGGGCAACTTTGAGTTTGAGTGAAGGGCAGGGAAGATAGAGATTCCGTAGTTTGATGGTACGGCTAAGATGACAACACAAGCATGGGTGCAGAAGATGGATACTTACTTGCAGCTTAACCCCATGAGAGAGATGGAGGCCATCAGTTTTCCACTATGTACTTGGATGGCAAGGCCCATGACTGGTGGTACCATGGGCTCACCACACTCGACCACAACCAGATTGTATCCTATACATAATTCACTCAGAGGGTCATTGATAGATTGGATCTAGGATATCCTGAGTTACATTTCCGGGAGCTCACCCAACATAAGCAAACAGGTACGGCTGAGGCATAAATTGATGAGTTCCAGAGGTTGGCAGTGATGGTGCAAGATATGTCCCCAACCAGGCTCATGATGCTCTTTAAAGAAGGATTGATGGAACCCTTGAGGGGTTGGGTTAAGGCCTTCAAGCCTACCAGCCTACAGGAAGCCATTTGGAAGATGAGGGATCTGGGTCTAGCTGCTAAACCAAAATTCATACCCAGACCACCTCTTAACAATGGTGGAAGAGATCAAAGGCCTCCAATAAACCAGGGAGGACGTGACCCTAAGGGTTCTGACAAGGGTCATGGCAGAATAGATGACAACACCAGGAGGGAACTGAGAAGGAAGCACTCTACTTCACATGTAAGGAGCCATGGAATCCTTCACACAAGTGCATGGGACGAGGACAGGTACATTACATTGAGGTCACTTCAGATGATGAAGAAGAGGATGAGTATGGTTAGATACAAAACATGGAGGCCGAAACGTTAGAGGCAGCAGAAGAGGAGGTTCCAGAACTAGACTGTGCGGCTGGAGAGAAGGCTACGTTGGCATCTATCAGTGGGGTACCCAAGTTCAGCACCTTCAGGATGAGAGGGGTATTACAAGGACAGAGAGTGTCGGTTCTGATTGATGGAGGAGCTTCCCACAATTTCATTGATGCATTATTACTGAAGAGGAGGCACATACCTACAGTAGAGTTTGAAGGATTCAAAGTGGAGGTAGCAGGTGGTAGTACTATGCCCTATAACAGATACATACCAGGTATGAAACTCACCTTGGGAAGGCATGAGTTAGTTCAGGATGTGT
>ML792524.1:175698-198418 GCA_009831015.1 Picea engelmannii
ACTTTAAAAAAAAAAAAAAAAAAAAAAAATTTCACCAGTTGACTGAGTAGATGCCCTTAGCTAGGAGGGGTGTTACACAGATGAATGGTCAGACTGAGATAGTCAAAAAATGGGTGGAAGGTTACCTCAGAAACTACGTAGCAGGACAACAAAAAGCATGGGTCAAATGGTTACATTTGGGAGAATATTACTACAACACCACCCAACATATGTCCATTGGAATGTCACCCTTCGGAGATTTATATAGCTATGATCCTTTATCATTTGTGGAGATTGCATTTGGTGATAGTAGGGCTCTGATGGTACAGGATTGGATACAGCACAAACAAGACATTCTCAGGGAATTGAAGGATCATTTACAGAGGGCACAAAACCAGCAAAAGGTCCAAGCAGACAAGCACAGAGTTGATCATACCTTTGAGGTTGGTGATTTAGTCTATTTGAGGTTGCAACCTGATGCAGGAGCATCGCTCCATGATAGCCAGCCAACCAACCAACCATGTCAGCGCGCGTGCATTCATACGCTAAAAGGGAGGCATAGCCTCATTTGAATTTGAATTGAATGTAATTTAATATGCTTAGGCTGGTGAGCCATAGAAGCCATGCCTTTGCGCAGGCTATAGATAAGATAGGCATTTAATATCTGTATGGTTGAGATCTAGATCCGATTCTGGACTAGATAGCCCATTGAATGTAATTTATTAGAGTAGGTGAACCTGGAGGAAAGCGCTAAGAGCCCCTCAGGTAAAAGAGATTTTCATATCTCATTTTGAGTTAGGAATGGTAAAAGAGAGAAGAGCCAGAGAGAGATCGAGGAACACCATTGTAAAATACAGGCATTTGCCATTTTTAATATAAACAACAACAGTTTTTCCTGCATATGTTCTGTCTTATATGCATGCCTGTGGGTTTTCATTATATGCTATGATTGTGTGTTGTTATCATGCCATTACAAGGAGTGTTCTTGATTTCAGGTTGAGGGTCTTTGAGGTTTCGTGTCAGGAGGGCATGACAGAGCGTTGCAGACTCTGAATACCGGTGCATGAGTGCACTTCTGAACTCTGAGGAGTCAGACAAAGATGTGTTAAGGCACATGAACTGAAGTCAACAACTCAGAGGAAGAAGACCTCAAGGTTGTTGAATACCTTGGAGGCAAGGCTGTGTATGAGAAACACAGTTGCAGACAGAATTCTGATGTGAATTCTGTAGAGCTCTGCCAGGTGGGCATTGAGCATATGCACAGTAGTGCTGAAGAAGAACTCTGTTGAGAGTTTGAAGGAGAAGACAGAATCATTGAGGATTTTGTAGAGCTCTGCCAAGTGGGCATTGAGTATACGCACGGGTTGCGTTGGAGGAGAACTCTGCTGTGAGTTCAGAGAAGACCAGAATCATTGAGGATTCTGAGAAGCTCTACCAGGTGGGCATCGAGAAAGTGCATAGGTGCACAAGGGAGGAAGATAGAACTGTTGAGTGTTCTATGGAAGAGAAGACACTCCGCCAGGAGGGCGTCGAGAAGGTGTGCAAGCAGGCACAGGAGAAAAGAACTCTTTGAGTTCTGGAAGTTGAGGAAAGGTCCACTGAGGGAACTTTCACTAGGTTGTTGAATACCCAAAAGTACTCAAGAAGAGGCTTGAGCAGAAGGATAGCCAGGAGGGCATCCATTCCATTCTCCATCTAAGGGAGAAGAAGGATAAAATCCCCCGAGGGGTATGAGTGTTTGTGAAAGCTCAGAAGAGATAGCGCTGTGGGTGCGCAAAGACTCTGCAGGAGCGCAAACGTCGAAATACTCTAAGGGTTCTGAGTGTTTGAAGAAGCTTAGGAGGAGCAGGGTCAGTCGTTCGATCGGTAGGAGAACAGATCTGGACCGTTGAAGATTCACGTCCAGGGAAGTGTCAAAAGAAGCGCACAAAAGAGGAGAGCGACAACCGTCAGATCTCGTAAGAGAAATCTCGTCAACCGTTGGATCGGGAGAAGGTGCATAGAGATTAAGAGCAGGAGCAGATGTGCAGACGAAGAAGTGGTATGGGCCATTAGATCTGGGATAGATACCTGACAGCCATCGGATCTGGAGAAGTGGCACGGAGGTTAAGTCCTCGGCAGACAGGAGGAGGAATCTTGGCAGGGGTGGAACCATCGGGATATTGGCCATCGGAGAATCATAGTTCTCGAGGGCAAGAGAACCGTGACATCGCAATTCGCAAAATGTCGACAAGATCAGAGCCGTCCATCGGAGGGACAGGTGTCAGAGATCAAGTACCCGTCGGCATATCGTTAATCGGAGAATCGGAGTTCTCGAGGGCGAGAGAACTGGGACTTCGAAAGTCTCGAAATCCCGAGAGAAAATCTGAGTCATTCGTCTGAGGAGGGGCACGTGTCATGTGCTCGTCCATTCCGAAGATCCGAGACACTAGGCATCGGGACATGCAGGTCTCAAAACGGCGACAAGATCTGAACCATCCATTCGGTGGGATGTGTGTCAGGAGATCCTGAAGAGTCGTGAATCTGAGAATCGGGGTTTTCGGAGACAGGAGACTCATGCATGTTGGAATCACGATCCGCGATTTCCCGATAGGATCAGAGCCATCCAACGGCAGGGAAATGTGGCAAGAGATCTCGCAGAGTCAAGGATCGGGGAATTGAAAGTCCCGTGCACATGACAACAGAAATCGCGATATCCCGATACACGATTTTCCAACGGGGTTAAGGACGTAGTGGAGGACAGGTGTCACCCTGTATCGGGGATCGGGAGTCGGGGATCCATGAGGACAGTGGATCGTGACACCACAAGTGTCGATTTCCTGATAGGGAAATTCCTGACAAGAGCAAGTAACACGTGGGTGAATATCCATCGGGGTTCAGGGATTTGTGAGACCCGATCCCGTGAGTTCAAGACTCGCGATCACGCGAGGTCGGATTTCCTGATAAGGCAAAGGGAGATCATACGGAGAGTACTATGGGTGTTGGAAGTCCCGATAAGGTATTTGAAGAGCGTTTAGGCTCTTCGAGCCGAAGGAATATAAGATCCTGTGGGAGCGGACGTGCCCAGGGTGGCACACCTGCGTCAGAGATTTAAAAAAAAAAAAAAAAGAATAAATTTTGCAGGAAAAATCATGAGCTCCTGCTCATGCACTTCCCCTCTGAGTGATTGGAAATCCTCCTGTATCCCAAATAAGTCTTTGGAGCTTTCCATCTGCTCCATCCTGCTGTTGTTGTTGCTTCTGTTGCGCTTCTACTGTTGCTTCTTCTTTCCTTCTGCCCAGCTGCTCCCTGCTGGCAGTGTCTGCTAACTTCAACATCAGCTCACTGATCTCCTCTATCACTTCATCTAGCTGCTCCAGTGGCTGGCTCTGTCCATGCAGTCTCCTCATCTACAAAAAGTTTTGGCCATTGGGCAGATGATCATGATCTCCCACTCCTTCCTCATCTATTTCCAACTTGACTTGTTGGATTTGCCTTCCCTGCACTCTCACCCTTTCTTCCAGGGCTTCTATTTGATCCCACAGATCAACAAAACATAAGTTGTCTGACTCTTCCTCTTCTGTTTCTGCAACCTCCCATGTTGCAGTCTCTTCAGCTTCAATGCTGAATGTATTGATCCATTCCTCGGAATGCTCACTCTCTTCTTCTGGTTCTGCTTCTTCTTCTGTTGTCAGCTTCAGCGCTACAACTTCTTCAGCTTTTGCTCATGCTTCGGCATTCTCAAATACCTGCTCCAATTCCCTTTTGACAGTCATAGCTGACTGTTCCCCTGTTGTTGTTGTATCATCTGTAACACAATTTTCTGCCTCCTCCTAGGCACATGGTAGGAATATCCCAATTCCCCCAATCATCAAAAGATCATTTTGATCTTTCACCTCTGTCAGCTGCACTTGCTGATCCAGATTCATTCCTGAGCTCACCTGCTCTGTCAGCTCCCCTGGCTGATTCAAATTCATTTGTTCATCCCTGCCCACCTGGCAATATGGGATGTCTCCGCTGCTTCCCTGGAAGACCATGAGATCAACTGATCCCATCTTCATCAACACTCCTTTCTGAATTGAACTCTTTATGAGACCTTCAGATGGTCCCAAATTTTCATCTCTGCCCACCTGGTAGTTCAATACGCTTTCGTTGCCCTCCTGGCAGTCTTCGAGATCCCTCAACGATCTCCTTTCATTGCCCAGTTGGCAATGTGAAATTCCCTAGCTGTCCTTATGACAGTCTGTGAGATCCTCAACTGATCTCAACTCGTTGCCCTCATGGAAAACTGGAACTTCTACTTCTCTGCCCTCCTGGCAGTCCTTGAGATCCTCAGCTGATCCCAATTCTTCTTCTTCATCATCATCAAGACCTCTCCCAGTCTTTGGTTTGCAGTGAGAAATCATCTCTTCCTCTGGGGCCTTGATGTTTTCAACATACCTCAGCCATTTCCTCAACAACCTACGCTGTCTCATGACCATAAACTACTTGACTGGCCAACTTACCTTCGGCTTCTACATGGGCCACTCATATAACCATCTCATCTTTTTACCCTGCCGCATCTTCATTTCGAGCTCCTCCATCTCTCGCTTTATGTCAGTGAGCTCTTTATCCATTTCTGTTGTTCTCATCAGCTCTGGCTTCTTCCATTCAGCATGCTTATGGCCTTCAGTAGCCATCTTGCTGTGTCTACCTGCCTCCCTGACAGATCTGTTGTTGTCACTCCTGCAATCCTGAGTGCTCAGCTTCATCCTACAGTCCCAATAACTGCATTCAAGACTGTTGTCCACCTGCAAACAATCAACACAGAGTCCTCCAACACTCTGTCTTCTTTATGCTCCTCTGTCTGCAATATACAAACAGATTCCCTCTCTGATACCACTCTGATGTGTATCAGAGTGCTTTCCTCCAATGCCTCTTCCTGCCTCAAATATACAAGCAAGAACTAGCTCTGATACCACTTTGACGTGTATCATAGTACTTCTCTCCTTCCTTGCTCCTCTTGCCTGAAATATACAGACAAGAAATCCGCTCTGATACCACTCTGACACAGGCGCGCCACCCTGGGCACGTCCTCTCCCACATGACCTTCTCTTCCTTCGGCCCGAAGAGCTAAAACGCTCTTCAAATCCCTTATCGGGACTTCCAACGCCCACAGGACTCTCCATATGATCTCCCTTTGTCTTATCGGGAAATCAGACCTCGTGTGATCGAGAGTCTTGAACTCACGGGATCAGGTCTCATAAATCCCCGAACCCCGATGGATATTCACCCACGTGTTCCTTGCTATTGTCAGGAATTTCCCCATCGGGAAATCGGCACTTGCGCTGTCGCGATACACTGTCCTCACGGATCCCCGACTCCTGATCCCCGATACGGGGTGACACCTGTCCTCCACTACGTCCTAAACCCCATCAGGAAATCACGTATCGGGATATCGCGATTCCCGTTGTCATGTGCATAGGACTTTCAATTCCCCGATCCCCGACTCTGCGGGATATCCTGCCACATGTCCCTGTCGTTGGACGACTCTGATCCTATAGAGAAATCACGGATCGTGATTCCAACATGCACGAGTCTCTTGTCTCCGGAAACCCTGATTCTTCGATTCACGACTCTTCCGGATCTCCTGACACACGTCCCACCAAATGGATGGTTCAGATCTTGTCGTCGTTTCGAGACCTCCAAGTCTCGATGCCTGGTGTCTCGGATCTCCAGAACGGACGATCGCGTGACACGTGCCCCTCCTCAGACAAACAACTCAGATTTTCTCTCGGGATTTCGAGACTTTCGAAGTCCTAGTTCTCTCGACCTCGAGAACTCTGATTCTCCGATTAACGATATGCTGACGGGTACTTGATCTCCGACACCTGTCCCTCCGATGGACGGCTCTGATCTTGTCGGCGTTTCAAGACTTGCGATGTCACGGTTCTCTTGCCCTCGAGAAATCCGATTCTCTGATGGCCAATATCCCGATGGTTCCACCCCTGCTGGGATTCCTCCTCCTGTTTGTCGATGACTTAACCTCCGTGCAACTTCTCTAGATCTGATGGCTTTCGGGTATCTATCCCAGATCTAACAGCCCAGAACACTTCTTTGTCTGCACGTCTACTCTTGCGCTTAATCTCTGTGCACCTTCTCCCGATCCAATGGTTGACGGGATTTCTCTTACGAGATCCGACGGCTGTCGCTCTCCTCTTCTGACGCTCCCCTGGACGTGAATCTTCAACGGTCCAGATCTGTTCTCCTGCCAATCGAATGGCTGACACTGCTCCTCCTGAGCTTTTTCGAACACTCAGAACCCTTAGAGTATTTCGATGTCTGCGCTCCTGCAGAGTCTTTGCGCACCCACAACGCTATCTCTTCTGAGGTTTCACAAACATTCAGACCCCTCGGGGGATTTTATCCTTCTTCTCCCTTAGATGGAGAATGGAATGGATGCCCTCCTGGCTATCCTTCTGCTCAAGCCTCTTGTTGAGTACTTCTGGGTATTCAACAACCCAGTGAAAGTTCCCTCAGTGGACCTTTCCTCAACTTCCAGAACTCAAAGAGTTCTTTTCTCCTGTGCCTGCTTGCACACCTTCTCTATGCCCTCCTGGCGGAGTGTCTTCTCTTCCACAGAATTCTCAACAGTTCTATATTCCTCCCTTGTGTGCCTATGCACTTGCTCGATGCCCACCTGGCAGAGCTTCTCAGAATCCTCAGTGATTCTGGTCTTCTTCGAACTCACAACAGAGTTCTCCTCCAACGCAACCCGTGCATATACTCAATGCCCACTTGGCAGAGCTCTATAGAATCCTCAATGATTCTGTCTTCTCCTTCAAACTCTCAACAGAGTTCTTCTTCAGCACCACTGTGCATATGCTCAATGCCCCCTGGCAGAGCTCTAAAGAATTCACAAGAGAATTCTGTCTGCAACTGTGTTTCTCATACACAACCTTGCCTCCAAGGTATTCAACAACCTTGAGGTCTTCTTCCTCTGAGTTATTGACTTCAGTTCCTGTGCCTCAACACGTCTTTTTCTGACTTCTCAGAGTTCAGAAGTGCACTCATGCACCGGTATTCAGAGTCTGCAATGCTCTGGCATGCCCTCTTGACACGAAACCTCAAAGACCCTCAACCTGAAATAAAGCACACTCCCTATAATGGCATGATAACAACACACAATCAAAACATATAATGAACACCCACATGCATGCATATAAGACAGAACATATGCAGGAAATACTGCTGCTGTTTATATTAAAAATGGCAAATTCCTGTATTTTACAATGGTGTTCCTCGAGCTCTATTTGGCTCTTCTCTCTTCTACCATTCCTAACTCAAAATGAGATATGAAAATCTCTTTTACCTAAGGGGCTCTTAGTTCTTTCCTCCAGGTTCACCTACTCTAATAAATTACATTCAATGGGCTTTCTAGTCCAGAATCGGATCTAGACCTCAGCCATACACATATTAAATGCCTATCTTATCTACATCCTGCGCAAAGGCATGGCTTCTATGGCTCACCAGCCTAAGCATATTAAATTACATTCAATTAAAATTCAAATGAGGCTACACCTCCCTTTTAGCGTATGAATGCATGCGCGCTGACGTGGCTGGTTGGCTGGTTGGCTGTCATGGAGCGATGCTCCTGCATCACAACCATACAGGTAGGCCTCCATTAAGAGAAGTGGAGCGGAGAAACTGCAACCACATTTCTTTGGACCTTACAGAGTCAGAAAGAGGATAGGGGCAGTAGCTTATGAGCTGGAGCTTCCACAGGGTAGCAAAATCCACAACGTCTTCCATGTCTCATGCCTTAAAAAATCCCTCGGTCAACACATCAGGCCTATTGAGGCATTGCCTCCCATGGATGAGGAGGGACAGCTTGTTTTGATTCCATAAGAGGTGTTAGAAGTTAGAGACAAGAGGCTCAGAAACCGAAGCATCAAGGAGTATTTGATCAGGTGGAAGGATTTATCCATTGAGGATGCCACTTGGGAGCAGGAGCACGTGGTTAGAGTAGTAGGTTTGGAATTTCTTGAGGACTAACAATTTCAAGCAGGGGAGAATGTAATGTCCCCCACCTCTTAGAGAGGTGACGAGGAGACTCAGTGGGCTGGGCACCCCCACTAGGTCATAGTCTCACACTGAGGGGGGAAAAGTCAAGAAGTTAAAAGTTATATTTTTAAGTTGACTTAAGAAATGAAAAGGATAAAGGAGTAAAAGATAACTCAACAGAAGAATAGAAGATTAACCCTGGGAGTTAACCTAACTCAACAGAGAATTAGAAGGAAAAGTATAAGTAAGAGGCTAGGGTGCACCTATTATTCATTATGGTTTTGGATTAGCATTTGCTATTTCTCTTGAGAATTCAGTTTGGGGGTTTGGCTGTACAAACCCTTGTGAGCAACTTAGTGGTGAAATATCCACTCACCTTGTTCCACAGCTTGGTCTCGGGGATGAAAGACTCATCCACATCATTCTAGTCTCAGGGACAGCTTATCGAGAGAGGTTCGATCCAGCTTATCTTGAGGGCCTGGGGCCATTCCGACAGTTGGGTTTTGTTTGCAGGAGTAGGACCATCAGTTTGAGGGATTTTCTGGAGGGTTATCATCATTCTACATTTGTCTGCAGATTGGGACGTCGTGGAGCCACAGGGGACGTCCCGTGATTCAGTAAAACTCAGATCTAGGGAGATTTGCTTGAGATCTGAGCCTGAAACTTCTCCCACAGGATTCTCATAACCCGATCTATATTCTTGGAGAGTTTCAGAGCATTTGGATGCCTCCTTCATCATGGCCGAACCAACTAGGGTTTCGGTCATCTAGTGGGGCACACCATTCAGTGGAGAATTCAGATCTACGGGGTTTGAGAGTGGATTTGGGAATTTGGACATCTGGGTTTTCCTTACAGCTGCCTGATCAATCATTTGGCATATTTCTCGGGATGATTGGACACTTTTGGTAGCAGGGTAGAATTATTCAGGGCTTCAACATTCTAGCAGGACGTGGCACTTTCCAGCTTGGAGGTTGAGCATTAGTATGGCTCAGATCTGCTTGATTTAGTCTTCATTGTATATCTAGAGCATTTGGAGGCTTATTTTGTATTGTCGGGAGCATTTTGTAGCAGCTCATATCTATTGCTTGTACGACTATCTGAGGTTTATGCCAGATCGGCCATCTATTGTATTGATCTTACATTTCTCATAATAAAAAGGTCAAATCTTTGCTTGTGCTTCTACATCTTGAATATATTGTGATCTCCATGTGTTGATGAATCTTGTATGCACTTAATAACTCAATAAATTAGTAGTAGTTAGTGATTCCAAGAAAGAATTTGGCTTGGGATCATTACACATGTTCATATGCTTGATGTTTATCTTATTGGTCCTACCCCTTCCCCTTCCCCTTTTGTGCTGCCTTCCAAGGTTTACAAAATAATCAAGCTTCCCATTGCCCCTCTAG
Source organism: Picea engelmannii (assembly GCA_009831015.1). Taxonomy (NCBI): domain Eukaryota; kingdom Viridiplantae; phylum Streptophyta; class Pinopsida; order Pinales; family Pinaceae; genus Picea; species Picea engelmannii. The sequence continues at coordinate 185,106 of ML792524.1, forward strand.
GTACCTCCCCTTCTTCCTGTGAAGTAGTTGGTGAGTAACAAGTGGTTTCATTGGAAGGTGAGGTTCTAAGTAGGAATTCACCTAATTTTTCTTCTACTAAGGTCCCTCCCCCTAATAAAGGTTATGTCTTGTGATCGAGGGACAAGGAAAAGGAGGTTTCCTCTTCCATAGAGGGGATTTCCCTTAATCTGTCTGAATCCAATCCCGTGGATTGATAATCCCACCTTCTCAAGGCTTAGGAAAAAGTAGTATTGTAAATCAAAAAACGTAAGGAGGCATCAATTTCGAAGGGCATTGGAGCTCAAAATTCCTTCAAAATTTCCCCCTTGTCATCATCCTCTCCTTTAATGCAAGAGGTATAGGGGGCACCCTTAAAAACAATTCCTTCAAGTGGCTTCTTCGTAGCCTTAATCGTGATGTGGTATTAATTCAAGAAACCATGTTCTTTGGACAAAAAGCTAGGGGTATTCTGGAACCTTGGCTCAAAAACTAGTCATTTAGTACAATATATGCAGTTGGTCAGTGTGGGGGTTTAATCACAAGTTCGAGTCCCACTTGCAAAGCCTTGTCTTCTTCATTCTTCCACTCAACCATAGTCGTCAAATTGGAAGTTAAATATGTAGGTTTTCCCTTTTCTTTCCTTAATGTATATGGTCCTTACGCTGATAGAATTCCCTTCTCGGACGAATTGGCGAATACAGGGGCTTTGAGTGATCCCATTACATTGATAGGGGGGAATCTGAATTTCACTCTCTCACACGGAAGTATGGGGTGAGAACCCTGACCTGAGGTTGGATGGGAAAAGTAGTTTTTTCTTATTCTTTATGGAAAAACATCATGTGATGGATATTGAACCATTTAAACTGGCACGATTTTCTTTTTTCCTCAGAAAAAAGTGTAATTATATTCATCCAGAGAGAACCAAATTGCATTATGTAGGTGCATTTAGCATGACCCAAGCATGGATAGAAAGATCCGAAGGGGAAAAATAAATGGATGGGATGCCATAAAGAAAATGAAGAAGCAAGAGCTCGAAATGAACCCCTAGCTAGCCCAGTAAAATCCCCAGACTAGAGATCCCGTGACAAGAATAACCCCAAATATGCAATCCCAATAGAGCCAGAAGGCCGGAAGGACCAAGTCAGAGAGGTATGATATCCTCAGATCAGAAATACCAAAAAACAACAACATCGATGGAGACCTCGACCAACATGAGACCAAAAACTGCACGTTCTCTCAATAGGACCTCAAAGTGGCAACCTGCAACACGGCACGTCCAAGACAGGACCTCAAAGCTCTGGCACAACCCATGTCAAGTGGAGGAAATGAGACATCAATAGCCGCCAATAGAAGCCGGATCTGAGCATACATAAAACCCTAAACAACCAAAGAAACCCAAAATAAACCAAAGAAACCCGTAGTAGATAAAAGCAGAAGCACCCACACCAGGACTCAATCCCATATCCATGCTTCCATGAAGGATGAACCGCCAACCACTCCTGGAACCAACATACCTGAGAGAAGAAACCCAAACGAAGTCCCCACAAGCAAACTACAACCTGAAACTGAAGAAGCAAGCACGGTGACCACAACACCACCCGAAGGAGGGATGGATCTGGGATAGGACTCGATCCTTCTCCTGGCTGGAGCATGCCCAGGAGAAGGACAAGATTCTACTAGAAGCCACTAACCGTTGCCATCAACCAAAGAGAGCCCAAATCGCGCATGAAAAACAAATGATGGGGAGAAAAGAACCGCCTCGCATGGATAATCCGAGAAGAAAGACTCCAAAATAGAGAGAAAATCCCAGGGAAAGAGTCTTTCGAGCGAAGGAGGCCACACGAATAAATGCACCCAGGAAACAGGAGAGAAAGAGCGTCTTCCCTTTATTGTATTTCTAACTTTTTTTTCAACATGTAGTTGTATTTTTACATAAATAGAAAACAAATTACTATAAATTCGCGCAATTTTTGTACCGATAAGGATGCAATTTCAAAAACACTGGATTGGTTTATGGCTACTGAGATCTCATGGCATCCAGGCTCCTCATGAACTCAATGCTGTGTGAGGGGGTATTTCCAGATTCCAACCATAGAGCCATTGCTCTGCTATTTGAAATCATCTCCTTCAATTAAAAAAAATTGGATGTCAACGTGGCATCCGGCATGCCGATAAAGGTTGAGGTTGACACGGGTATTTATTATTTGGCAAACAATATCCCTTAAAATATTAAATTTGTTTTTGTTAATTTGGATATTAGCGTGACATCCAGCATGCCCTTAAAAGGTTGAGCGGGATCCCCGGTATGTATTAATTGGAAAATAATATCCGTTGCAATATTAAATTCATTTGTGTTATTTACTAGCACAGCCACAAGTCACTTGTGGTTGGTGAACGTCGAAATAACTGAGCCTTGGGCATTAAATAACCGCAGAACTCTGTGTATTAAATAACCTACGTGGTAAGAGTTTTAGGTAGGAAAATTCAGCCCAATAAATAATAGTTGTAGTAAAAATAGTGGCTGGTGAACTTGGGCTCTCTAGAAAATGAAACGTTAATCACTTAGAGGTGGCAATCAGCGAGCCATCATAGTAAATTTCAAATATGATTAAGTAAAAGTAAAAAAATAAACATGTAAATGAATGTTTTTATAATAGTGAGGAAGTTAGTGGTTGAAATCACAACCATTGATTTATTGGGACCACTAAGAATATTCTAGCAATATTTAATCTTGTCCATACAAAACTGATTAAGCACTAAAAACATATTAAATGTGCCCATTTTCAATAGGTGTACGCCCTTTCGCGTAATAATTTTTTTAATATTGGTAATGTAAAAATATTAACATAATAAAAATAGGATAAATTTTTAAATTAAATAATACAATAATGGTATCGAATAAAAAACTATTTTAAAACAATTACAAATATTAAAATTCAATTTTACTATATTTATAATGATAATGATGATGATAATTAACGTCCACTAAGATCGAATTGGTTTATCGATCTTAAGAGGATAAGTGATTACTTGTGATTCTTTGGAATTTTGTTTCTTTGCTCGAAAAACGTTAAGAGAAGCTTTCCAAGATCATTATACTTTTGTTGAGTTAAGAGACAAATATTTTGAAAATGGGATCTAATATGGGTATAGGCAATATGGGCATAGGATGAACCATCTAAGAAAAAATGATTTTCATCTTCAACCTTCTTAGTATCACAAAGGTGACACACTCTCTCATCCCATGGCATTTTAGGAATTGACCAATGCCAAGTTTCACTATGGAGCTCATGAGAATTTGTTCTTATCTTAGCAATGTTTATTTTTTTCTTTACACTTGGAAAAACAAATACATAATTTTGATCTTCTAGATTAGGGTTGATTACATCTTTATAATACCTTAAATTTATTTTTTCCTCTAACTCTTTATCAGAGCATATTTTCTCTTTAAATTTTGATTTGACATTTTTTTTAATAGTATCTTTATTCTACAAAATGGTGCATTCCATGATTCCCCAATAGTTTAGCTAAGATTGAGCATCTTTATGTCATCCTCGCTTGAATCGATGGTGGTTATGACTTGATTTTGAAGCAATATTAGGTAGCCTCTTGTCTTCCATGTTGTTTAACTTGTTCTTATACCTTATGTATCTAGTTATAGCCATGCTCTCAATGGGGGAAAGAATTTTTTCTAAGAGGAGGATGGGATAGGGCGTATTTCCTTTAATATTGAGATTATAGGTTATAAAATTCTTTTGCATTTCCTCTATCTTTCTCCAGGATTGACAAGAGATACTACAACCCCAAACTTCACATCCATAAGGAATAATAGGTGTAACAAGAGTCTCAAAGAGGAGTTTCTTCTTATCCCAATTCCAAAGATCAGTCAATTTACAATTGTTTTCAAGCCCATGATAAGCTTTTCATACCCCAATAACCCTTTTCTGTATGCTATAATTCTAATTGAGCTTGTGGTGAATATCAATTCCAAGAGATTTATATGAAGTCACTTCCTCCAAGTTGTTGTTATATGCAAAGGTATCATAAGGGATCTTATTGGATTTAATAATCATGAGCTTAGTCTTATCAGTATTAACAGTCATACTCATATTGGAGCAAAAATCCTTGAGGATTCTTAGTTGGTCTTCAAGATCATGGGGACTCCTTGCCATAAGAACGATATCATCGGCATAAAGAAGAAGATTGATGACTATACCAGTGAGAGTAGGGCTGAAACAACCTGCTTTTTCCAAACATTCTTCTAACCTATCAATGTATATGGTAAAAAGGGTAGGGGACAATGAACAACCTTGTTTGGCTCTGATATTGCAGTTAATCTCTTTTGACCATCCCTCTTTCTTTTTAAACTTAGAAATAACATTCTCACACATCCTTATTGCAACAACCCTCAACTCGATAGACACTTTTATCTCTTCCAACCTATTCCAAAGTTTTTTCCTAGGAACCATGTCAAAATCTTTTCAAACGTCAACAAAACAAGAAAAAATATTGGTTTTAGTATTGCGTAACTCCTCTACAATGATTCTAAAGGTAAAAATATGGTCCACGGTTGAATGATATCTTCTAAACCCGTCCTATCCTTTATCTCTTTTACAGTGACTGTGTATCCAAAGGCGAATCCTCTTTTCCAAAATAATTCCATAAAATTTGGCTAAAATCAGGCTAATCATAATGGTCCTATAATTAGAGGGAATGTTTCTATCCCCATTTTTTTAAATATGAACAATGAGGCTTTGCATCTAGGGTTTAGGGAAGACATGCTTGACTACTAAATTGAAGAGATTATGTATGTGAGGGATAAGGATTGACCCTCTAATTGTAAAAAAATCATCTTGGTGGCCTTTAATGTCATTATCTTTCCAATTTGCAAGCCACTTAACCTTGAACTCTATCTCATCTAAAGAAAAAACCTCTTCCTTTGTAGGGACAATAGGAATGGTGTCCATGGAATTAGGGAACTCGTAAATACTTTTAATGTAGGAATTCCAGTCTCTTAAGGAAATCTTATTATTTTCGTTAGTATTTCATTTTAGAATTCGGCTCCGGAACTTCTTAGGATCCAACTTATATAGTTTTGAAAGTTTGTATTTCCTTTTATTGATATAGTACCTTTTTTCCTTTTAATTAGGGATTTGTATGTATTGATCTTCTCGAGTTTTAAGGAGTCATTAGAAGCATCCTAATGGATTTCCTAGCAATTTTACATTATTTATCATACCAAGGGTTGGTTGTTCTATTATTCTTTTTATAGGACACCTCGAAATAGAACTAGTTAATAGAAGTGGAAAGGGTAGTTGTAAAATGATGATAGAGTTCTTCAATGTTGTCCTTATAAGTTAGGAGATTTAATTTACTATTTAAATCCTTTAATAAAATGTCAACTTTACTTTTGTCTAAGCGCAAATTCCTTTGATTATTAGAATTCTCTTGAATGATGCTCGTAGGAATGGAAAAGTTTAGAGTTAGGGTTAAAGATTTATGATCAGAGTCAAGCTCATGGTCATTTAAAAGGTCAAAAGTTTCTATTTGGCTGGAAACGGGGATATCGGATATCACATAATACACAACACTACTACCTATCCCATGAATACAAGTCATCTGGTTGGAGTTTGGCCACTTCATTACACCATAGAAAATTATTAGGTCTTGAGAGTTGTAGAGCTTGACCAACTCAGTACCAAACAAATTCTCAATTAGGCCTTCAAATATTCTTTTGTAGCTATTAGATAAACAAGGTCCTCATCTAGCCATAGAGGATTATGGTTGGATTTATTACTTAAAAGAGTATCTTGTTTAGTTGCAGTCCTAGCATTAAAGTTTCCTAGAAGGAGGATATTACCTTCATTTTTCAAACTATAAATATTTTGTTCTAAATTATTATAGGGACAATTGTTATCTATATTGTTTTTCTTATAAAAAGTAGAATTAATGGGTGCAAAATAACAAATTGCTATATACATCTTCTTAGCATTGGTGTCTAAAATTTCTATTCAAATGTACGGATTGAGATGGTCAATCTCATGAAGTTGAATGTGAGGAGAAATGCTCTTTCTAATGTAACAAGCTATGCCTCCTATCCCTCTACGATAAGATTTTTTGTTCCATGCCGACGACAAGACAAATCCTTCTATTTTCTGGACCTTAGACTCCTCATGCTCCAAAGTTTCAACTAGACAGATAATATCAATATCACCAGGGATACAACTTATCATAGAACCTTTGTTCCATGGAAAGCCATGACAATTCCAAAAAAATGATATCAAGTGTCACAAATTCCTATCTATTATTATCCTTCTGGTCTCTATCCCTAACAATAGATTTTCGATTTCTAATTATTGCCCATTTTCCTTCTTTTCTAACTTGTTTTACCTTTTGAACTTCCTTCCTTAATCCAACTTGGTCTTCGGGAATCAGTTATTCTTTTATAAATATTCTTGACCCTTTTAAGTTCATAGATTTACGAAGTATTGCATATTTATGGTCATTACAACTTAATTTGACACTGATCAACTTATCTCTGTGATCAATTATTTTCCCTAGCCTCTTGCTTCTATGAGGTAAGTTGTATCAATTTTTGAGTTATTATTTAATTATTCATTTACTATTGCTAGTGTATCCTCCTCTTGTTGTTCTTTTACACCAAAAATTATGATGTTCAATGATATTTTTTTACACTCATGGTCCAGTTCAATTAGCTTATTCATTTCCTCTTTGATGGGTTTGATATCCAATTTGTTTTCCATATTACTAAGGGTCAAATTGTTTGTTAGTTTTTCTTCTAGTTCTTTAATCCTATCTCTCATGTTGTGATTTTCTTCAACCCCTCCTTCTTGGGTTGACTGTTTATTTTTTTTCATTTCTTGAATCATATCCTTCATTGTTTGCAATTCACTCTTAAACCCTAAGAATCTATCCTCTATTTGAGTTTGAATGGTATCTTTAATATTTTTATGAATCATTGCCTCTAGATCTATTTGGAGTTTTACGTCTCTTTCTTCACTCCTTTTTTCTAATGTTTGTAACTCTATTTGGATTTTGACATCTCTCTCTTCTCTCCTTTTTTCTATTGATTCCATATAGTCGTAAAGGATCTCTAGGGTCATTTTGGGGGGCCTCCCCCTCTTAGGTTGAATTTTTGGAATAGGTGGTGGAGTGCCCATATTGAAAAGAAGAGAAAAAAATGTAGCAATTATTGTTTTGGATTGACTTTATCTCTGCACTCAACTTTTACTTATGAAACTTAAAATAAAAATTAAATAAAGTATATTTAAATATCTTTAAGTTAATATATTATAAATATATTTTAAATCAAAATTGAATCAAAGTAAAAAGTGACTCACCTCATTTCACATGTCCAATTAAACACAGGAAATACTTAGAAAAACAAAAATAAAAACCAGAAAAATATATAATATTAACAAAATATTTATAATAATTTAAATAATATAACAAAATTTAAAAAAAATTAGTTATTCATTAACATTTTAAAAATCTCATATTAAAGTTAGAATAAATGTTATGCACCACTATCGTGAACATATTAAACAATATATATTTTTAAGATACACGACCACCACCAATAATAAATAATGTATATTTATTATGATATTAAGCTTTTATCTCTTTCCTTTTATATTTTATTAATTAAAAACCAAAATTTTAATTTGTCCTTTAACCTTAGAACTTAATTTTCCCATTTTCATGTTACATTAAATTAAAATGGTTTAAAGATTTTTTTTTTATTGTTTTTATATATATTTTTTAAATTTAGAACTTAATTTGCCCATTTCCGTCTTACATTAAATTAAAATGTTTTAAAGACTTTTTTTATTGTCTTTATATTTTTAGATATATCAATATTAACTTGGATTAAAATTTAATTTTTAAAATTTTATATTTCAATTATTTATGATCTCCATTGAGGAGCTAAATCACAACACAATAAACTTAGATGATACTTTCTCACATTTTTTATGGTTGATTTGGTCTTGCCAATACGTCTTGTTGTGCTAGAACGTGAGAGGGTCTCTCAAGTTCTTCTTGAGTTCTAGTTGTTTGTAATACTGTAACATCCCACTCGGGCGCACTGAGAAAACTTATTCTTTGAGGACACTTGCTCACAAGTGATCCAGACTATTATGATATTAAAACATTTGTCCTTGATTATGATGCATTATGATAGATGATATGATGTTTACTGCATTGACATAGATATGTGCTATTGACTCAGTTTTACTGAGTGTGCAGGGTTTTGGACCTTGAGGATGCAGAGGCATCGACGGAACCCCTTGGACTCCGGATCGAGTCAGGGAGTGTGCTAATGGGGTTTGATTGTTTTAATGTGATTTTAGTACATTTGATTAGATGATATGATGTGGACATGTTCTGACATGATTGTTGATGATGCATGCTGATGATAGCTTGCCGACTAGACTCACATATGGAGTAAAGGGGCCACACAAAATTACTAGAGAGGTTGAGGGAGAGGTGTGGACAACAGCCCCACCACAACCTACTAGCACTCCTGCCATGGATTGAACTGTAGGTTAACGATTACCTATATCGAGAGGATCCACGATGTCATGAAGGCATATTGCGATAGTCGCTCACGATGACTCTAAGGGGCGCGCAATAAGGTGGGGGCCTTATTCCTTAGAAGCCCTTAGTCTCCCACAAGTTCACCTGGCGGAGTATTGACTCCAGGGGTTATTGATGTCTACTAATCAGTCAAGAGGCAAGTGGCACCCTTGGAGCACATGGTTCATCCTGAAGGGCACATTGTGCAAAAGAAACACCAGAGGCGAGTGGCACCCTTGGAGCACGTAGTGCGTCCTAAAGGACACATCGCGATGATGGGGATAAAGGAACAAACCTAGATGACCCTAAGAAAATTAACACGTTAAGAATTAAAAAAAAAAAAACAACTTCCCTAAATAAATGTCGCCCAGTTCAGAATCTAAGTTCTAAGTCTAAAACTTCTCTAGGGGTAAAATTTTGTCTACCCTTAAGAAAAATACCTTAAAAAAATAAAATAATAAATTTTAAACTAAAAACCACTTAAGTAATAGTTGTGGACTTCATAAATTTTTGGGCAAAATGAAGAGAGTAAGAACTTAAATAAAATCTGTGGATATCAACGGTAAAGAAGAAATAAATTATTTAGCTTGTGAAAGTGTAAAAAGATATTAAATTAATAATAAAAAGAAAAGAGTAAATAGTGCAACTGCCATTTTGGCTCTAATAAAAAGGGGAAAGAAGGGAATAATAAAAATTAGGAAACTACAGAATGGAGGAATCATAAAGGAGGGGAACTTATGGTAAAATGCGAGGTCAACATAGTAAAGAATCTGCAATTAAGAACCTTCTAAATTGAACTAAATTAACAACTTCATTTTAGGGAAAGTATTTAAACCTGTAAGGGAATCTAGGAACACCTAGGAGTAAATTTAGGAGCAACTCTAGGTGGGTGAGGGAATTGAAACATTTATTAATTTAAAGAAAATATTTATTGGAGGAAAGTGGGGGATGGACGACACTTGTACGAAGGAGAATTATTAGAAGATTTTTTATTAAAACTTAAATTAAATGAGATTTAGGGAAAATTTGGAAGTTCTAAAACTCGATAAAAGAGAGGAAGGAGGAGGAAGTAGGGGATCGATAGTTAACATAACGTTACACTGCCGGATTATTGACTTGACTGATTACTTATGGGGAGTTGGGTTTTCCCATCTCGAAGAGGAGTGGTAGCTCGGCCTTGCGAGGCGAGCTAGGAGCTAGACATACCATTTGGATAGTGTGTGGACCCTTTGCGGCTCGGGGGGCTACAGGGGAAGCAGAGTACCCCTAGAGATTGGCTGGGAGGTACCAGTGAGGTCTCGATGATCGGCAAGCAGGATCGACATGAAGCGGCGGACGACACCTGGAGTAGGCATACAGGCAAAAGTACGCCCTTCGGTTGATTGATAGACTGTGTAGGATGTATGATTAGATATACAGGTGTTCTACTTTTGAATGCATTTGGTTTCTAGCACAGGAAATCCGATCCTCTGCCCTGCTTGATTTCGTGATAGACCTTAATTATCCAAATCTATTCTTGAAGATATATGTCTGAATTTTGACTAGAGTTGCGTGTCTAAAATGCATTTTGTTTAAAATTGGTGTACTATAATTTTATGTAATGAAATCCTTAAGTTAGGAATTACGTAATGTAGTTTATACAAGGTAATTTTGTTTAAAAATTGACTGTAATGTGTTTTCTGCTTAGAATTTACATGCTTGAATTTTGATCGAATTTACCTGCCCGAAATATATATAATGATGCTTGTCTTGTATTTCTAGATAAAGACGAAAATTTATGTCACTGGCCCTGTTATAGATTTTCATTTTGAGTTAACGATAAATAATTGAATCTTCCAAATGTTTTCCAAATGTCTGAATGAAGAGGAATGTCTACACGGCTATCGAAATACTGGTGGTCCATGGTGTCTGTAATAATCTTGTTGTGAGATTTTATTGCATCATTCACTGCCCTATAGTATGGATCATCGTGAACAGTAGATTAAAACTTAACTTCTGTCAAAATTTTACTAGTATGGATCATCATGAACAATAAATTACAGCTTAACTTTTGTCAAGAGTTTACAATTTTTTTTTATTAAATCTATTCTCCGAAGAGATTTTATCTGGAGACTGCCCAAGGACATCTTTTAGCATCCATCCTTTCGTAATTTAACAATGAAAAAAAAAATATTTCAGAGTCTGCTCTTATTGGGGAAACGATCTGTAATTCCTTTTTCACTGTGCATTTTTTTTCAACTGCTTCTTGAATTTTTTTTCCAGTGTTGACCCTTCAATTTACTCGTCGTTCTCTAGGAGGTGTTTCTTGGGCATTTACCTATACCTTTTAGCTCTCACCTTACTCCCTGAAGCATTGGCGTGCTATTATCGGCTGATACGAATTGGATGTTGGTCTGCGAGTTATCCCTTAGATGACAACACCCTTACCTTTTCTCCTTCGGCAAATCGCTACCAGGACATCTTTTCTTTTTCTAAAGGGCTTGTCGGTGCAATGTTGAAGCCTTAGACAGGATATCGTTGCCCCTCTACTCTCTGAGTTAGAATCATTCTAGGACGATTTTTCCAGTTCTGTGTGGCCGATCTGCGTGAGCCCTTGCCTGCTTCACCTGCCGATGGTTTCCTGGGTGTGGTAGTGCTATTATGGGCTGTGAGTTTGCTGGGGATAACTGTTGGTCCCCTACCCTGCCACCTAGGTGAATCTACTCTTGAAGACTTGAATGTTCTGTCCAAGGAAAATGTTGTCTGTTACCCAAGCGAATCTTTGTGGCGTGACAATAATGATTTTGCTTTATGCCGTAATATTGATATCCTGGCAGCTTGTTTACTCCAATTCAATTTTGTTTGGTACTTCGACCTCTAAGCAACCATGTACCCAACAGTGTGAATTGCTAAACTGGGACGAAAACCCTACACCTGTGCATCCTGCCTTTTAGCCACTTATTGCTAAGTACATTTTTTATTTTTAACCAGAACCACCACTCCTATTCCTGTGCACTTGATGCTTGAACCATATCTCAGCCGCTCTGTCAGTAGTCTTAAATTTAACAAACTTGACAACAAAAATTTGTGATGGACAACGTGATGTATTTATTATTGCCAAGAGCTTGTCACCTGTGTTTTTCAAGGAGGTTGTTTACTATTATTGCTTATGGAATGTTAATGTCATGTAAAGGTTAATGTTAATACTAATATCTATTGAAGGCTAATTTTTCAATACTATCATTGTTCATGGTAATGCTAAAGTAGTGAAATGGTTTTGTTACTGCTAATATTCCTGGTAATGTTAATGTTAATGTGGTCCTCGTTTTATGGTAATCATATTGTAATAGTTATAGATAACATATAAGGGGTAAGGTGATTGTCTTTTTATTTAGTTATTATAATATAAAATGTAATGTGGTTATTATTTTATGGTGATTAATGTTATTGAGCACACTATGTACTAGTTTCCCAAGTTTCATAAACAAATCATTTAGGATGGTTAGACAATTGCTTTTCTTGGGGCTTGTCACTGCTCCATTTGATTGTGTAGTTGTGAAGATGACTCTCAACAGTGAATAGATTAATGCATGCTTGCAAATAGGCCATATATGTTTTAGTAGATGAATAATTTTTTCATACATAGCTTCTATGCAATGTTTAAAGTTTGGGCATATAGAACTTTATTGGGCTATAAAAGCATGTTATAATAGTTGAAGATAATAATTTAACAGATTTAGTCTTATTTCGGTGTATAAAAACATTATTATAATGGTTCAAGATATTAATTGCACAATTGAGTTGTAATTAGGTATTTAGCGATGTCAAAAAGTTTTAAAAAAATTTAAATTTTTAGGTGAGAAATTTGGGGGAACTTAACTAGGCTTGGAGGTTGAGGATTTTAAAACTTTATGAAGTCAAGTCTCTAGTTCATGCTCATAAACCTATTGATTGAGTCAGTAAATCAAACTTATCTATATATAAATTGTAGTTATGATGACTATGCTTCATTTTGGAGTTCATTGAGCTTCCTAGTTGTTGGCAGCCAACCCAATTTTTTTTTAATTACTCTCAAAAAGATGCCTACACCTTGTCGTATTACGACAAATCATTGTCGCATTGTGCTTTTAAACATTTCGTCTTATTTTGTGCGACAATTACGATTCAATTTCATTTCAGTTTTCACAACTGCAAGTGTGAAAACACTTCTTTCGTTGCTTAGATTGTCATCGTTTTTGGTTGATTTACTGAAAGACGCTTGATTACTGGTTTATCATCTGATTGCTAAATGTTGTATCAGACTTATGTGCTTGAACATTATCTTACATTGATTGCGCATTTTGATATATTTCACTGTTGAATCTTTGGGCATGAAAGTTATTGGTCTTGTTTCGATCTCATGAAAATTGTAATGAATTTGGTCTTATTGCTTTTTCTCCTTATTTGGGCTTTCACTCGATTATTATATGAAAAGTTTTGATCATATTATTCTCAAAAGATTGGAATGAAAACATTACCATATGCATCGAATACATGGACAAGTTTATGAGGTATGATAGCAATGGTTTCAAGGAGCATAAGTTAATCATATTTGAATTGATACTTGACATACTATGTTTGCAAAGTTGGATTATACGTTGATTGATTATATGATCCCGAGCTATGTATTAACACTAAACCCTGTGATTAAGCGATGTAATGAACGATGGAATTGGCACGACGGATCAATAGTTAAT
>ML792524.1:221792-252173 GCA_009831015.1 Picea engelmannii
ACATAGAACCTGATAATGCTTTCTGAGACTTCTTCAATTTCTGCAATTATTCAATTCTTGGAGTACTCTGATCCTGTAGATAATGTTACTCAATGTATTCTCTGAAACTCCTCTAATTTTCACTCCTTGAATCCTCCCTAAAAGAAGGTTATAGAAAGAATGGTAGACTTTATTCAATTTTGGTCTGTTCAGAAGACCCAACTTGTATAGAATGCCCCACACTCAATATTTACCATATGATTCTGAAACCGGCACACGAGAAGATAAATTCCATACTCTTTCCAATGGAAGTGGTCCCACTGCATTTGGAGTCTATATGTAAAAGTTATGACTTTTGTACCCAGAACACCTGTTTATTGACTAGTTTCAGGACTGGTCACAAACCCTATATTCCACAGAGTGTATCTCCATAATTATAGAGAATAAAGGGCTGAAATTTGTTCCAAAGGTACCTTGATATGTACTCGCAATACCACAGCGATTTAACCATCTGAATCGTTCTAGAAAACAAGTTATAGCAAAAATGGTAAGATGACCTGAAAATAACATACCTTAGAACACATCAACAAAAGACTTCATCCTCCCTTGAAATCTGGCCTTCTTTTACTTCTTCTTCCCTTTGAAATTAGAATTGTATCAAATGAATGTATAATGATATTTATTTATACCATTTATTTCACTTCCTTTTAACATTAGGACCGACCTGACACTTTCTTATTTTCTAATTATTTTCTTTAATTATTTTCAGGGCCTACATGTACTTCCATTTTCAATTCACTTTGTCATCTTCAAAAATTCATTTCTCTTCAACCATGAGGATCCATGTGACGTTCCACATACCACCGAAAACAACATGATGTATACTATCCATTCATGGGTGTTGTATATGCATGTGCATTTTCCTTCATGTCCAAATACCTTTATCAATCTTGCGGTCCAAAACCCATGACTAGGGTTGACATCAATGACAACAATCAATCTTCCAACAATATATGCCTCTAATACATTACTAGTGTCAATTACATTTATGGGGTTCTAGTCGTATCTGGGGGTCTTTCTAGTACCTTTACCTCTGTGAGAGGTAGTTCTTTCGAGATTTTTGGATTTTCCACCCTACCCATATGTTGAACCAGACTTGCGACTGATCACTTGCACATTGGTTATATCATGGTGACTCTAGTTATTTGCAGGGGTTATTTCGTAGGTACCCTGATTCAGATAAGGGTCAGACAACACACAACATTTTTTGATTATTACGTCTCCGAGGTGATATGACCGACTGCGTTGTTAATCCCATGAGGGCCCCTATAACTTATTCTGATACCTCCACTCTTTTCTAGGGATTCTTAGGAAACTCTTGGGCGAGGCACACCTACTCTAGTTTGGGAGGCCCCTTTTCAACCACTATATCTTGTTTGTGTGCATTGGCCTTTTCTCTTTATCTTCGTGTGCTCTATGATTATTAGTTAGCCTTAGGATTTTGTTTTATATATCAAGTTTTGAGTCATCATGGAGAAAGGATAACCTCCTCACTGGTCTCTTCACTTGTTAAATTTACCACCACGTCTTGATACTTTACCGAAGCCACCTTCTAAAATGTGTAGAGTTAATAAATGTGGTACACATATCTCCACCTCCTAGACTCATGATCATCCATCTATGAGTATTGACTCAGACATGAACATCTCAGGAAGTCCTTCAACTCCCTTCTCTTATGTGATTAGCGGGATCCCCTTGACTCCTTCTTCTTCGAGTGCTATCCAAACCGTGAGTTCTACTTGACCCATGGGAATGAACTATTTCAGATATCTTTTTGGTATGCTGATTCATGATTCTGAGTCAATACCTTTGGCCTCTAATCCCTTTTATTTTAGTATGCTCGACATGACATCACAACTCTTATCCTCCATTTCAATGACTAATGTGAATCTTGGTTTTGGGTCTGGGAGCATGGCTCCTCCTTATGTTCCTTTTTCATTTGGTGGAGGTCATGTTCCCCAAGTAAATCCTATAGTTGGAGGTTGAAATCCTCCTTCCTCTTAGCCCAATCCTAGATTTACTTCATCGATATGGAATTTCAAATAGGCAAGCAATTTACTTCATATATTCCATCCTTCATTTCCTCTTCCTCCACAATGATTATGACGAACACGTTCATTATGGAGAATCCCCCTCTATCCTCTAATGTTTCATTTAGAGGGATTCAATTTCACAATATGGGAAACCCCCAACACAAAGTTCCTTCGTCTGGGGGAAACATATATAATCCTTATCATGTTGCTTCCGCGAGCATGTTGCCCTTACAACCTTTCATGAATCAGTTTGGAGGAGGATACTATCCTACTGGACATGTCCATGGTATATACCAGAATGATGGATGGTATGCAATCCCTTAGCCCCAATATTTCCTAGGAGGATGGGCTCTGATGCTGCAACCCCAACTCCCTTTTATGGCCATGCTTAATCTGCCATATTTGTCAAAATTAATGAATTACCATGTGCATCATGACCCATCTTGGCCCCACTTCCCCACCAAGCTTCCTTTAGACATTCCAAAATTTGAGGGAAAGACTGGTGAGGACCCAGGTGATCACGTGATTACTTTTCATCTATAGTTCTCATCTAGATACCTAAATGACGATTCTATTCATTTGAGGCTATTTCAACGCTCCCTTATGGGGGTCACCAGAAAATGGTACATTCAACTACCGAGTGGAACATATGGAACTTTCAATCATATGGTTATTTTTTTCTCAATCACTTCCAATTACCGGTTTGTTATGATGTCATCATAGAAAGTTTTTTGACTTTTTGCCAATATAAATCCATGCCTATTTCTGATCATATCCAAGAGTGGTGCAAAAGTAAGGGGTTGATGAAAGCCTACATTTTTATATTGGAGTGGTTCCTTAATTCTTTGTTGTCTTATATTTAAAAGGATGTCTCTACATTCGGTGTAACATGTAAGGAAGAATCCATTTTCAAAGCCCATAAATTGGACGTCATATATGCTCAATATGGGATTCTTTATGAAATTATCCTCGATGCACTGTGGTCAAACTACGATCCTAGACAAAATCCCAAGCCTCATGTCGATGGCATCATAGGCTCCACAAATTATAACACTACATTCTTGGTGATGAACCAGTTGAAATATTTGTCTCCAATCCATCCTGTAGTAGGAAACTCTTTGGCTTCATCCTCCACCACCACCCAATCAATGGATGTGCATTCTGTACAGTTTTCGTCTAACCTAAATTACAACCATTAAATAGGATGGACTAAGAAGAAATCATGAGGTAATAATCTTAAGGGTGGGGAAAATAATAATAAATCCAAGGACGAAACTAATAATGATAGATCCAATAATAATGTTGGTGAGGGAAATAAAGAGAAGAAAAATGTGAAGCTTCCCTATAAACTTTGTAAAGATGAAGACCCTAACCACCTATTCCCAAAAATGGAGGAATCCTTAAGGCTCTTATCGCAGTTTCCCGTTGTGTTGACAAACCCATTTCTACATAATAAACATATGGTCTCAGGGACCTCCAACACCAGAAATGCATCGAGTGGGAGTAACAACCCCTCGACTCATGAAGATGGCCATATATGCATCAATATGGTCAAGTATCATATTGATGTAGCCACTCGATCTTGTGATTATGGTTGTTCACAGACTATTATAGGTTCAGAGTCTCCTCCTCCAAAAAAAACCTTGTAGATCGAAAATATGGAACATCTTTCTCATATTCTGAAACGATTACTCAAGCACTCTACCCACAATCCTAATGCCATAGCTGACAAGAACTATTCGATTGTCAAATATCTAGGAAAAACCCCTTGTGTAATGTTGGCTTTGGAGGTTCTCCAGATGTGTCCTTCATATAGGAACTCCTTGTTATCTGTGTTAGGATATATCTAGACCCATGTGGATAAAAGGTTATCAAGTTGTATGTGACAAATGTTAGGCCTTGCTTACCTTACCATCTTTCCTTTCAAATCCTTGTGGAGTACAAAAATGTACCATGGAACATATTGTAATTGATGAAGGTCTTGCGACATGTGTGATGTCCCTAACCTATTGGAAATCCATTGACTCTCCGACCCTTTCTCAATCTATGACTATGTTTACCACATTTGATGGGCATTCATTTTGACCCCACATAATCCTTCCCTCTTTTTTGGTCCAATTAGGTGGGAAGACTGTTGAATTCGACGTCGAGGTGGTTGATGTGCCCCTTTACTACAATTTACTATTACGACATAATTGGACTTATGCAATGACAACTGTCGTGTTGTCTGTTTTTCAAACTTTATGTTTTCCTCATGAAGGGAATATAGTGACGATTGATCGGTTGTCCTTTTTGCACGCTATTCCTAGTGCATCGGTTGGAACTTAGGTCACTTTTATTGATAATTATCAGCAACAAAATGAGGATATTGGTGTCAGGATGTATTCCTTTTTGATTGGTATTTTTTATTTCATGGCACCAATTCACCATATCCATGCTATTTCTAGTGAGTATTCATTGTTCATGAGGTATGTTCCTTTCTATGCTTCATATTTTAATGACCCTTGGACCCTACTTTCCCCGACTATGTCGTACAAAGGTCAGTCGCACATTGGGATTCCAATGCCATTGTGAACAATGAATGTTGTGTATCAAGCTATTCTTCATGCTACTGTTGACCTCGATCCCTCATTGTCATGGACAAACAAGGTGGATCCCTTTTTAGAGCATGTATGGGTCGTTCAATCATCTTTTTCACATGATTTCCTCGATGATACTTTACCTTCAGATGAATCCATATTATAGGCTATGTCTAATCCTGATAGGCCTTGGGACAATATGCATCATTGATCCTATTTTCTCCCAGAGCTTGTTAATATCGAACAACAAGAATTTATATCTACCTTGAGAGAGATGGTTGGTCATGTCATGGTTCCATTAGATAAACATGTTATTTACATCGAAGGAAACACGGTGAATATTTATCCCAACTTCATGATTGACATCTCTCATATCCCTAGTAAAGTTGGGAATGCATATACTGGTGCAGATTGTTCATCTAAATAAGTTCATATCTACGCTGATCTATTCAAATAATTTAAATATGTATTCGCTTGGTCGTATGAAGAGATTCCACAGATCAACCCCAACATTGTAGAGCATGATATTAAAAATTATCCCAATGCTAAACTTGTTCAACAACATCTTAGAGATATTAATACTAGGAATGCCCTCGCTATTAAGGAAGAAGTAGAGAAGCTATTTAATGTCAGTTCCATCTTCCTGGTTCCCTTGAATGAATGGGTGTCCAATATCTTTCTCGTAAATAAAAATAAAGGAACCATCCGTGTGTGTATGGATTTTAGATATCTGAACAAGGCATGTCCTAAAGATAACTTCCCTACTCCTTTCATTGACCAAATTCTTAATGAGTATGCAAGAAGCAAAGTCTTTTCCTTTATGGATGGATTTATAGGGTATAATCAAATTCATATCAAACTCGAGGATAAACATATGACGTCGTTCATTTGTCCTTCGGGTAATTGTTTAATATTAAACAATGCCTTTCGGTCTTAAGAATGCTAGAGTGACCATCCAACATGCCATGACCTTTTCATTTCACTATCTTAACCATATTGTCGAAGATTACTTAGATGATCTCACTGCTCACTCTCAAAAGAGAGTAGATCACTCCACTCACCTTCGATTAGTATTTGAGAGATTTTGTTATTATCGCATTTGGTTGAACCCACAAAAGTGCATCTCCTGCATTAGGTCTGGTCATATTTTAGGATTCATAGTTTCTGAGCATGGTATCATGGTAGATCCTATCAAGGTTGAGTAAATACGTTTATTTCCTCCCCTACGCAATATTCTACAAATTCAAGGTTCAAAGGGGAATCCTAACTTCCTTCGTTGTTTCATAGTAAACTATGCCAATTTAACTAAAGGTTTCACATGTCTTTTGAAGAAGAACACTTCGTTTATATGGGATTATTGAGCCTAGGAATCCTTTGATGCTCTTAAAAATATTTTCTATCAATGCCTCTGCTGAAGCCTTTGAACTACAACAAAGAATATTTTCTTTATATCACCGCGTCCGAGATGATAGTTGGTATTGTACTATTTTAGGAGGATGATGAGCTCCATAAGAACATTTTATACTATCTCAGTCATGAAAACCTAGTTGGTGCTGAGCTTAAATACTCTCAAGTAGAGAAGTTGGGCTTCGTTATCGTAAATGTGTTTCAAAGATTATGACATTATATCTTACTTTGAAAAACTATCTTGGTTGTGAATATCAATAGATTTCAATATTTCCTCACCAGGCATATCATAGGGGGGAAATACAATAAGAGGATTGTTATTTTACAAGAATTTGATCTCGATTTTGCTTTCGTAAAATCTAAGAAGTCACTAGTTTTCTCCAAATTGATGTCGGACTTCCCTTGACTTAATGAGGAAATTTTTCATGAAGATTCATTCACGGATGAACATATTTTCCTTATCTCATATTTGGACCCCTGGTATGCAGAAATTTTGATCTATCTTCAAACCTTGAAGCTACCCTAGAATCTATTGAGAGATGATTGATGTAGTATACATCATCAAGCCAAAAACTACCTTATTATCAATGAAACTTAGTATTGTCGAGGGGTGGATAATATATTTTGTTGTTGCTTGAATCATGAGAAAGATGAG
The DNA here is from genome assembly GCA_009831015.1 of Picea engelmannii. Classification (NCBI taxonomy): domain Eukaryota; kingdom Viridiplantae; phylum Streptophyta; class Pinopsida; order Pinales; family Pinaceae; genus Picea; species Picea engelmannii. The sequence continues at coordinate 228,506 of ML792524.1, forward strand.
GCTATTCTCAATGACTGCCAAAGTGGGGCATGTGGTTTTCATTTATCCGGGCTTGCGACAACCCAAAAGATATTCAGAGCCAGTTATTTTTGGCCATCAAATTTTAAATATTTTATTGTGTTGAAGAGGTCAAGAAGTGTCACCCTTGCTAGGTGTTCGTTCAGAAAATGCGCTCACACCCAACCCTTGTTCACCCAATCTTCATCGTTGACCCCTTCACCAAGTGGGGAGTATATTTTATCGACTGTAACCCAACCTTAACTAGGGGGAATTAAAATATTATCGTTTCCATCGATCATTTTACTAAATGGGCATAGGCCATGCCGACTATTAAATCTGATGGTAAGACTGCAACATTCTTCATGTTCAACCAGATTATTTCTTAGTTCAAAATTCCAATAGATATTGTTACTAATCATGGAAGCCCCTTTCATAATGAAATGATGAAAGAGATAGCATCAAAATTGGGTTTTAAGCATGATCATTCGTCCCCTTACTATCCCAAGGAAAATGGACAAGTAGAGGTGGTGAATAAATATCTCAAGATCATTTTGCAAAAAATTGTCACCCATAGTAAATTTGACTGGAATTTGATAATTTACCTAGCACTTTGGGCATACCGAACTGTGGTAAATATTTCGACTGGTTTCTCACCTTTTCAGTTAGTAGATGGCGTGGAGTCAATTATTTCAATTGAATGTGAAATCCCTTCCCTTAAGTTGGAAATTCATCTCCTACCTAACACATCCAATCTTGAAGAAAGCCTCATGCACCTGGCACACCTCGATGAGAAGAATCAATATTCCTTTATGACTATCGAAGAAAATAAATGGCGTGTTAAGGTTTAGTATGATAAGTCTATCTATCCTCATAAGTACATTAAGGGTGACTTGGCTGTCCTTTATGACAAAGAAAAATAACCACTAGGGTCAGGTAAGTTCAATGTTGTGTGGAACGATCCTTATATCATGCAACGTGTCTTAGAGAAAGGATCATACGAATTAGAAGATTACGATGGGAATATGCTGGATGACCCTAGAAATGGGCTCTACTTTAAAAGGTATTTTGATTGAGCCCTTGAACTTGGGTGTGACCTTTGTATAGTAGTGTATCTCATTGTATATACTTCATTATATTTTCCTTTTCTTCATAAAATTTATTATCAGAATCTTCGATTTACCTAGGATACACAAACGGTGCCATTCATCATACGCGGAACATGGCTTCGACTGCTTGGGTCATTTACTCACCTAAAGGCCAACTATTGTCTTTAGGTGGAATTATTTTGGATCCATCAAGGAATAATGTGGCTTAGTATAGTGTTGTTATAGAGCTATTATGCGACGTAATTTCACATGGTGTTCGATATTTATAAGTTCACCTAGACTCCCAGTTAGTCGTATGTCATTTGAACGACAATTACCATGTGAGATATCCTACTCTATTATGACGATTCCTATGGGTACAAATTTTGGAAGGATACTTTGATTTTATTACTTATAATCACATCCCTAGAAGTTCTAATCATGTATCTAATGCATATGCTAATTATACTTTGGGTTGGAATTTTTCACATTTCTAAGTAAATAAAATAAAGTCATACATTGTAACATTGTAACATATATAAGTAAAGTCAAAGATCAATTTTTTATATTTCATCCTTTCAATTCAAAAAAATATGGTATCATAGTACAAAATGGGACTCAAACCCTCAAAATACATATATGGATGGTACATAGCATGACCATGGCATATACACATGTGGAGCCATATGCATATCATTATAGCATACTACGGTGTTTGCAATATGTCGGAAGAGTCACACCCATGCAAGGGGTACACCCACCACCTCACCTCTGGAAGATCCTCCACTTGAACCACAAGAATCCTATGCACAGGTTCCCTTGCACATTCTATAGCACTATATATGTGTCCCATCCTACTAGCTCATCTCCTCAGTGATCTGGATTTAGGAGCAGAACGAATTGATTAATCAAATGAATACAATAAACACAGAGATATGAAAAACAACATAGATATCCCGTGAACAATATCTTCTATTGAATAAATGAAATAGGATGAAACTGTAAAACTACAAAACTGAAACACTTGCTCGAATGGTGGTAGCTATTTCTAAGAAGAGATGTGGCTTCTATGCTCATTCATTTGAGAATAAAAATTATAATGAGGCTCGAGAGGCATTTCTAATATTACTCATGAGTTCCAAAACCATAGACAACCAAAATCCTAACCCTAGGAGATGAAAATCCAAAAGTTATGTGGGCACCTATGGGTAAGTTGGTACCTCAACTTCCTTGGGTCGTAACTTTTGCATACGACCTTTGTTTTAGGCGTGTGATATCCTGTTGGAAAGTTATTTCAGAGAAATACACAATACTTGATCAAACACTGAATCAGTCTACAATTTGAATGTGGCGAGCCCAAAAAACATTGTTTAGGGCCCCAAAATGGCCAGGGAAGTACGACAAGATGTGCTCACATGAAATAATCCAACTGGATTAGGTGGGAGGCCACCAGTATCCACCTAGAAGATGTGTAGGGTCTTGATGCCCAAAAGTGAAACATAGGGGACCTTCTTGCAAATGATTGAAATGCCTTATTATTTAATTATATTTAATAAGATACTAATAGGTGGGACCCCTTATGTGACTTGAGTGATTATGACGAAGAGAGAAAACTTATGTTTTTATGTGCTTATGACTTGGTTACGAGATGAGTTCTACATTTTATTTTCTTTTAATTCATTTTTGAAATAATTGATCAAATGATGTTATGGGTGATATGATCCAAAGAGAAATGATGTTGTCTTTATATAAACCTCACATGTGATATTATGATGCATCTAGTTTGATAAAACATCTAAACTCCATGCTTCGATTTCTACGCGATATATGGTGTGGTGATTACCTTGATTCCATGCTACAAGGATTGCATGCATTTGTTAAGAATTGGAAGTTTAAAGGTTGAAACATGATATCCCTAGAAAGTTTTGGATATATGTCACATTGGAGTTCTTGACAAAGGTTAGCGCACTTGTTATGTTTGAAACTTAAGGAAATGCTGGTGTATCAAGCTTGAAATTAATTTTTAGTGGGTTGTGCATTGTATGGTTATATTGTTTGTACTTGATATGGATAAATGTGTAAGTGTAGATATGTTGTGCAGTAAATGCACGTTGCTCTAACCTACCTCGAGCCTGCCACCCTAGCCATTTCACATTTTCTCTTGTTGGTTGTTGTTACTTTTCTTTGTTCGGCCTTGGAAGAGGTATACAGGCTTGGGCTCATTCACAACTGTTACGACGGAAAAAATCTCTATGGCCAAGGATAAACCACAAGAGACAGGTATGACTTCAACAATCAACTCAATTCCAACATATGCTATATAAACTAATGTGCAATACAAGAAAGAGGCCTACCTTAATCCAACGTTTGATGATGTTCCACCGTTGAGCACTTTGACCCAAAGCTTTATACCTATGAGAAGTTCTCAAGAAAAAAGAAAACAAAGTATATAGTGATGATATAAAAGCGGTTAGCACATCGGATAGCATAATCCATTAATAAACATTACAAACACGCCCATGGATAATAATCATATATTTGCAAGATACCAATAGGACGAGAAAGGAGTATTTCTATTAATAATTGATCAGCAGAAGTGTCAACATTACAGACTTTCATGTCGGGACAATTCGAAACCAAGAAACCAAGTTCCTTCCAACTGGGTCCCCACCACTTCAATCCTCCACCAAAGGCAAGCTCATGAGAAAGAGGCAAAGGGGTCCTTTCAATAATAAGGGAAGAGCTTGGGGGCTAAACACTATGTTCATACTTGAGGGACAAAGGGATGTAGACTCAATATGAAGTAATTTCTCCAGAGTAACTTTTCTCTCAAAGTTGAATGCTTTCTTCTTCTTTTCCATAGTTCGAAATTGTGCTCTTATAGCCTCCAGGATGAAACTGAAGAGTTGAGTCAGAACGTTTCTAGTATATGGAAGGCCAAGTATCAGAGTTATTTTTTTGTGACATGGAAACCCAGCCTCATTTTGTATTTTTTGTCACAAATCCCGATATATGCGAAATGTAATGGAGAAACAAGCGTACATGCATATTGCATAGCAATTAGGGAGCGTATATGTGGAAAAATGTATATTTTTAGCTCTGATTCATAAAAAAGGGATTAAAAGTCTGCATAGGGAAATGGAAAAAGTCCATTTGTGCAAGATAGAAATGGTGAGGCAAATATTGCTATAACAGATGCCCCCTAATGTGTGAGATTAGACGAGTATCTGTGATGATAGAAATAAATTATAAATAACCCAGAAGTGGAGTGGTAGAGAACTAGCTGGATGAACTCAATTGCTCATTACATTATGTATTGACTTTGCATACATGGCAGCCAAGAATACAATGCATATCGATGTGGAAAATATACCAAACAAGTGTTCATGGCCATGAATAGGCAAATACAAATGCGGTTATATGCCGAAAGTTGTCATAGTCACGAACAAGGCCCAGTGAAACCAGTCTCGAAAAATCAATCTGAGGATATTTGTATACCATGTAGTATAATCTGATCTCCCATGATCACTAAAGTCAAATAGGTATTGTTCCAATGAAATGGAAGCAACAACTGAGGAAAGTTGCGACAACATAGTGATGTCTTCAAGTCTTCAGTACTATTTGACAATGGTGCAAGTCTACATCGTGTGAATAAATGAGTTGAGGTCGAATAGGATGAGACATCATTTGATTACAACTCATTGAAGTATATTGTTAACAAACGTGAGACAAACTACCGATAATGAAAGTAGGTATCAAGGCACCGAGTGCATCTCTACAAATGTGAATAAAGGAGTTGTTGTTGAACACTTGAGAGATCCATTGATCATGAGACATTGATGTATTCCCATCTGTCAATGGTGAGAGAGCTTGCCACTAATAAATGCAAGCCTCAGGGTACTCATAAAACTCTAGGTCTCATATCCAGAATAAATGAGATGAAGTTGATGGAAGGAGACCCACAGAAAGGAGAGAATTGAGGCATCTCTCATCAGTCAACACGAGGAAAAAAGCAAGAGATTCATGATTTGGTGGATATCATAAGAAGAACATGTTCATGAACAAACGACCCTGTGTGTCTTTCATGTGTGCCAAATGCAAGCGGTACACGAAAAGGACCCTTTGAATAGAAGCCAATGATGAAAAACTACTGACAAAGGCGAGGAAACCACCAATAAGGCTAATGACATCCAAGACATTGCACAAATCCAAAAGTGTGAATAGATGTTTTTCCAACAAACACAAGAGAAACCACCCAGTCAACGACCAATGATAAAATGTCAATTTTTGGGTGCAAGGTGACCTACCAATGATGAAAGTAGGGTCAGGGTGCATGATAAGACCAAAGTATCATGTGATTATGAGACAAACTGAGGGTATGGCCAACATGAAAAGTCAAGATTTCTGAGGAGTGGACGACAAAGGATGATAGACATCCTTTGAACAAGAGCATGAGACATATGGTGAACTCTGGCAACATGGACTCAATGATGTGACAAATGGATGTAGGAGGCATCAATAACGTTCTCTATAGGGACTAGAAGAGTAACCAGATGGTAGAGAAAAACTCTGTAGCAAGATCATCTTCCTAAGTCCATGCTAAACCCAAAATTATGATGACACACAGACTCAATAACTTTTTGCTCTGTTCAAAAGTGACTCGATTGCTGCCAATTACAATATAGTATTCCCTTCTTGCTTGTATTTTTTTGTTTTTTCATAACAAATGAATTCTATGATTTAGAGGAGGGAACGAGTGTCACAAGTAAGAAAAACTAGTTCCAGCAATGGAACATACCTATGTTGAATGCAAGGAAATGCATGCCAGAGATGGACACTTGAGGTGTTGTTACCTCCAGGGTATGGGGTGTCAAATTGCGAAGGATAAAAACAAGGATTTTCTTGGTTGAGGATGCAAAATGCTTAGGCAACGGTTTATAATGAAAAACGAGAACCGGCTAAAGGCTCAATACAACAAGTGAGGGCATGAGATGCAATCACAACATAACACCAAAAAATGTCCTTTTTTATATATCTTATTCTACTTGGTGTGAAAAAGGGGTAAACTTGTGCCAAATAGATGTCTTTTCAAATCCAATTTACGAGTGTGAAAAAAACAAGTTCACTTGGAAATCTTTTCTATTTTTGATAGCGAGTCGGAAAAGAGCTTAACTAAGACTCATGATCATTCAAATCCAATTTTAACGAGTGTGAAAGGGACAAATCACTCGGTGATATTTTCAGGTTTTGGATGAGTTCGGAAAGAGCTTAATTGAGACTTGTTATTGGGAGTCCATGGATAATAAGGCCACGTGTGCATGAATGAGAAATGAGGCTCATTGTAAAGTCATGTATTGAATTATAATGGACTCTCGATCCTAAGGAAAAACTCGGCATGGGCACCAAATAACAAAGAGGTTCTAACTAGGGTACCCATGCTTGGTAAGTATCTACCATTTATTAACGATGTTATTAATAGCAGATGAAGGTTGATGTGTCGAAATAAATGGGTTCGTACCTAAGGCATAAAAAATGGTAGTCGAAGGATAATGCAAAAACATGCATGATGGAGTAGGTACTTATCTTATATGATAGGTTATGAATATACCTGCCCGAGGAGACGAACAACCAACCATGACGTTGAAATCCACAAGAAAATTGAGTCGAAACTACAAAAACTAGCTTAAAACCATTTTTGAATTAGTCCATTAGACAAAACAATAGCATAAAACTATATCAAGTTGGTAAAAAATGGCTTATAAATAGTAATAAAATCAAAATTTACTGTATCATTTTCATTTTTACCCAAATAGTGCAATTTGGACTAAAACACCTCCATAATTAAAATGAAGATCGTGGGAGCAATAGGCAACAGAATCACGCACCATCTGGATCAGGTAAATCTTCATCCCATCTTCTTCAATTTCAGTAGTTTACAATTTAGAGTTAGGTTCTATTTTGTTAGTTTTTAAGGGTGCAAATTCATTTTTCAATATACGTGGGTTTCTATGAATAGGTCGCATATATGACTAATTATACACCCCCGTGTGAACTACAGGTGTCATATATCAGGCCCTACCCACAACTATTTGTAAACAAACCGCATATATGTGTGCAAATGGAAAAAAAAATGTTTCTAACTAAACAATGATTTGGTTTTTTGCAGGATGGTGTTGGAATGGAGAGAGAAAGAGCATGTGGAGGTAGATGCAGTAGTGTATCAAGATCCAATGTCTCAAGCGACTTTAAAAAGATGTGGTTTATACAAGTTTTGGGATCTCAAAGGAATGAGGGCCCCAGTGAGGTTGTTGAAAATGTTGGTGGGCTGTTGGGATCTTGATAGCAAGAGATTTATCCTTGATGGACAACCATTAAGGATCGAAGTAGAGGACATCTACTTCTTTACTGGACTTTCATTTTGAGGAGAGGTTATGGACCTCATGTCTCACGGGGTAGGAAGTGGGCTGAAGGTCGAAGAATACATCACGACCCCCTGTGTTGCAGGGACTCCCATGATGGGAAGTCAAATCCCTATCCAGTCTATAGGTAACCTCAGCCTGAAGATTATTGTGCTCATGCTTACCAGGATCATAGGATAGGCCTCATTGCATCAAGCATCGAAACCACTTATGTTTTATGCACTGGAGTGTGCTAGACCCACCATCTACGACTGGTGTACCTCACTACTGACCAACATGAAAGGTCAGTTGATAGAGTGCAAGCAGGGGGGAAAACAAAACTTTGGGTTTTCCTCTATCCTTTGCAGCTTCTTTTTCGAGTGAGTCCCAGGTCTGGGACCTAGAGTGGAGATCATTCCTAGAGGACCACATGATCTGAATATGGCGTGATGGATCGAGGTCATGAAACAGAAGGGGGAAGGTAGGGTGGTGACACCCTACAATGATGATTTTTTCTTCTGCTGGCAGAAACAAATCATAGCTCTAGACGACTATCCCTACATGGAAATTGATTTCAGAGGGGATCCTGATATGAAGCTTCCAGTAGGAGCTGCCTATGGCGCCCTAAGTAAATTTTTTTATATATTTCATTTTTTTTGTATTTTTGTATTAAAGAGGACAAAAAATATTTTTGGATGGTGTTATTAATTCGATACATGTGTGATTGCAAATGTGGGTCCGCAATGGCCAGAAGGATTCCTATGACATAGGTGGAGGCACCGAGTAGATTAGGTAATGGGAGGAGAAGCGGAAAGAATCCTATAGAACATGCAGGGTAACCTGTCTCGTCTGACACAAAGGATTCCTATGGTTTAGGTGGAGGATCTACCTAAAGCCATGCAACGACAAGTTGTTGGTGTACCTAGAGCATGGGTATGAATCTTTTGGTATCTCGCAAACACCATGGTTTTCTATCATGATACACATTCGACGCCACATGCATAGATGTCATGGGACATGTATATCAACTGTATATGTATTTTGAGGGTTTTAGCCCCAATTTTATAATACAAACACCATATTTTTGGAAATATATAAAGGGGGATATTCGGCTTTACTCATATCTTACAATGTGTATATTGATTTAATGGTCTTCTTTTATTTATTAATGAGACAAATGCCAATCTAAAACATAATTAGCATAGGCATTGGATACATGATTAGAATTTCTAGGAATGTGGAATTATGTAATAAAATCAAATTGTCTCTCTAAAAGACGTACCCATAGGAATCAACGGAGTAATGTCGGATCACACACATGGTAACGACCATTCAACTGACATACTATAAACTGATAATCCAGGTGAACCTCTAGAAAGAGAATAACATATGAGATAACATAGCACAAAAGCTCTATGAAAGTGCTATATTAGGCCACATTGTTCATGGATGGCCCTAGGCATACTCCACCTGAAGACACCAATAGACCCTCGGGTTAGTAAGTCACCCAAGTGGAGGAAGCCAATTTCCATGTATGACAACTGGCTCCGTCTGCGAATCCTAGGTATACCGAAGACTACGTTGACATCTTCCAACCAAAAGGGATAACTCGATAAGAAAGCCGAAGACAAAAAGAAAAAATATGTAAATACACTAAATTTACATTAGTATACAAAGAGCTTGGCTCAAGCTGAGGGCTCAAGCGTAATAATTTTTCAAGTAGAGCCCATTTCTAGGCTCGACCAATTTCTTCCCTTCATAATCTTCCAATTCATAAGCTCCTTTTTCTAGAACATGTCACACGATACAAGGACCATGCAACATGGATTTAAACTTGCCTGCCCCTAGCAGTTCTTTGGCTTGGTCATACAAAAGGACCAAGTCACCCTTGGTATACAACCAGTGAAAGACAAACTTGTTGTACTAAACCTTGACTCTTTTTTTGTTTTCCTTGATAGCCATAAAGGTGTCTTGATGCTGCTCCTCAAGACTCTCTAGGTGCACCATGTGTCGCTCTAAATCTGAAGTGTCAGGTAGGATCTCGACTGCCAACTTGAGAGAAGGGATTTCACATTCAACGGGATGTATCGAATCCACACTGTGCACTAACTGAAAAGGGGAAAAATTGGTGGCAGTCTTAACCGAGGTTCGGTATGCCCAAAGAACGAGATACATCATGATGTGGCAATTGGAATTACCCCGACTGACAGTTTTTTGAAAAATCATCTTGAGCAACTTGTTAACGGCTTCTACTTTCCCATGTTCCTGGGGGTAATAAGGATATGAGTGACCATGTTTAAAACCCATCTTAGATGCTAGTTCTACCATCATTTCATTCTGAAAGTGACTGCCATGATCAGTGACAATCTCACTCAGGATACTGAACCGGGTGATAATTTGGTTGAACATGAAGAAGGATGAAGTCTTTCCATCAAATTTTATAGTAGGCATGGATTCAAACCACTTGGTAAAGTAGTCGACAACGACGATGATGTTTTGATGCCCCCAAACCGAGGTTGGGTTTCAATCGATGAAATCTACCCCCCACTTGGTGAAGGGACCGACGATAATGAATGGGTGAAGTGGGGCTGGGTGCGAGAACATTTTTCGAGAGAACACCTAGCAAGGGTGACCCTTCTTAATCACTTCAATGCAATATTTAAAGATGGTGGGCCAGAAGTAACCGACTCGCAGGATTTTTTGGGCTGTCGCAAGCCTAGATAGGTGACCATCGCAAGCCCCTTTGTGGTAGTCATTTAGGACTAACTTGGCTTCTTCGTGAGTTAATAAATGACGTAATATACTATCTATTCCTTAGTGATACAAAGTGTCGCCGATGATGGTATACTTCTTGTCTTGGTATCTAATGTGCCATCGATCATCTCGTGAGAGATGCTGAGAAAACTTGAAGGTTTGAAGATATAAAACAATGTGTCCATACCAGGGGTCAAACGATGAGACAAGGAAAATGTATTCATATACAAATGAATCAACATGGATAACATCCTCGTCTAATCGTGGGAAATTGGATATTAACTCTCCAAAAGCTAGTGACTTCTTGGACTTGGCTGACGCAAAGTCGAGATCAAATTCTTGCAAGATGACAATCCATTTATTATATTTCCCTCCTATGATACGCCTAGTGAGGATGTATTGAAATGGATTAACATCAGTGACTACAATAGTTTTTCAAAGCAATATATAGTGTCGTAAATGTTGGACTACATGAACGACAACCAAAGCTATCTTTTCAGCATGAGAGTAATTAAGTTAAGGACTGACTAAATTTTGACTGAGATAGTAGATGATGTTCTCATGGAGCTCATCATCCTCCTGAACTAGAACCATACCAATCGTCTCTTGGGAAGTGACAATATCTAACAAGTAATCTCTACTATAATCAAGAGATTTCAACAGAGGGGTTGATACCAAGGCTTTCTTCAAGGTGTCAAAAGACTCCTAGGCTCATTCATCCCAGATAAAAGGGGTGTCCTTCTTCAATAAGCACATGAAACCCTTAGTGATATTGGCATAATTCACTATAAAACGACGCAGAAAGTTAGATTTCCCTTGTAGACCTTGAAGTTCTCTAATCATGCGCGTTGGAGGCAATTGAAGTATTGCCTCAACCTTCAGAGGATCTACAATGATTCCAGTCTTGGAAACTAAAAATCCTAAGAGACGGCCAGACCTAACGCAAAATATGCATTTGTGAGGGTTTAACCGGATTCTATAGTAAAAACATCTTTCAAAAACAAGCCAAAGGTGTGTGACATGATCCACTCTCTTGCGAGAGTGAGAAGCAATATCATCGAGGTAATCTTCGACTATATGCTTGATATCATAAAAAGAGAAAGGCATGGCATGTTGGAAGGTTGCTCCGACATTTTTCAGGTTGAAAGGCATTTTATGGTATGCAAAAGTACCCCAAGGACATATAAATTCCATCTTGTGTTGGTATTTAGGTTTGATTTGGATTTGGTTATATCGTGAAAATCCGTCCATAAAGGAAAACATTTCTCTTCCCACACACTCATCGAGAATCTGATCAATGAAAGGTGTGGGGAAGTTATCTTTAGGACAATCTTTGTTCAGGTTGTGAAAGTCCATACACACGCGAATGGTTCCTTGATTTTTATTCATAGGAACAGGGTTGGATACCCATTCGGTCAAGGGAACCAGGTAGATGAAGTCATCATTAAGTAGCTTCTCCACCTCTGCCTTAATAGCACGGGCCTTCCTAGGATTAACAGCTCTAAGACGTTGTTGAACATGTTTAGCATCTGGATAAGTTCTAATTTTATGTTCGATAATGCGGGGATTGATCCCTGGCATCTCTTCATATGACCAAGTGAATACATCTTGAAATTCTTTGAAGAGGTTGATGTGGATAATAATCTCTTCTGGTGAACAATTCGCACCTATATTTATGTTCTCAATTTTTCCAGGGGTACTAGAGATGTCAATTGAGACGGTAGGAGAAATACTCGCCATATTTCCTTCGGCATAAATATTGTGCATATCAAGTGGAACTACGACGTGACCGACTATCTCACTCAATGTATATTGAAATTCATCTTGCTCAATTCTTTCAAGAGTTGGGCTAAAATAAGATCGATGATGCATATCATCCCAAGGTCTCTCGGAAACATTGAAGGCTTCGAGGATGCCTTCATCCAAAGGAAAAGTCTCATCTAAGATATCATGTGAATAAGATAATGAAGCGACCCATACAAGCCTAGGAATGGGATCCTCCTCATCTGTAAGGTAACGATATCGGGATCGACGAAAGAGTCAAGGATAGATTGATACACAATCTCCGTTGTCGATAGTGGCATAGCCATGCCAGCATGCGACTGACCTTCAATCGATGAATTTAGAGAAGGTAAGGTCCAAGGATCACTAAAATAGGAAGTGCGGAGGGGAATGGACCTCTCTGCTAAAGCGGGCCTACTATACATGGCGTAAACATGGTGAATCGATGCCGAGAAGTTGAAAGTACCCATGAGGGAAGAATACATCCGACACTGATATTCTCTGTTATTGGCTGAGAATTGTCGATTACAGGGATCGACGGTCCAACAGATGCGTTAGGAGTAGAGTACGCAAAGGTTAACTGGTCGATCATCATGATATCCCCCTGATAAATAAAACAAAGCACACGAAAAACATACAATACGACATCGACCATAACATAGGTCCAATTGCGACCTAGTAACAAGTTATAATCGACAGGTGCATAAACTAACTCTACTTCCACCTCTACGATCTTCCCAACTAACTAGACCGGAAAGGCAGGGAGAATACCATGAGGGCGGAAGGAATGACCGTCAAATGTAGTCAACATGTTTGAAAAATTAGAAAGGGTCAGAGAACCGATATCTTTCCAATAGACTAGGGACATCACGCAAGTGGCATCACCTTCATCAATGACTACTCCTTTGATAGTATACTTGGAATACTTCACATAGATTTGAAAATCCACATGGTAGGGTAAGCGAGGCTTCACTTCTGTGACATCAAAATTTATGACTTTTGAGCCACTAGGCTCTAGAGATCCTAAGGTAGAGAGTAAGGCATTCCTATGTGATGGACACATCTGGAGTACCTCCAAAGTTGATATCGCACAAGGGGTTTGGCCCAGATATTCAACAATATAATAGTTCTGGGAAGATCTATCATTAGGGTTGTGGGTATAGCGCTTGAGTACTCCTTTTGGAATACGAGGTGGTGGCTCTGGTTTCTCGATCTATAAATTCGTCTCCCAGGGTGGAGGAAGAGCTTCTAGGCTGGTACTAGCTTTTGAAGAGCTATAATCTCAAGAGCGGGTAGCTATATCAATTTTCGCGTCAACCATATTGATGCAAACACGATTGCCATCTTGCGATGGTGGGTTTTCACTTCCACCAAGCACATTTCTGATGCTCGAAGAACTCAAGTCTAAGTGCTCATTGTGTGGGAATGGATTCGTCAGCACAGTGGGCAATAGATTTAAAAGCCTCACAACCTCCGCAAGTTTGGGGCACAAGTGGGTAAGATGGTCATTGGTACAAAGTTTAGAAGGAAAATTCACCTTACGCTTCTCTTAAGGTGGATTCATCATTTCCATTACAAGGGAAAAACTCTCTATGACCAAGGGTAAACCACAATAGACAGGTATGAATGCAGAAATCAACTCAATTCCAACATATGTTATATAAACTAATGTGCAATACAAGAAAGAGGCCTACCTCAATCCAATGGTTGATGATGTTCCACTGTTGAGCACTTTGACCCAAATCTTTATACCTACAAGAAGTTATCAACAAACAAGAAAATAAAGTATATAGCGATGATATAAAAGGGGTTAGCACATCAGATAGCATAATCCATTAATAAACATTACAAACACACCCGTGGATAATAATCATATATTTTCAAGATACCAATAGGATGGGAAAGGAGCATTTCTATTAATAATTGATCAACACAAGTGTCAACATTACAGACTTCCGTGTTGGCACAATTTGAAACCAAGAAACCAAGTTCCTTCCAATGGGGTCCCCACCACTTCAATCCTCCACCAAAGGCAAGCTCATGAGAAAGAGGCAAACAGGTCCTCTCAATAATAAGGGAAGATCTTGGGGGATGAACACTGTGTTCAAACTTGAGGGATAAAGGGATGTAGACTCAATGTGAAGTAATTTTTCTAGAGTAACTTCTCTCTCAAAGTTGAATGCTTTCTCCTTCTTTTCCATAGTTTGAAATTGTGCTCTTATAGCCTCCAGGATGCAACTGAAGTGCTGAGTTGGAACGTTTCCAGTATATGGAAGGCCAAAGATAAGAGATCTTTTGTCATGACATGGAAACCCAGCCTCATTTTGTATTTTTTGGCACAAATCTTGATATACGCGAGTTGTAATGGAGTATCAAGTGTATACGCATCTTGCATAGTAGTTAGGGAGCGTATATGTGGAAAACTGTATATTTTTAGCTCTGGATTCATAGAAAAAGGATGAAAAGTCCGCATAGGGAAATGGAAAAAGGCCCTTTGTGCAAGATAGTAATGGTGAGGCAAATCTTGCTATAAGAACAACTTTTTCACATGTATGGGGTTTCTTGCTACTCCATCCATGAATATTTATTTCTACTCTTTGATTAAGTCAACAATTGGCTCTTGAGTTTTCTCGATGTCTGTGCATTTCCAAAGTTATGATATGTGAAATTTTTTGGATGTGTATGGATTATTAGTGAAGTTTGGTCTCTATGGAATTTGTGTTTGAACTATTTTCATCGAAAATGTGGGTGTTTCTTGCTGTATTAATTTTTTCATGATTTAACTGTGGAAAAGGATATTATTTCGGAAGTTCTCAGATCTGCCTTTCCTCTGGTTTTCTTTTGGTGATTCCTCTCTATCTGATAGAAAAATTATCACTTCTCGTGGCATGTGGGTTATTTGGAAACTCTTATTGTCATTTAATTTTGTGGCTCTCATGGATATCGTTCCCGCACCCTTGTATCATCTCTGTAAATATAAATGTGGAATTATGTGGTGGTGTTAAGCTTTTTCGCGCTCCTTTTGGCTAAACCCTCAATCCTGGTCAGCTCATCTCCCTTTATCACATCACTATTGATAATTTTATATCAAACCTTGTATTTGGAAAATAGTGTGGAGGTGGTCAACCCATAATCTAATAAAATCACTTTTCGTGCACATTTTTAGTCATGATTCTTGTTAGTTATTCACTGTGCAAAGTTAGAAAGAATGTTAAAATACTTATTTTTGTAATACGGTCTATCATGTGGAGATAATTGGGGTGATGGAATCATTTGAAAACCATTTTTTAAGGGATGCAACCTAATGTGTGTTTGATTTTATATGAAATGAATACATCTGTGGATGGATTACATATGCATTGAATGAGTTTTGTGAACCAGAATGAAAGGGAATTTTGAGAGCGTTGCTATTTGAAGTTTCAGTTTCAAATTATGTTATACACAGGGATCCCTTTCGTGGCCAGTTCGTGGAACCCTATAGTGATTTGAAATTTATTAATGTTAATATCGTGGACCACAGTATGTCGTTTCCTCAACTGTTAGTTGTGATTATTGTGATTATTTTGATGTTGTGTCTCCTCAACTTTGTTATGTGCAAGTTGTGTTATTATTGTCGAATGTTTATTGAGAAATAAATTTTGAAATGATTACTGTGCAATGCAATTTCTAAATGCAAATGAGTAGCCTTGAAGTGAAACCACAGTTCTAAATTTTTGGAAACATAGTATTGAATTTCAATTTTGAAACAACAAGGGTTTTGAATTTTAATTGATGTTGAAGATGGCATTGTTTGACATCTTATAAAAATATTCATGGGAGTCCTTTCTGTTATTCCATTTTACGCAAAATACACTCCCCTAATTATCCCAATTACATTTTTTCACTCCCTATTGTATTGTTACTCATTTTTAAGCAAAATTCTATGTGGAAATGAAGAAAAATTTATGTGGAAGCAATTGATGATTGGTATTATGAGTTATGTTTAGATACATACTTGGTTGTTTTTGTTGATTTCTTGAAAAATAATCCTACATATTTCCCCCTCCATGATACCACTTTATGCTAAATACAATCCCTCCATACTCCCAATGACCCTATCAATGCCTTGTTTGTGTGGCAATTAATAAATGACATTTTTATGGATGGATTGCATGCATCATGTAGTAAATAATAAATCCAACTCTTGATTTATTTAAGTGGAGTTTCATGTATGGGTTATTAAGAAATTTTCATGAATGATTAAATATTTCTACAGGATGAGTTTTTTCAGCATGGGTAGTAATGGCCAAAATAATAGAGGCAGAGGTAACTAGCAGTGAGGCTATAGAAGGCCTTAGTTTTCTATCCACTTCAATGTTGATCCAGAAGAGTTGAACCAGTTGTTTCAAGATGGGTTTTTCAATTTCGTTTGCCATGGTATATTGCATCCCCGACTTGGAAGACCCCATTTCAACATCCTCACAATTTTCTCGGCATTCCTATTCCTCCACATGTGTCAATGCATCCTGAAGTCCCCGCTAATGATGGATGGCAAGAAATTGTTGACCAACCTGTCTCTCAACACCATGGTTGGTCGATTGTGTCATTACTATTTCTCCACTACAATCTTTTCACGCCAGAAAAAGATTAAAAAAAGATATCCCACAACATGTGAAAGACAAAAGAAAATGAATGGCCTCCCCCTCCAGTCCATCCACAGAGTCTTCTAAATATGTGTCTTCATGTCTCCACCTAAAATATGACTTCTCCCATGTGATCAGGGAAATACATCCACAAGGGTCTAACCAATCAAGGGATGCCCCATAAAAGTCAAAAGGAGACAAGAATGATAAGAGGAAATATCCCTCGCAAAGCAACAACAACAGATTTTAAATGTTTTTTTTTAAGATATTCAGTGATGAAGAAAGTGTTTAATGATTTTCATCATATTTTGGACAACAAGCTTTGTTTTGGATATTTTTTGTGGATAATATGGATATATTTTTTTCTTGGGATATGGCCTTAAATTTTGTTGATATTTAAATATCTGACTTAAATGATATCCATGGGAGATACAAGGGTGTTATATGATCCAAATGATAAATTTTGTATTTTATATTTGATGATTGGAAAAGAGAATGATGGGAGTCACAAGGGGTCCCACCTATTTAGTTATTATTAATTAGACCCTTATTTATATATTATTATTAATTATTTCTCCCTAAACTAATCAATTAAGTTAATTTGATTTAACTAAAGAAAGTAGTTGAACTACCTCAACTTATTGAGAAAGAATAAAGGTTCATTGAGAGGACGAGACAAAGATGAGAATAGAAGGAGAACTATGACACTAATGTTTGCTCTGTAGTTAGTGAGATAGCTTCAATTTTCATTCATTTATGATTTTACTTGAAATCCTAATATTCGTGTTCATGGTAGGATCTTCTTGAAGGTAGCATGATTCCAAATTGAATCATACCATTCACCAGCTTGTTTTTAAGCTGTTTGACTTATCTTTGATAGTATGTGTATTCTTGTTTGTTTATGAATTAATTTTCATGGATGATAAATAATATCTTGCAGAGTCAAGTGGCAACATTTTGTGGCAAGCTAATTGAGATCATTAGTTTCAATTTTATTTCAATGACAGGTTTCTTTTGTATGGTGTCCATCAAAGACCTCTAAATTTGACTTTGGTCCATACCCTCACAGGGGTTTGTAAAAGTGAAATATAGTTTTTTATCTCAGAATGAATAGAATCAAATTATTGTTCTGTCTCATACATGTGTTTTCATGACTTGATTCTTCCTTTTTCTTGTGTCTACATGTTTACTTTATTATAAAATTTGTATACATTCACATAGCTCTATTTAAATGTTATTTTTATATGTCAACATATACAAATCATAAAATCATCCTTGATACATTGTAATTAATACTTGTGTATTGAGTGAATGTTTTGAGGCTATAAACCCTGGGTGACATTCCCAACTATCTTTTCTTAGCCAGGAAAGATCTAAAAATAATTGAGTGAGGTACTCCATACCTTTTCCTCAACATAGGGCTTCAGAAGGCCTAAAAAATGTAGAACCCACAATTACAAAGAAGTACAAAAGAACGTGTTGAACTAAAACTATCAAGATGAGCCACTTGAAATAGGTGGGCGGCCACCAATATCCATCTGGATCACTTGGTCACTTCACCAATGTCATGGGAATCCCTATGGCCATAGAGGACCTACGTTTGTGTAAAAAAACAATTGTTAATACTTGATACCATGAAAAAATATTTTCATTTTTATCTTTCCTTTATCAAAATTGAAAAACACAAAAAAATGAAATATATAAAAATATTTTTATAAATTTTTATAAATATATCACCATAGAGAGAACTTGGTGGAAAGGGCATGTTAGGATCCCCTTTGTAGTCAATCACTCCCTAAGGATAGTCGTAAATGGATATGAACTATTCACACCACTAGAAAAACAACTCATCATTGTAGGGGGTTAGGACCCTATCACCTCTTAGTCACCCCATCGCGTCGATCCACCATGACATGGATGGATCACATAGTCTATGTGGATTAATATCTACTCTAGGGATCAAACCTAAAATCTTCTCAAAGAAAAAACTACAAATTATGGATGCAAATTTTAAATTTTTCATTCACCCTTGATTGCAATCTATCAACTCACTCCTCATGTTAGCCAACAATGAGGTAAAATAGTCATAAAAAGTGGGTATTAAACACTCCATTGCATAGAACATGAGTGGCCTTGATGCATGGTGCAATGAGGCCGACCTTGAATTTTTTTTGAGTACAAGCATGATGATATTTAGACATAGGTTCTCGATCACCCTGATAGGGAGTTGGATGCATACTTTATTTGTGTCTGCAACAGAATGGGTGGCACTATTCTCCTCCATAGTCATACCACCCCTAGCCCCTCGGGCCTTGAGATTCACTACCTCGCCCTGTCGATAAAATCTTGTGATAAAGTATATATCGTCCACTTTGATCCTCAATGGTTTCTCGTCAATATTTAAGGACTCTGTCTTTGGATCCCAGTAGTTTACCAGTAATTGAGGTAACCTCACCTAATCCCTCATTACTTTGATAGCCCAAAATATATAAATGCCACATTTTTTTAAAGCTTATTGGGCCCTTGCATCTCTTCCCACTACTGTATCTATCTTTTCATGCTCCATTTCCCTCCATTCAATAACCATCCTCCAAAGGAAAGACACCTTTTGAGTTAAACCCTTTCAAAATGTTGTTCACAGATTTGTACGTGGGATAACATGATGACATTTGTGTATGGGGCTTCATATACATGTGCAGGATTTGCTTTGCTTGCATATATGGGGTCATATATGCGACCCAATGATATGCCACCCACGTACACCCTAGTTCCCATATAATGCTCTCTATTACTAAAACAATGGGTACTAAAATTGGAATTTAAACCATTTATATTAAAGAGGATGGGATGGGAACTTACATGGTCCAAATGATGGTTTATTCCATTGATGGTAGCTCCCGTAATTGCCAGTTGAAGATCGTGGGAAAAATGGTCTTAAATGAACTATGTGGTTGAAATAACTCAAATGGTATGGTAAAATGTTTTTTTTTACTATTAGTAGAAATTGTTTACCCACTTTCTATATTTCTTTTCGATTTTTGACCTTTTGGACTAATTGCGCAGTGGAAAGACTTGGTTTTTAGTGTTTTTTTCTAGGATTTTTTACGGTTTCCATTGTCGTACCACCCGTACATTCCTTCAACGTGTATATTTATTCACCGACATATAGGATATGTTTTCACTCTATTTTTCATTCTTTCATCATCCTATGACTTTCATCAATACAACCTATGCATGAACCCATTTCTTAGTGACACATAACCTTCTCAGTACTACTAGAAGTGTTGTTATTAAGTGGTAGAGACTTACCACACATGGGGACCCTAGTTAGAACTTTTGTGTCATTTGGTTCCCATGGAGAATTTATTCTATAGGACTCAGAGTTACTTATAGTCCCAATATGACTTTTCATTCGAACCTAATTTTATTAATCACATGCATTCTGACCATGACCTATGGAACTCCCTACGAGTCGTGGTTAAGTTCTTTTCTGACTTAAAAAAAAAGAAAAGATTGTCGAGTGAACTTGTCTCTTTCACACTGGTTAAATATTCTGAAAGGATGTTTATTTGGTATAAGTTTAACCATTTTCTGGACAATGTAGACTACTTACGAAAAATGAATACTATAGTCACCATTGGCTAGAAGAGTTCTCATGGGTATTGTCTTACACTTTTTCAGGCATAGAGGACTAAATCTTCGAAAAAGGACATTTTTTGGGAGTTAATTTGTAATTTCATTCCATCATCTTGATTGCATTATTGAGCCTATTTCTGGTTCCCTCTTTCTTGTTATAAGTATCTTACCTTCACAATTTGTATCACTAGCCAAGAATTTCCTTTCTTATATACTTTGTACCTTGACACCCAATATCCTTAGAGGAAACATCTCCCTGAGTGTCCATGCCCCACATGCACTTCCTTGCATTCAGTATAGGTATTTTTCACTTATTGGAACTAGATGCTTACTCACAAAACTTGTTTCCTCTGTTGTATCATACCATTTATTTTCCTATGAAAAAACAAAACAAAAAGATCTACGGGAAATGAATATTATCTCATATCGGTAGAAGTTGTGTCACCTTTGAACATAACACAAAATTTTGAGTCCAAATTCATGCAAAGTCTAGGTTTAGCATGACCTTGGGAAGGTGACTTTGTTACTTAGAGTTTACTCCTCTCACTAGTTATTCTTCCAGTCCCTATGGAGAGTTTGTCAATGCCTCCTGCATAAAAAATTTATGCTTCCTGATTTATCCATGTGTATCATGCTCTTGTTCAAAGGAATTATATAATCCTATATTGACCATTTCTTAGAACTCTTGACTTTGCATGTCGGCCATACCCTCAATATATCTCAGAATCACATGAAGCTATTGTCCTACCTTTCACCTTAGACCTACTTTAATCATTTATAGGTAACCTTGAACCCAACATATGACATTTCCTCATTGGTCACTGACTGGGGGAATTCCCTTATGTTTGACGACAAGAAATTTATTCACACATTGGGATTAATGTAGTGTCTTGGATTCTATTATCCGTATTGGTGGTTTCCTCACCTTGGTTGGAAGTTTTCCTCATTGGTTGTTATTCATAGGGTTTGTTTCATGCACTACTTCCATATAGTACATGAGAGATATGCACATGGTCATCAGTTCGTGAACATCCTATTCATTTTATCTCCTCCTAATCATCAAGGTCTCCTTCCATTGACTTCAACTCGTCTATTATGGAAATGTGACTTAGAGTCGTATGATTACCTAGAGGCTTGCAGTCATCAGAGGTAGGTTCTCCAACCATCGATAGTTGGGAACACGTCAATGTCTCATGATCAATGGATTCTTGAAGTGTTCGACCTAAACATCCTTATTCAAACTTATAGAATGTACTTGGTGCCTTGACACCTACTTTCATTATCGGTGGGTTGTGTCACGTTTATTAATGATATACCTTAATGACCGGTAATCAAATGATGTCTCATTGTGTTTGACCTCAACTCATCTATTCACATAATTTATACTTGCACGTTCCAAGGATAGTGTAGAAGATCTCTATATGATAGTAACAACATTCCTTATCTACTGTTATTTTTCATTGGACCGGTACCTATATGACTTGAGTGATCATGGGAGATTAGATTGTACTCCATTGTATACAAATATCTTTAGTTTTTTTTTAGACTAGACTCCATTGTGTCTTGTTCATGACTATGACTACCTACGACTTATGTCCACTTTGCATTTCCTATGCATGGCCATCAACATCTATTTGATATATTTCCATATGGATCTGCAATGTAATTCAAATTGGCAACCATGTGTACAAAGTCATTATGGATTGTAATATTCATATGAGTAACTAGTACTTCCAGTTGATTCTTCCTTACTCCACTTCTTGGAATTTAAATGTATTTTGAAAATTACAGATAGTCCTCTGAACTCACACATTAGGGGGCATCTGTTACAAAAATTTTTGCCTCACTCCTTGCAACTTTCTTAGATGGCCTTCTATTTCCCTCTGCAGACTTGAAGTCCACTTTTTTTCTCATTCCAGAGCCAAAAATGCACATTTTTACAGATATACATGCCTGATCAGTTATACAAAAAGCGTATATGCAGGTTGCTCCTCTACAACCCGCGTACATTAGGTTTAATACTCAAAAATTAAAAATTATGTCTAGTTTCAATTCTATTTCATGAGATCCATGATCCTTGACATTCCATATAATGGAAATTCTTTTACTCATCCCTTTAGTTCCATTTGGAAGCTATAGATTGATCCATATCCAAGCCTTGAAGATAATTTGACAATTCAACTTTGACAACAAAGACACTCTAGAGAAACTTCATATTGAGTCTAGATCCCTTTGTCCTTGAAAGTTTGAACTTCTTGTGTTCATCCCCAAGCTCTTCCTTATTTCTGATGGAGAACCTCATTGAATCCTATATATGATCTTGCCTTTGTGGAGGATTGAAGCAGAAGGCGCCCAACTAGAGGGACTTAGTTTCTCAATTCCGATATGTGTCATTATAGAATTTTGTCAACTATGTACTCGACTGATTATTTTAATAGAAATATTTTTTCTCGTCGATTTGATATCTTGCAAATATCTGAATTATTATTCCATGGGTGTATTTTTGATGTATGTTAATGGATTATGCTAATTTATATGTTGACATCATATATTATCACTATATGCTTGCGTATCTTGGTTGTTGAGGACAATTTGTAGGTATAAAGCTTTGGGTCACGTTCTCATTGGTGGCATTCTTCGAATGTCTGGATGAGGTAGTTTGTTAGACTTGTCTTGTTAGCATTTCATTTGTATATCATAATTGATATTAAAGATCATTTATGGGTGTCGTTTCCTGTGTTGTGTATTGATTAAGGTTGGTTTTCATTGATGTCAATCCTTGAAGAAAGACACGTAGCACAAAGGTTTGGGTAATGGATCCAATAGTGTTTGATGTAAATATGACTCATTATTATTTTGTCATGGTTGATAATAAGTAAATATGGATGAACTCCAAAGTGGTTCCCTTATGGTGAAATCCCTCACGGGAAGACGCTTTGTGGAGTAAGAGAATCCATGATTAATTGTGGAATAATGAGATGAAGGAAAGTGAATTTATTAGGGAAAATATATTAGATGGATATTTCTTGTCATGTCATTTCCGGTGGTATGTGGAATGTTACATAATTCCTCACGGTTAGAGAGTTATGGCCATGAGAAGTTGAAGAACACAAGTTTGGGTAATGGACCCAAGTTTGTTTGATGGGTAACAGTATAAGTTATGATATATTTTCAGATAATGCTATTCTATATGGATAGTACATGTCATGCCATTTCTGGTGGTATGTATAATGTCACATAACTCCTCACGGTTTGAGAGTTATGGCCTTACGAAGTTGGAGGACCCTCATATGTCATCTAGAAGCCCCAAAAGGTCAAAGTAATCAAAGTGGTTTAAGAGATTTTAAAAGGTGAATAATAATGTGAAGTGATGAGTGTATTATAATTCAAA
>ML792524.1:259244-284044 GCA_009831015.1 Picea engelmannii
GAGGACCCTCATATGTCATCTAGAAGCCCCAAAAGGTCAAAGTAATCAAAGTGGTTTAAGAGATTTTAAATGGTAAATAATAAAGTGAAGTGATGAGTGTATTATAATTCAAAGTGAATACAAAATAAATTATTTCAATAATATTTTTAATGGATAAATTAGAACTGGACCCAACCCTAAAATAAGGAAAGTGGGGCCAAGTGACCTAGAAGATGTTTTTAAGGAAGCTACTTAGAGAGTATAAATAAGAGGCAAGGCTCTCTCATTTGAATCACACTTGAGAATATTGAATATCTATATGTGTCTCAAGTATACAAATTATATATAAGCCGAAATTCCGAGGAAAGTGAAGAAAAGAAGGCCAAAATGCAAGGAAGGATAAATTCTTTTGATGGTGCTTTCTAAGGTATGTTATTTTCAGGTCATCTCACCATTTTCGCTATAAATTTTCTTTCTATAATAATTTAGATCCTTAAATTGTTATGTAAGTGAGAAAACATATCCAATTATTTGTGGTTAAAAATTCATCTTGTGGTTCGTTCTCTTTTGGGAGTTACACTCTTTGGAAAATAGGGTTTGTGGCCAGTCCCGAAACTAGTCAAAATCAAGTGTTTCGGGTAAAAATGTCATAACTTATTCATAACAGATCCACATTTAGTGAGATAAAATGTGTTGGTTGGGTTACAGTCTATAGTATGTTGTGTACCAATTTTAGATCATTTCATCAAATATTTTGTGTGGAACACGCTCTACAGGGTCGCTCTCTAGAATAAAACAGAATTCAACAAGGTATGTCATTTTTTCTATAAATCCTTTTCTGAGAGGTTCCAAGTATTGCCACTTGGAGGAATTGCATAAAACACACTGAATAAAATTGTGTATTAGTTTTATATCTTTATACATTACAGGTTCAAACTTTGATTTCTTCAAGTTAGGGTTGTTCACTAATCCAAAACTAGGTATGTGAGACTAAAGAAAAGTTTGATGAAAATTCTAGTCTCTTGTTTTTAAAGTTAAGGAAGGTTTGAAAGAATGTGATCATATACACCAGGTCTATTACAGTGCTAGAAATCATATTTGGATGATAAAATTGATGAGGGCTTTTGGATGTGGCACATATTGAGTACATGGTTGAGATAGGTAGTTGATGAGTTGACACATACATAAAGTGTATAGTTGATGATGCTGGTACATATTGATGATTAATAGTTGATGAGTAGTTGACACATGATTGGAACATAATTGGTACATGGTTGTATGCACTTGTTTATGGTACATGTTGATTACAGGTTGGTGCATGGCTGATGCACTTGTTTATGGTACAGGTTGATTATAGGTTGGTGCATGGTTGATGCACTTGTTTATGGTACAGGTTGAATACAGGTTGATGCATGGTTGATGCATGGTTCAGATTTATTGGTACAGGTTTACAGTGGTATATCTCACAATGATAGTGTGACAGTGGTTCCATCATTCTACTTCTACTTCAGGGTGGCAGGACGGGGCAAGGACAGGTGGTTGTAGCCACCTTCCGGTTGTAGCCGGAGAACATTGGGGGTTGTAGCCAAACATTTGGGGAGTTCGAGCTTCCCTCAGGTTGTAGCCTGAGAAACTAGGGGGTTGGAGCCTCCGTTCAGTTGCAGCTGGAAAACAAATGAAGTTAGTGCTTCCAATGAATGCAATTCTTCAAGACATATAAAAAAAACATTCTGTGGTTTTCTCCCGATTTGGGTTTCCATGTAAAAAACTGGTGTATTGTGTATGTGTGTTGTTGTAATAGATATCAAAATCGACTGTGCTACCCAGGAGATGGACATTCAATACAAGAAGTTTCTCGATGAGTGTGTTCTTGTTGAGGGCAGTTCAGCTCAGGCGTTTTTTGCAGAAAATGCAATTGGCCTGTTTCCTGATGTTGGATTTGCTCACATAGTAGCAAAGAATCCAGGAGAAGAAGCTCTTGGTGCCTACCTTGCATTGACTGGGAAAAGGTGTTCCATTTTCTCTCTGTTTGACACACAAACATTTTTCGGCTGCAACAGCTGCACATGGAGATCATGAAAATGATCTTTCTAAGTTAGATGGTGTCATGAAAGCGCAATATCACATAGCTCTAAGAAGTTCACCACAAAATGATTTTGTTGAGGGTGTCCGTGCAATACTCATTGACAAGGACCAGAATCCAAAGTGGGATCCAGCTGTGGTAGAAGATGTTGATTTGAGTGAAATTGACATCATGCTTCAACCTATGCAAGCAAAGGCTGATATAACTTAGGCATTAAAACAAGGGAAGACCCAACGCAGAATTGCATTGACAGGTTCTCCTTTAAAAAATAATTTTATTGTATGGTGGATTTTGTAAGAGAAGGATTTCTTGGAAAACAACCAGAGTTCAAAAACTGGTTCCAAAATCCTATAGAAAATGGGCAGTATGCTAATTCAACTGCAGATGATGTGAAAATAATGAATCAGAGATCA
Organism: Picea engelmannii; assembly: GCA_009831015.1. Lineage (NCBI taxonomy): Eukaryota > Viridiplantae > Streptophyta > Pinopsida > Pinales > Pinaceae > Picea > Picea engelmannii. The sequence goes on from ML792524.1 coordinate 261,720, forward strand.
CACGTCTTATATGAACAGTTAAAAGGTTTTGTACAACGTATGGGCATGAATGTGATGAAGGATGAGCTTCCTCCGAAACGTGTATATGTGATACTTGTAAAACTTTCTCCATTACAACGTCAGTTATACATCAGATTCTTAGAAGTTCACAGGTTTATGAAAAATGACAAGAATGCATGCAGGAAATGATTTTTCAATGCATATGATTCTTTAGCGAAGATTTGGAATCATCCAGGGTTACTGCAAATAGCCAAAGAGGACAGAGACTCTCAACAAGGCGATGATACAGTTGAGAATTTCATTTTGGATGCTAGCTTCAGCGATGATGATACAGATCAAGACTTCTTCAATGGAGATAAGATAAAAGGTAAAGTGGATTGGACAAGCAAAAACAAAGACAATGATTTGGAAGAGGTGTCCCTGCAAGATGATAAGTGGTGGGAGGATATTACTCCAGATAAAGCTTATGAAAAATCTGATTATAGTGGTAACATGGTCTTGTTTCTAGATCACTTGGCCATGAGCTCAAGAGCAGAGGTGACTCATGAGATTTCTTTGAAAGGTGGTGAAATTGGAAATTCAACGGAAATTTGTTTTAAAACTTTGAATCAGACCATATCTCTCGACACCAAAATTGTGATCTCGCATGGCAAAGATTTCGCAACACATTTATACACTATCCTATCTAGTCCCTGAATTAGATTCACGAATTCAAATGATGCCACAAAATTTCTCGGGAAATGGCTTCCTCACGTTGGTCGCTCACCTCGTTGGTCGCATGAATTTAGGTTTTTCATGCGGACGTGAGGCAAATTAGGTTTTTTGCGCATTGAAGAAAGCCAAGATCCGTTACTCTAAAACCCTTGTCCAGACTGGCAGAAAAGAGGTCAGAAGCGAGGTCAGTAAATAACCAGAGAAACGGAGCATGGGTCATATTGGAAGAGGCAGAGTTCCGGATTGTTTAAACATGGAAAAGAGAAGAATTAGGTCTATATCCCCAAAGAATAATCAGGCAGCGTTTAAAATGTTGACGGAAGCGTTTCGACATCAAAGGAATTATCAATTCCCCACTTATCGAAACAATTTGTAATGGTTTGAAGAGCTGCTACAGGCTGCGACAAATGAGCCAGATGATGATTCGAAACCCCCTACATGCGAGACCTGTCTTTGACAACAAGGAGTTCGGGAACGAGTTCAAACGTTTCTTTTCCTGACCATCGAGATGTGGTACGCGATTTCCTGGGTGACGGGATCCTCAATGTCGACGAGGAGCTCAGAGGAAACATCAGAGTATTCTATAGATGTCAACTATTGAATGATGAAGAAATATCTGTGGGAGCTTCTTCAGTGGCAAAATTTGTTACAACATAAGTTTCAAACTGAACTCATGGCTGCCCAAGATCAGCGGTTAAAGGCTACCACAGAAGCTTTGGTGCATATGAAAGTACTGAAATTGCATGCATGGGAGGAATGTTTCAAAGAAAGTATTGAGAAGCTACGCAAGATAGAGTTCAAATGGCTATCTGCGGTTCAGTTTCGAAAAGCCTGCAATTCATTGTTGCTTTGGGCATCTCCCATTTTGGTTTCAACTGCAACGTTTGTAACCTGCTATTTTCTTAAAATTCCTCTTACTCCAAGAAACGTTTTCACATTCATAGCCACTTTGTGCCTCGTTCCAGAACCCATTCAAATAATTCCTGATGTAATTGTTGTTATCATTCAAGCCAAGGTCTCATTAAGTCATATCATCAACTTTCTTGAGGTTGCTGAATTACAGGATCGGGTGGTTGAGTGGGTCTTTCCTCAGAACTCTGACCACTCTCTTCTTATCAATTATGCAACACTATGTTGGGATTCCAGTTCGTCAAAGCCCACATTGAGAAACATGAATATGGAGGTTAAACATGGCCAAAAATTGGCAATTTGTGGAGAAGTTGGATCTGGAAAATCAACTCTTTTAGCTTCAATACTTGGAGAAGTACCAAAGTTGATGGGCAGGTTGCAAGTCTGTGGCACCCTCGCATATGTTTCTCAAACTGCGTGGATTCAAACCAGAACAATACAAAACAACATATTATTTGGGTGTCCCATGGACAAGGAGAAATATCAGGAAGTTATCCTAAAGTCTTCGCTGGATAAAGACCTCCAGAATCTTCCCTTTGGTGATTAGACTGAAATAGGAGAAAGAGGTGTCAATCTCAGTGGTGGCCAGAAACAATGGATACAACTTGCCCGTGCTTTATATCAAGATTCTGACATTTATCTTTTGGATGATCCCTTTAGTGTTGTTGATGCTCATACTGCTAGTAGCTTGTTCAAGGAATACATAATGGGAGCACTTTCAAAAAAGACAGTAATTCTTGTAACACACCAAGTTGATTTTCTCCCAGCATTTGATTCTATTCTATTGATGTTGGATTGGAAGCCATGGTTTTCATTGGAATGAATGCTGCCATTAGCGTGAGAGTGTCTAATGAACTAGGAGCTGGACATCCGAGAGCTACAAAATTCTTTGTTAAAATCGTGGTTGCAACATCAGTATTGATTGGCATCATTTGCATGGTTATTGTTCTTATCATGAAATACAAGTTCGCCATACTTTTTACTGACAGCGAGGTAGTAATTGCTGCAATGGCTAAATTGGCGAGTTTCCTTGCAGTGACAATGCTTCTAAACAGTGTACAAAGATATGCAAGTGGATTTCCTGAAAGAAATGGAGAATAAATGATCACCACGTGCTTTTGAACCCATTGGAGAATATGTCAGAAGCCTCGAGGAGAAAAACTGTGATCTTAGATGGTCTGGTCCAAACTTTTGAGAACTCCCAACTGGAGATGAAAACTCGAGAATTGGGTGTGGGTGTTTCTCCAAAGATTATCTAGAATGACAGACTGGATAAAGCTAGGAAATGAGGCATTGTTGGAGGACGACAGAGATCTGCAGTCTAAAACGATTATGTCCAGTGTATCGCCCATATTATGTACACCTAGCCAAAGGCATTTACAAGATGCCCTAAGTCAGTAATGGTTCAAAGTGCTGGCAAAGGCACCCGACAGTCGTAGTTCTCCATGAAGGCGAACCGCTTCAGATTCCCGGAACACCAAGAGTTCTAGATTTCTCTTTTAAAAGAGACTGATGTATGTAATAAAGAGGAGAGACAGTTCGGAATCCTTTTGGAGGCTGGGTTTGTAATGCATTTTTTTTTATCAAATATAGAACATAGTGTCAAGAGATTCTATACTTTGGCACTGTCTAATTCTATTTTCTTCCTGTATTATTGTTTATGAAGTTTTTCATCACTGCTCTTTCTTCCTTATATTCATTATTTCATCTTGTAATGGTTACAATTCAGTACAACCTCTGCTGTAGCTATTTTAAAGCATTCCTTAAGGTGCAGTTTTTCCTCTGTTTTGTTGTGAGTAGAACAAGACCTGCATCCTAATTGTTTTGCATTATTTACAAGTTTTATTTGTTCACAACCTTTCCTCTGTCTTTCTATGAGTGAGACAAGACCTATGTTTAGATATTTGAAGTTTTGTGTTACTTCTTCTATTGAGAGGAAGACCAGATACCTGGATTTTTCTTTCAGTTTTGTCCATCCCCTATCTTCTATCCATCCTCATGATTTTAAAAATGAATTAGAAAAACGAGGTCATGCCTTTTGTTTCTAATCTATAAATGAGTGGAATGACTATTTTGGACCTAGTTCTAGAAGCCTCCTATGAATAACCGATCAACAAGATTTATTTCTTTTAAAAATGTGCTAAGGCTTGGCTCTTTTACAGCCTAGAGTCAACTCTTGCGACAACATTTTTTGGCGCCTTTGTCGGGGATGGAGGATGAAGTTATATTCCCTGGGATACGACAAAGTTCAGATCTATCTCTTGATGGTGAAAAAGGGATAGGCATTCAATTGGCTGTGATCATTCACCTGGCGACTCCTGGGTTTGTAGACTCTACATGATTTTGTTGGCGACTCCACTGGTCTCAAATGTTGAATTCGTTCGCTGCTCAAATTGCTGCAAGGTTTGCCCCTCTCGACTTTACAAATGTTTATGGCTTTCCAAACACTGTTCTAGACATTAAAATTTGGGCAGATATCCTTCCTAAATTTGGAGAAGATGAGGACGATAATCTTGGTCAACATTTGTTTGAATTCCACAAGCTCATGGAAGAATTAAATGTACATCATGAAGATGTCCTCATGAAATTTTTTATGTTTTCATTGGAAAAAGATGCTAGACTCTAGTATAAATCCTTACCCCATTCTAGTATTCCTTCATTGAGATGATTTCACACACTCTTTCATCAACATTGTAAGAGGATATATTCTGGTGAAATTCTTTTTGAAGATTGTTGTGATACGAGTCCTCTTAAGGAGGAGGAAGAAAAAATAGAATTTTCTCAAGTTGATGAAGATGACCAGTATGATGGAGAGTTGGATCATAAAGATGTTGGATCTTGTCAACTTGCTCAAGAAGAAGATATTCGGCATCATGGTCAACCTACAAAAGAGATAGAAAGGAATGATTGTTGTTTCATTCAGGAAATACAGAGACCACCTTCTCCTTTAACTAAGGAAGAGAAGAGTCTGCCCCTGCACAACTATGTTGCAGCCCCTACTCACATAGATTTACAGATTTCACACACTCCCGGATATGAGTGTCAAACCTCTTCCATTTCTGAAAATGTAAATCTATTTTTAAATGGTAATAGTCATGTATTTCATGGAACCTTACAGGAAGTTAGTGAACCTATTTATGATGATTTCCTACCAGAAGATCAGATTCTAGACTCTCCTTTGTTTCATGAAAAAGAAATGGTTTCCATGTTTAATGATCCTGAGCATCATAAATCAGAACATAGAGTAGTCCTGATGTTTTAAAACCTCAGGACGATATACTTTTCCAAGACCCTTTTGCTGATATTTTGGATTCATTTAATGGAGGAATATGCTATGTCATGAATATTTGGTCACAAGAATTGATGAAAGGTTTGCAAATCCATGATCACCAACAGGTCAGTTGGGAGTTGTCGGTTTCATTTTTCATCTTGCTCGAAGAAAGTGTGAGAAAGTTTCAAATAAGTAGGCAATGGTTGGATTGGCTTCACTAGCATTTTTGTATCATTTGATTCAGTGAAAACTTTTCAGTAGTTAGAATAGGTGATGTATATAAATAAGCTTGATTTCAAGCATTAGATTACATCGATGGTTTTCAATATGTTTTTCAGTTCAGTTTTGAATCCAGTATGGTTTTGTTATAAAGCATTACGACTCCATAGCCCAATGGATGAATAAGCAGTTTTTCGTTGCGCAAAGATGCAAGTAAAGTGACAGCATTCAGGATTTGATAAGGATGATTTCGTAAGGCCGCCCAATGGATATAGGCACCTGTTCTACTATTCTTGGCACTTTACGAGAAAGTGCCATCCCTAGTTGGAGCCAATGTTGTAACAGATATCAAAATCGACTGTGTTGCCCACGAGATGGACATTCAATACAAGAAGTGTCTGGATGAGTGTGTTCTTGTTGAGGGCAGTTCACCTCGAGATTTTTTTGCAGCAAATGCAATTGGCCTGTTTCCTGATGTTGGATTTTCTCACATAGCAGAAAAGAGTCCAGGAGAAGGAGCTCTTGGTGCCTACCTTGCATTGACTGGGAAAAGGTGCTCCATTTTCTCTCTGTTTGACGCATAAACATTTTTTGGCTGCAGCAGCTACACATGGAGATCATGAAAATGATCTTTCTAAGTTAGATGGTGTCATGAAAGTAGAGTATCGCATAGCTCTAAGAAGTTCACCACCGAATGATTTTGTTGAGGGTGTTCATGCAATACTCATTGATAGGGACCAGAATCCAAAGTGGGATCCATTCGTGGTAGAAGATGTTGATTTGAGTGAAGTTGACATCATGCTTCAACCTCTGCAAACAAAGGCTGATATAACTCAGGAATTAAAACAAGGGAAGACCCAATGCAGAATTGCATTGACAGGTTCTGCTTTACAAAATAATTTGATTGTATGGTGGACTTTGTAAGAGAAGGATTTCTGGGAAAACAACTAGAGTTCAGAAACCGGTTCCAAAATCCTATAGAAAATGGGCAGTATGCTAATTTGACTGCATATGATGTGAAAATAATGAATCAAAGATCACACGTCTTATATAAACAGTTAAAAGGTTTTGTAAAACGTATGGGCATGAATGTGATGAAGGATGAGCTTCCTCCGAAACGTGTATATGTGATACCTGTAAAACTTTCTCCATTACATCGACAATTATACATCAGATTCTTAGAATCTCATGGGTTTATGAAGCATGACAAGAATGCATGCAGGAAATGCTTTTTCAATGCATATCATTCTTTAGCGAAGATTTGGAATCATCCAGGGTTACTGAAAAATATCCAAAGAGGACAAAGACTCTCAACAAGGCGATGATACAGTTGAGAATTTCATTTTGGATGCTAGCTTCAGCGATGATGATACAGATCAAGACTTCTTCAATGGAGATAAGATAAAAGGTAAAGTGGATTGGACAAGAAAAAACAAAGACAATGATTTGGAAGAGGTGCCCCTGCAGGCTGATAAGTGGTGGGAGGATATTACTCCAGATAAAGCTTATGAAAAAGTTGATTATAGTGGTAAGATGGTCTTGTTGCTAGATCTCCTAGCCATGAGCTCAAGAGTAGAGGTGACTCATGAGAGTTCTTTGAAAGGTGGTGAAATTGGAAATTCAACGGAAATCCGTTTTTAAACTTTGAATCGGACCATATCTCTCGACACCAAAATTGTGATCTCGCGTGGCAAAGATTTTGCAACACATTTGTACACTATCCTATCTAGTCCCTGAATGAGATTCGTGAATTCAAATGATCCCACGAAATTTCTCGGAAAATGGCTTCCTCACGTCGGTCGCTCACCTCGTTGGTAGCATGCATTTAGGTTTTTCATGCGGACATGAGGCAAATTAAGTTTTTTTTGCGTTGAAGAAAGCCAAGAGTCATTACTCTAAAACCCTTGTCCAAACTGGTAGAAAAGAGGTCAGAAGCGAGGTTAGTAAATAACCAGAGAAACAGAGCATGGGTCAGATTGGAAGAGGCATAGTTCTGGATTGTTTAAACATGGAAAAGAGAAGAATTAGGTCTATATCCCCAGAGAATAATCAGGCAGCGTTTAAAATGTTGATGAAACAATTTCGGCATCAAAGGAATTATCAATGCCCCACTTGTCGAAACGATTTGTAACGGTTCGAAGAGCTTCTACAGGTCGTGGAAGATCAGCCAGATGTTGATTCGAAACCCCCTACATGCGAGACCTGTCTTTGACAGCGAGGATTTCAGGCACGAGTTCAAACGTTTCTTTGCCTGCCCATTGAGACGTGGTATGTGATTTCCTGGGCGACGAGATCCTCAATGCCGACGAGGAGCTCAGAGGAAACATCAGAGTATTCTGTAGATGTCGTCTATTGAATGATGAAGAAATATCTGCGGGAGCTTCTTTAGTGGAAAAATTTGTTACAGCATAAGTTTCAAATTGAACTCATGGAAGCCCAGGATCAACGGTTAAAGGCTACCACAGAAGCTATGGTGCATATGAAAGTACTGAAATTGCATGCATGGGAGGAATGTTTCAAATAAATTATTGAGAAGTTGCGCAATATAGAGTTCAAATGGCTATCTGCGGTTCAGTTTCGAAAAGCCTGCAATTCGTTGTCGCTTTGGGCATCTCTCATTTTGGTTTCAACTGCAACGTTTGTAACCTGCTATTTTCTTAAAATTCCTCTTACTCCAAGCAACGTTTTCATGTTCATAGCCACTTTGCGCCTCGTTCAAGAACCCATTCGAATAATTCCTGATGTAATTGTTGTTATCATTCAAGCCAAGGTCTCATTAAGTCGTATCATCAACTTTCTTGAGGTTGCTGAATTAGAGGATCAGGTGGTTGAGCGGGTATTTCCTCAGAAATCTGACCACTCTCTTCTTATCAATTCTGCAACACTATGTTGGGATTCCAGTTCGTCAAAGCCCACATTGAGAAACATGAATATGGAGGTTAAACATGGCCAAAAATTGGTAATTTGTGGAGAAGTTGGATCTGGAAAATCAACTCTTTTAGCTTCAATACTTGGAGAAGTACCAAAGTTGATGGGAAGGTTGCAAGTCTGTGGCACCCTCACATATGTTTCTCAAACTGCGTGGATTCAAAACGGAACAGTACAAAACAACATATTATTTGGTCGTCCCATGGACAAGGAGAAATATCAGGAAGTTATCCTAAAGTCTTCGTTAGATAAAGACCTCCATAATCTTCCATTTGGTGATCAAACTGAAATAGGAGAAAGAGGTGTCAATCTCAGTGGTGGCCAAAAACAACGGATACAGCTCATCCGTGCTTTATATCAAGATTCTGACATTTATCTTTTGGATGATCCCTTTAGTGTTGTTGATGCTCATACTGCTAGTAGCTTGTTCAAGGAATACATAATGGGAGCATTGTCAAAAAAGACAGTAATTCTTGTAACAAACCAAGTTGATTTTCTCTTGGCATTTGATTCTATTCTGTTGATGTTGGATGGGAAGCCATGATTTTCATTGGAATGAATGTTGCCATTAGCGTGAGAGTGTCTAATGAACTAGGAGATGGACATCCGAGAGCCACAAAATTATCTGTTAAAATCATGGTTGCAACGTCAGTATTGATTGGCATCATTTACATGGTTATTGTTCTTATCATGAAAGACAAGTTCGCCATACTTTTTACTGACATCAAGGTAGTAATTGTTGCAGTGGATAAATTGGCGAGTTTCCTTGCAATGACAATGCTTCTAAAAAGTGTACAAAGATATGCAAGTGGATTTCCTGAAAGAAATGGAGAATAAATGATCATCGCGTTCTTTTGAACCCATTGGAGAATATGCCAGAAGCCTCGAGGAGAAAAACTGTGATCTTAGATGGTCTGGTCCAAACTTGTGAGAACTCCCAACTGAAGATGAAAACTCGAGAATTGGATGTGGGTGTTTCTCCAAAGACTATCTAGAATGACAGACTGGATAAAGCTGGGAAATGAGGCGTTGCTGGAGGACGACATAGATCTGCAGTCTAAAACGATTATGTCAAGTGTATCGCCCGGATTATGCACACCTAGCCAAAGGTGTTTACAAGCTGCCCTTAGTCAGTAACGGTTCAAAATGCTGGTAGAGGCACCTGACAGTCGCAGTTTTCCATGAAGGCGAACCGCTTCAGATTCCCAGAACACGAAGAGTTCTATATTTCTCTTTTAAAAGAGACTGATGTATGTAATAAAGAGGATAGATAGTCCAGAAGCCTTTTGGAGGCTGGGTTTGTAATGCATTATTTTTTATCAAATATAGAACAGAGTTTCAAGAGATTCTATACTTTGTCACTGTCTAATTCCGTTTTCTTCCTGTATTATTGTTTCTGAAGTTTTTCATCACTGCTCTTTCTTCCTTATATTCATTATTTCATCTTGTAATGGTTACAATTCAGTACAACCTCTGTTGTAGCTATTTTAAAGCATTCCTTAAGGTGCAGTTTTTCCTCTGTTTTGCTGTGAGTAGAATAAGACCTGCATCCTAATTGTTTTTCCTTATTTACAATTTTTATTTGTTCACGACCTTTCCTCTGTATTTCTATGAGTGATACAAGACCTGTGTTCAGATATTTGAAGTTTTGTGTTACTTCTTCTATTGAGAGGAAGACCAGATACCTGGCTTTTTCTTTCAGTTTTGTTCATCCCCTATCTTCTATCCATCCTCATGATTTTAAAAATGAATTAGACAAATGAGGTCATGCCTTTTGTTTCTGATGTATAAATGAGTGGAATGACTATTTTGGACCTGGTTCTAGAAACCTCCTATGACTAACCGATCAAAAAGATTTATTTCTTTTAAAAATGTGCTAAGGCTTGGCTCTTTTACAGCCTAGAGTCAACTCTTGCGACAACATGTGTGATTGTTTATTTATTACTGCTCATTATTGGATAATAATTCTACATTTTCATAACATTTGAAGAAAAAAGATTATAATTACGTTATTACTGATTCACCCCCCCTCTCAGTAATCCAACATTGTGGTTTACCCCTAATCATAGAGATATTTTCCTCTCAACAAGAGGGAAAGATGAGATAAAATTTTGGATTCAAAGAAAAAAAGAAAGTGCATCAAATATTATTGATAACGAAAAACATTATAATCATGAAATAAACATATCTTATCCTGAATAAATTCTTCTCTCAGGTTAGCAATATTATACATGAGTGGAGATGAACAAACTAGAGGGATTATTTCATTCATAATACAAAACATAAGTTCATCCATATGCATGCCACTATCATTCCCTAAAATAAATTATATAACCTTGATTACTTGTTGGTAAACCAGGGCGAAATGGACCGATGGTAAAGGGAAGAAATTTGGAAGAGAATTACCATCTACTAAGAAATGAGAGACAACTTACCTCTTCTCAATTGGTTCCCAATTATGTACCATTGAAATAAATTGTTCTCTATGAACATTTATGGAAGGGTTTTGTGATAAGATCATGGAAAAAATAAACGAACGAGTACTCTACTTCTGACATAACGGAACAAGTAAAAGAGTTATATAACTTCGATAAAGTTTCTACTAGGTATGGCTTAGGAAACGTTTGAGCTATGAGGGATGGGATAAACATGATTGGCCAAGGTAGAAACAAACTTATTAGGGTTTTGGGTTTCCCAACTCGCTAATTCATGGGATTTCAACAAGAGAACCTGATTCAAACGAGGTTAAAAAATATTCCCAATTAAATATAGCATATATTATGACTCCTTCGAGCTATTACCATAATTCGCATGGAGAAAATAATTCTCATGGTGCGTCATATGTCATTTCTAAGCATCGAATAAGAATTTGTAAGAAAACAATTGTGATATTTGACTTACTGGTTTAATATTAGTTGATTTCACTCTGTCTTTGAATCCTCTCTAACTCATTCTATGGCTTCATCCTTCGAAAAAGGAATGCAAACGATAACTTCTTCTTTAGTTTTCATGTTAAACTATGAATTGTTGTGCACATATGGAAACTAACGTGTTAAGTTGGCCATATCCTTTAACCATCCCATCAAATTAAGTGCAATAGATGAAATATGATCCATGGACCAACTTTCAAATCATTCAATCAACATGGAATTTCTCCTTTGGTAGCAAGAAATCACAAAAATATGTGCCTTCTACAACTAGGGTTCAACTTCCACTGTTAGATCAGATGATCTTGAGAAGAAGGATCCTTTCGGGAAGACCGAAAGTATTAAAACATGATTAAGTTGAGACATGAAATCAATGAGGTTCGTCGGATCGATTAATCATTTGTTGTTTGATGGTTTGGGAGCACAACTAATACTTAACATCTGAGCAACTTTGGGCCTGAACTGCATAAATATTGTCATATGTGGTTTTCGCATATCGTTCAATCATTTTGGGAGATTAAAAATACTTAAATCTTGTGCACTTCAGTACCCGAAATGATCTCACACCATTGGATATCTTATTATTGAACCATCAGATGATTCATGTGGAACTTGTTGAATTAACATCCATTTGCTTTGCATCCAGAAATGAATTTAAATTGTTTATTCATTATTTCAAATTGATTGGACCATTTCATTAATAAAAATATAAATATTCAAATTCCAATAGAATTTAGAATGTTTCTCCGATAATCATTGTGATTTTAAACTACAAACCCTCGTTTCTCATTGTACAAAATTTTAGCTTAGGAAATATTTACACATTTTTAATAAGAATCGAAATCAGTGACAACATTTTGGCTCCAAGTGGGGATCATGACTCAATATGACTCATGAAGAACGCATACACGGCCTTATACCCATTGGTATTATAGAATCATGTTACTAATCACCATCATTCAATAGAAAATCAAAAGCATGTGAGATATCTAGAATCATAGATCTATTTCGTCATCAAAACATCTACATTGGATCTTGAGAAGATCAAGCAGCCATGTAATCATTCATAATCAATCAATCAAAGTTTCAATTAATAGCCACTGAGTTAATGAATTTATGTTGTTATAAATTTAATAGAATTAAACTCTTACTCATTTTACCCTGCTCTATGTGCTCGTAAAGTAATGATGATCAAAGTGGGCTAGAGAAAGCTAATTTTTGGAGTGATTTATCATTGTTATACATTTGAATATGGTTGTAACATGATCCTCGTAAGAAAAGGTAAATAAGAAAGAAAGGACCATGGTTACGAAGCAACTCGATAAGCCTGTAATGAAAAGGAGCTGAAATTCATGAGTTAGCACAAAGAAGATGGATGACATCATGCATACGTTAACCGTTGTCTTTTCCAATCAAATTTTGATTGAGATAAAGATTGATCAGCTACTCCATCAATTGGCGAATATGAGCAACAAAACCTGGATTTTGTATGGAAATATTCTCGGGAGTGCAATTGATAATCCTATTAGGCTCGTAGATTGATGAATGTATGTTTTCTTATTTTTTTGTGTCAATTGTTTAATGCTTCTATGTCAAGAAATTTATCCTACATATAAATTTTCAATAGTATAGTGTCGAAAATATATGATACATCAAGGAACACTTGTCTATGAAAGTAATTTATCATTAAGGACATATCGTTATGTATTTGAATTTACCATTTTCTTAAAAGGAGACCTTTGCTTTTGTGTTATATTTAATTTCTTATGTTTACCTTTAACATGTGTTACCTGCAAAATGATAGGGAACTTGTCAACAACAATTAGTAGTCATATATTTATCTATTCTCTTGATTCCAAATGTTAACTTTGAGAAAATGTTTCTACTAAGGGAATATTTGTGTCTATATGAAATGTATGAAATGGAAAGAATGCACCTGAATTTTTTCTTTCCATTTTTATTTTTTTAACAAATTTTACCTGGTTGAACTTCATTTTACGTGATATATTTAATGTATAATGCTTATATCAAATATTTCTCGTCTGAAGTGAGTGACTATATCTATTTGTTTTATATGTGTAATTTATATAATAAAATCAATTATGATAATATACATATAGTTTCCACAAGTTCAAATTTATATTTCTCACATTTGTTTTAATTTTAACATCTTCGCTACATACAAAGACCCAACTTGGGGTTCTGCGTTGTAGTTCCACTAAATAATTATGTTGAGAAATAAAACTGAAATAACAATACTACATAGGATAGGTTTGAAAATGGATGCTCAAAGAACATTATCCTATTTAATCGCTTGTATATATACGAGAACAGTGTACTGTACATAAGCCCCCATGTCTAACAAGAAATAAAAATTATGAAAATAGAATTCCATTAAATATGAAACAAGAACACATAGCACGAGACATATAAATGTTTATTACTGTTGGAATAACGATCCTTTCAAGTATACGATTTTAGTAACTCGAGAAAACTCTACTATCAGCGAGCGTCCATAACTCTATCCCCGATAAAGATATATACATTTCCCTAGTCAACTCTCAAGTATATGATTTTAGTAACTCGAAGAAACTCTACTATCAGCGAGAGTCCATAACCCTATCACCGATAAAGATATATGCATTTCCTTAGTCAAATTTCATGAAATCTTTGAAATAATATATCTATCTCTTCTTTCCTCTTTTATAATACTTTGCATACTTGAAAGAGATTCTCAAGGAATAAATTATAAAGGGACGATGCATGTTTCGACTTAAATTTCCTGAAATCTTTGAAATAATATATCTATCTCTTCTTTCCTCTTTTATAATACTTTGCATACTTGAAAGAGATTCTTAAGGAATAAATTATAAAGGGATGATGCATGTTTCCAGTTAAAGATCGACTATTCTTGGGTATTGTAGCCTCTATATGTGTTAGGCCCATATTAAGTTTGAATTCTCCATACTAATAGTTCTACTAAAGACATAGTGTTAATTCTTTATCGCTCAGCATTTCAGATGTATCAATAACTATGATCATCTCGGTATTGATAAGGTTATAAAATCAAAATTATTAATAAAATTTTTATTATATTATAATTACAAGAATTAATATAGTATGGCGATAATATTCAATAAAACTGCAACACAAAACACCAAATGAAATCTAAGTATGCATATATTGGTGATAAATGTGTTTATATTCTTTCATAGGCAAGAATTATCTTAATTGTCTGTTATTAAAAAAATATACATGTTTTTTAGACGCGCACACAGAAAGATGTGTGTGTCTATATATATTGCATAAAATATCTAGCTTTTCTAAAAAAAAAATCGAAAACCTTTTAAAGAAAAGACTATCTAATATTTACAATAAAAAACATACTTGAATCTCGGTAAACTAAGAAATGTTTCAAGTATTTCCCATTTACTTCACCTCCGAGAATTTCACTTTGAGGATCCTTCAATCATAATTAATTATGTCCAACAAATGCAGCGATAATAAACAACTCATGCCATAAGTTATTAAACTTAGCATGCTCACATGGATCTGTTAGAATAAAGCTTACTTTAGGAGACTAGATTGAGTTGGTTGAATATTTGTAGGAGGCTGTTGAGATATCTTCTCAACCACTCCCTCCAAATATGGAATCGGTTGGATCTGAATCCAGCTATATATTTACCTATGTATGTGTGTAACACTGAAGTAATACAATCTATTGTTTGTTTGTGTGTTATTTCTGTGTAATGGCTGCTCTTCCAATTTCTATTTTGGTATCAGAGCTGGTTCAGCCCTAACTCTCTCACGAGAGGGGTTGTGATCATGCTTATTTTGCAATGATTAAATTTGTGTAAATAGGTTAGCTTAGGTATGATTTTTCTGTAAGAGAGTGGATTCATTTTAGTTTTTTGAGGGTAGGTAGTTGTTGTGTGAAAGATGTCGCTGCCCAGAATCAATGATCAAAGTCAGCATTGAGAACCACCCAACCTCGTGGAAATCATGAAGAGAAAACTCTCCTCTCTCAAATAGTATGCTGAAGAATTAAATTGTTGCTTGGTCACTTGGAGGATTGTAGAACACAAGTGGATTCGTAATCATTCCACCATACAAAGTATCTCTTGGAAGCTG
The DNA here is from genome assembly GCA_009831015.1 of Picea engelmannii. NCBI lineage: Eukaryota > Viridiplantae > Streptophyta > Pinopsida > Pinales > Pinaceae > Picea > Picea engelmannii. The sequence continues at coordinate 276,819 of ML792524.1, forward strand.
GATCATTCGAACATGGACTGAAGGTGAAAGTTGCTTCAGTATTTGGTATCTAAGAATGTATGAGTCTCTGTTGTAAATGTCTCTCTGACATTTGACAATACTACACATGGTTCTGCAAAATTTTGGAAGCGAAAACAACGAGCACCCTACTGGTTTATATCATTTGTCCATGTGAGCATAGGTACCTGTGAATCCATAGCCATATGAGTTTCCATACGAGTTGCGTTGAAGCTATTTTGTGTGCCAGCGTAAAAGCATACAGACTGGATTGGTGCTATTGCTGCCAAAGAGTTCTAATTGGCCAGAGTCACTGCAGCCTGCGTGTCCACAAAAGGTGAAAAATGGTGAGATCAGCGAGTGGCAAGTTTTCTCTGTGGGATGCATATCTACGGTGATACGATGGTTGAAGATGACATGCTGAGAGAAATCTCGTTGAAGCTTCAAGAAGAGGAACCCAATTTTACATGGAGCCGATTATCAATAACTCAAAATCAAAGGTCAAYGCCAACAATGACTGRCTCATTGGYCATGAYAGTGGGTTGCATATATTATATGTGTGTGAGAGAGTSTGATTTTATTTGCAATGAAATGATGAAGAACCAAATATGTAACAGAGTGACATAATTCAGGCTTGTTGTTTTTCATGTTCTTCGGAGCTATAAGAAACACATGACGTCTGTTAAAAACTGAAGATTATTGTTGTACTTCGGTGCTTCAAAGTCGAAAGTTACAGGTTACCTTGTGAGTTTGTAAGTGTGTAGAAAGGTCAGTTGTTTAACTGATTGCTGAAAACATTTTGTACTTAGATCGCTGTCCTATATAACTGTTGAAACTTGCTCTTCGGGGAATTTCACAGATGGAAGTGTATCAATAAAATGGTTCAGTGTCGAGACTATCCTTCGGGAGGTCGAGAAGCGTCGGTTTCACAAAGAGTCTTAAAGATGGTCAGAGGCGTTTTGACTTTAAATGTGTTGATGGAAAGCTCGAAGAAGAGGAAGAAGAAAGAGAGGAAGCCGTGTGATTGCAGAGTGAGTTTCAGTGCCGAGGAAGACCAGACAGACAGACGAAAGTTCAAGTATTGCAATTGTGATTAAGTATTTTAATTTGTAAAGTAAGCATTAAGGGAGGGTGTTAGAATAAAGCTTACTTTAGGAGACTAGATTGAGTTGGTTGAAGATTTGTAGGAGGCTATTGAGATATCTTCTCAACCACTCCCTCCAAATATGGAATCGGTTGGATCTGAATCCAGCTATATATTTACCTATGTATGTGTGTAACAGTGAAGTAATACAATCTATTGTTTGTTTGTGTGTTATTTCTGTGTAATGGCTGCTCTTCCAATTTCTATTTGGATCATCCCTTCTTCTATTCCATTTTAGGACTAGTTCATTAGGAAATAAGGTATGATGTGTGGCCTATTTAACAAATAATATCTTCATTATCTCTTGATAATCCTTTTGATTTTAGTCATCTTGGTCACATGATTCCTACAACTAAATGAGTTAGTTTATGCTCCTTTGAATGTCATTAGATTCTTCTTCGAGATCTTGTAGTCTCTTCATTACTGAAGTTCCAAGATGTATGGAAAAGATAGAATCAATCCCATATACAAGTTAAAATGGAGAAATCCCTATTGAACTATTTGTACTAATCCTATATGCCCATAAGGAATATTTGAGTAGAGAATCCCAATTCCTTTTTTTTTTATGATCATGATTAAGCCCATAAGGAATACTTGAGTTGAGAATCCCATTTTTTTTTTTTTAATGATCTTATTAAATTATTTTTAGTTGCTTTTGCATTACCACTTACCTTGAGAATAGTATGTAGTTGAATGGCCTATGATTATATGATTATTTAAGAAGAATTCAAGCATGGTTGATGATGAAAAGGTTGTAGCATTATCAATATCTATTTTTCTAGGACAACCAAATATTATGAAGATGTGTTCTTCCATTAAATTGATTACCACCTTCTTAGTCACTTGACTTACTGGAATGGCTTGCACCCATTAGGTAAATTAGTTAGTTGTGCTCAATATCCATCAATATTAACCACTTGATGGTGGATGTATTTCACCAATAAAATCTAACCCCCATTTATTAAATAGTGTTTTTTCCCTAATCAATCTAAGAGGTGAAGGTGTTAATATATGATTTCCAACAATAATTTAGCATTCCAAGCATGCTTGAACCTTTTTTTAAAATCAAGCAAATAAATTAGGCCAATAAAACCCACTTCTTAGAATCTTATGAGCAAGATCCTTCCATGAGTGTTGGCCAATATACATTCGTCGATGATGTTGACTTATTATTGTATATTTTAACATTGTACAAATAATTACTCAAAATAGATTCTTAATAAATTAGACAAAGAAGAAATGGCACACATACACATTACTAAGATATTTTTACCCTAGAAACCCAAAACGTGAAAACCAACAACTTGTTGAAAGTCGCACCTTTAATCTTCTATTCATTATTTTCTTCATTTTTTACAATACAATATACATATAGGATCCCGTGGCATCAAAACCCCTAATCCATTGACCCAAATTAGTCAAAAACCCTATTTCCTTAACTGAAATTAGAAAACCATTGGAAAAAACCATGTGTCAAAAAACTGTAAAAAAACGGATGCAAAAAAACCTCAAAAAAATGATCATTTTTTTTCTTGGGTGCTCCTTACCCCAAAACCCTACACCCCGTTTGTTTTCATATCAACATACAACACATGGGATCAATTTTTAAAATAATGTAACACATACCCAACATTCTCCCAATTCTTGTTTTCTTTTCATCCAAGAGGTTAGAGGATTACATAGTCAAAAATGTAGGCCAATAATTCCCATAAATCATCTACACCAAGAGAACTTCTTATTCCTCATAGATTGTTTTAATGAATCTGCATCATTATCTAAAATGTTTACCTTTATGAGAAACACCTTCTTTTCTTCAACCATGTCTCTCCCAAAGAGATATTGAACATCAATATGTTTTTCCTTTGAATTATAAGTTGGGTTCTTCGCTTAGAAGATTTCACTCTGACTATCACAATCTATCCTTATATATTGTCGTACCAACCCTATCATTACGACTACAAGCGAAGCATAAGGTGTAATTTTTTTGGGGGGTTTTTAGGCAGGAAGGCAATGACATCACAGTTAACCACACCTAGACGTCAAACACACACACAATGATTAGGCAACATACAACTTTGACTCCACGCACTGGCACAAAAGATACTGGGGGAAACATGCGTAAAAAAACAAGGAGAAACGACTACTCACTCGACACAACATGACCATGCCTACAAGCTAAGTGACAACATCCCCCTCTTGACACAATGGCCTTGATGAACAAAGACTAGAACCTCAATGCGCATGAACCAAATGCATGAACACGTTCAACCCATCTGCCAAAAGCAAACTTACAACACTCAACAACACTCATACGAAAGGCACCAACTCCGACCAAGTTATCATTCGCCACTGTCCAATAAGGCGTGCCATGATCCTCTCATCAGGAATCATGTCGTTCCCAGGTGATAGATGCGTCAATAAACTTGGCGCAACACATTCTAACAGGACCAATGACTCAAGAAAATCCAATGCAGTAGGAGGTGAAACAACCGACAAGAAGACTACGCCCACACCCCAAGTAACTGGTCGACCAGACTCCAGATGACGTTACCCAAAAAAAAATGCGCAACCGTTACGCGACTTCGCCAAGTATCCAAACCATTAATCAAGTCTAAATTAGTCAATAATTACAATTCTAATTAAACATTAATTACAATCTAATTTAGCAAGTCTAATTTACCATTTAGTCAATACTCACCAATCTAATTTAATCATTAATTACAATCTAATTGGGCAATTCTAAATTAATCCATAATTACAATCTAACTTAGCAATTAACATTATATAACACATTAACAATATCATTGTAGAATGCTACACGTATAACACTTATTAAAAAATTAAATTACAACATGCCTTCTAGCTATATTAATTCTACTAAATTAACAAGATGTCTATTAACACTAGAAAGAAACTATCGAGAAATGACAATTCCATTAAAGTGGGTTATTTTCATGCCGTTTTGTGGATTATAAATAATCATCATTTCGATGCTAATCGACGCAATTTTATTGCTATCTTGTTGTTTATAATTAAATTTCATATCAAGTGATTCAATGTAAATTCAATGCTATCGTTTTTTTCCTAAATAAATGTCATGTCAAGCTAATCAATGCACATTTGACGTTAATTGCTATTTATAATTAAATGCCACCTCGATTCTAGTTAATGAAATTTAATGCTACCTTGATGTTCATAATAAATGTCATTCAAAGTCATTCCATGCAGTTGATGCTTTTGGTTGTTTAAAAACAATTGTTATTCAATGCTAAACCAACCATTTGTGGTATATCCGTTAACTATTAGTTGAGTTGAATTATCACCATGGTCTAAGTAAAGGAAATTTTACAGAGCAGAAAGAGTAACTACACATTCGATGGAAACTAGCAGTCCTACCATTAATGAGTGCAAGCCTGTCATAAACCAACGTAGACATACTTTTCCTTGCTATCCATCGATGTTCCTTAATGTGTTAATCTGCAGTAATTAACATGAATGATTCTATTCGCTGAAATATGATAAATTCATTTTAATTACTGGAGCAATTATAAGTGTCGTCATATGATATTCATTGCAATTACTTGAACATTTATATTCGTTGTAATTTCAGTGATAAAAATGTTGATATACCATTCGAGGGGGAAAACAAAATGCAGGTCTACACATTCAAATTTGTTGAGATATAAAAACAGAGTGAGGCAATTCGTGGGGAAAAATAAATGCAGTTTTCCTCAATGATGAAGGAAGAGATACTCGGTAGGAAAAATAGTAGTCTTACAAATGGTAAATCGCCAGGTACAAATGGGAAAATCGCAGTCATCACCAGTGGCCAAAATCGACAGGTAACAGTTGGGAAAAATTGCAGTCTTACAAATGGAAAATAACCAGGTAACAAATGGGCAAATCGTAGTCATAACAGGTGGTCGAATCACAGTCTTAACAAGAAATGGTTGCAGTATTAATAATGGAAAATCGCATTCTTAAATTGTGGTAAAAACTCATTAACAAGAAATTATTGCAGTCTGACAATGGGAAAATCACAGTCTTAAATAGTGGTAAAAACACAGTCTTAACAAGCAATGATTGCAATCTTGAAAATGGAAAAATCGCCATGTAACAATATAACTAGCGATGAAAATGCAGTCAATATAAAAACAAAGAGCATCATAACCAACAATGAAAATGCATTCAATATACAAAATGTAGAGCTCAAAATCGTGGTTGAGGGTGTGGAAGGTCGGGGTTCAAATAATGGAAATCGAAAACCATAAAATGGATAAAGTGAAGTGAAATGAAAACCAAAATTTGCATCCAAATACACTGCCCATCCATCAAGAAAACAACAGAAAAATTTCATTGTGTAAATGAAGGAAACACCGGCATATGTATATAATTGTAGGTAGATATAAAATTAGCAGCCCTATCATAAGACTGAGTTCCAACATATCAACAAATGTACGCATATAAAATTTTGCTATCCATGATAAGGAAATCCTTAAGAATAAATTGTTTTCCACAGTGAACCATGTGGTTGTTCAATAAAGCTATCAATCCACACACAATAATCCAAAACACAGAGATTGGGCCTTCAACTCAGAGGTTATCAATCAAGGAAAAACAAGGATAATCCTTCAAGGAGACGCAAGGGTTTTCAAAGTTTAGGAAATCGGATGTAGAGGTACTCAATCGCAAGAAGGAGAAATGACCATCAATCAACCAAAAACAATCAACAACGGGAGACAGCTAGGCAGAAGCATCCTTCACTCATCATCCATGCACATAAAAGAAGGGTGTTAGGATATATAGGTCTATTAACACCAAAGTGACAACCGTCAATCCATCTCATGGCCGACTTCTTAGGTGAGGACTGATGATATAGAGACAAGGGTGAAGTAAGAAGCGCAAACTCATCGCAAAATCAATAAAACCATAGGATGGTCACAACATTCATGGATCTATTTCCAAAGCAATCAAGTCAAGTAGCGAACTTAAGGCTAAGGAAATTGAAGTTCTCAATTAAACTACTAAGTTCAACACCTTCTTTTCACAGTTAAAAATACAGAAATGAAGTCATAAGGTTTATAATAATCTAACATGCATAATACAAGAAAGCATACCGTATCCCAAGTGGAAATATCTAAGTCATTGTCCAAAGTGCTCCGTGCAGCTCCCACTTGTCGACCGATAAGACTTCACCGGTACCTTCCAACCAATGCTAGGGGTACTCTTCTCCCCCCTTAGCCCCCCAAGCCGCAAAGGGGTCACACACACTAAAACAGAGAACAACTATCTCCTAGCTCGCCTCACAAGGCCGAGTTACCACTCCTCACCAAGCTAGGTATCCCAACTCCCACAAGCTAAGTCAATCAAGTATAAATTGTTGTAGTGTAATGTTACGCATCATAGAAGAGATCCATCCTCCTCCTCCTCCCTCCTTTATATAGAGTTTCTAAGTCATTTATTTTCCCAAAATCCCATTCAATTTATTGTTCAATAATTTAATTCATAAAAATCCTCCCCGTACATGTGTCACCCATCCCCTTCATTGCACCATAAATTAATTTCATTAATTAATTAGTTCTATTTCCCTCACCAACCTAAAAGAATTCCTAGAATCACTCCTAGGTGTCCCCATATTCCTTATACATTTTAATGACTTAGCCTGTTACTTATTTACTAGTTGAGTTTAATTTCGAAAGTTATTTAATGCTAGATACCTTACTAAGTTAGTCTTTCTTCTTTTTCCTTGTATATCCCCTTTCTTTTTATGTTTTCCTCTTTCTCCTAGTTTCCTAATTCTTTTAAATTTCCTTGTTTCCCTTTTCATTTAAAACTCAAAATGGCAATTGTAGAAAATTACTGTTTTCCCCTTTTCATTTAAAACTCAAAATGACAATTGTAGAAAATTACCGTTTTCCCCTTTTCCTTTTTAATTAATAAATTTTTAAATAGCATATGTAACAAAACAATTATTTCCCCTTTTTCCCCCTTTTTAAATTTTATCCCCCAAAAGATTTTTATAAATTAATTGAATTTCTTACCCCCTTCTCATCACATGATTAATGATGATTATCATTATTATTTA